>PVHT020000237.1:3369692-3443722 GCA_004024745.2 Catagonus wagneri | reverse complement strand
ATATATTTAAATATTATATATATAATATCTATAATATGATATCTCCCCTCTCTTCTAGTGACCCATCCAGCCCCTCAGCGTGAAAACCGCTGTGATGCTGAGCTTTGTACGGGCTCTTAGGTTTAAGCCAAGGATCATGTCAAAGGGCAGTTCCGGGAAAGAGTTTCCGTGAGCTGCCTGTGGAAGTAGAAATGATAAACTCAAGTTCTCTTAGCCTTGGTTGTTAAATAAAACAGCTAAAGAACTCTCACTACAGAATAGATCATATTTAAATTTACATGGAATAGATCATATTTAAATTTACACAAATTCTGTCACTCATGCTCCCTAGTAAAACATCAAGAACCTTTTTTTTTTTTTTTTTTTGCTGTTTAGGGCTGCGCCCATTGCATATGGAAGTTCCCAGTCTATGGGTCGAATCAGAGCTGCAGCTGCCAGTCTACACCACAGCCACAGCAATGTGGGATCCAAGCGGAGTCTGCGACCTACAGCTCATGGCCGGATCCTTAATCCACTGAGTAAGGCCAGGGATTGAACCTGAATCCTCATGGATACTAGCTGGTTTCGTTATTGCTGAGCCACAAAAGCAACTCCCTCAAGACATGTTTTGATAAAACTTCATTTGGAGTCCCCGTTGTGGGGCAGCAGAAACAAATCCGACTAGGGGGTTAAGGATCCAGCATTGCCATGAGCTGTGTTGTAGGTTGCAGATGCAGCTCGGATCCAGCATTGCTGTGGCTGTGGCGTAGGCCAGCAACTGCAGCTCCATTTCAACCGCCAGCCTGGAAACCTCCATATGCTGTGGGTGCGGCCCTAAATAGCAAAACAAAACAAAACAAATAAAAACTTCTTTGTAGTGATAACACTGGATCCTTTAACTGCTAGGCCATCAAGGAACTCCTCTTATAACTGATAACTGAATTTTTAATAAGAGTTGGGCAACTGAAATTTCTACACTGGGAACCTTCCTAGTGAGAATAGGAACTTTGCCCAACAAAGGATAGTTGTATATGTTTTGAAAATGAACTCTCTGGAAGGTAGAATTGATGGGGGGATGTTTGGGTGCTAAACCAGGACTTGTGCCTACGCAGATGGGGGACAGGGAGAGGACAGAGTTATGGCAGGAGGAACTGGAGGTGGGGATGCAGTTCTAGTTCCTGCCGATGTTTACTAGCAGGTGGGCCAAGTTGTGAGAGCTGGACTGGAGGGGCAGGAGTTCACTGCCCAGGCCCAGGGCAAGCCACAGCTCTAGAAAGCCAAGAGAGGCAATAGTGTAGGCGTAAGACAAAAGCCAACACTTGGGTTCTGAAACTGAGACATAAAATCAAGAATACATAATTGAAGCCCCCCCCCTTTTTTTTTGCTTTTTAGGGCCACACCTGCAGCATATGGAGGTTACCAGGCTAGGGGTTGAATCAGAGCTGTAGCTGCTGGCCTGTGCCACAGCCACAGCAACAGCAATACCAGATCCGAGCCACATCTGTGACCTACATCACAGCTCACGGTAATGCTGGATTCTTAACCCACTGAGCAGGATCAGGGATCGAACCTGCATCCTCATGGATACTAGTCGGCTTCATTATACTGAGCCACAATGGGAGCTCTGCCTTCATTCCAACTTTAAACTGAGCTTTCTCATCGTATGATGGGCTGAAATAGCCACGATGTTCTCTGTCATGCCAGGGGGTTGGATTCTGTTAGACAACTAGTATAGACCTGATGCCTGCTCGTTGGGTACAAGTTGCTTTGTACACTGGGGTCATATTTTATGGAAGGCATAAAAAGAATATTGCAAAGAGCTCTGTTTTTCAGGCTTCCACCAAGGGTATGGTTGGTTTCTGCAAGGTCAGCTGTGCTCCCAGCCCCACAGTGGAGAAGAGCACAGAAGAGGGTGGCGTGGCCCCACCTGGAAGCCTTTGCAGTCTGGTCTGGGAGGCAGGATGCATTCCTGTTCAAATCCCAGGGCTAAAATATATAAGATCTAGCATGATAGAAATGTCTTAAAAGCCTCCTGAAGTCTTTCCTTTTTTTTTTTTCCAATAGAAAGACAATCATCAAATTGCAAACATTGACTCTGCGTACCTGGAGTCTTTCTTTCTATCCTGTCCAAGGGGAATCGCGCTGTTTCAAGTAGGCTCACAAAACTTCGAGCTGAGTTTCCCAGGTAAGTGCATTTGGCTTTCGTTAGAAGCTGGCCTGCAGCATCCGTGCGGGGAGGGGGCACAGGGGCCGTGTGAGCTGCACTCAGGACTGGAGTTCTTTACAGCAAGGCAAGCAGTCCGGGGGGTGGGAGCCAGTGGCAGTCGGATGACCTGTGCTCCAGAACCTTGGCCTTGATACGCGGTAGCTGTGCAGCTCTGGGAACAGCACTTGGCACTGTGTCAAATGGGGGACTGGATAACGTGGTCTCTGGGGGCACTTCTGGCTCTGCCATTCCAAATCCCTTGATTCCATGAGTTCCCTTGTGGCACAGTGGGTTAAGGATCCGGTGTGGTCCCTGCAGCAGCTCCAGTCGCTGCTGTGGTGTGAGTTTTATCCCTGGCCTGGGATCTTCCACGTGCTGCAGGTGCAGACTCCTCCCCCTGCCCCCACCCCAAAATCTGATTCCAGGCGGGCTGCTTCCCAAATGGAGGCAAAATTTTCAGGTGCCAATGACTCCATTAGGTCCTTGGGCCTGTGGGTGCCTTGCTGTTCCTTTTAGTTTTCATCATCTAGGTCAGCGTTTTATCCATCACCTTTCCTAAAGACTTTGCCTCCCACCATGTTTATTTGAGCCCCCTGGAAAGATCTGGTTACTTTCTGCCCTTTCACTAGCCATGTAGGATCACTGACTTTTCTTTCTTTTCTTTTTTCAGGCAGCACCAGCGGCATATGGAAGTTCCCAGGCTAGGGGTCAAATCGGAGCCACAGCTGCCAGCCTGCACCACAGCCACAGCAATGCAGGATCTGAGTCGAGCCTGTGACCGACACCACAGCTCACAGCAGTGCTGGATACTTAACCCACTGAGCGAGGCCAGGGATTGAACCTGCATCTTCGTGGATACTAGTCCGGTTCATTACCACTGAGCCACAACAGGAACTCCCAGTAATTTACTTTTGAAAGGACTCATGCTGGCAAAAGCGTAGACCTAGGAGTATAGCATGCATGAATTGAAAATGATACTTCACACTTAAGGTAGGAAAAAACTTTTGAGATAGCTACCTTGTTCCAGCCCGTAATCACCGAAGCCTGGTTGAGGGCAGTTTTCATGGGTGATGTCTTATTATCTGGCTGCCCTAGCGCTCGTCTTTACCGCCTGACTTTGGTTTAAAGATTAGATTAGGAGTTCCTGTTGTGGCTCAGCAGGTTACGAACCTGACTAGTATCTGTGGGGATGCAGTTTCAATTCCTGGCCTTGGTCAGTGGGTTAAGGATCTGGCGTGGCTGTGGCTGTGATGTTGGTCAGCAGCTGCAGCCCTGACTTGATTCTTCCATATGGAAGATTCTTCTAGCCCAGGAATATTCCATATGCCAAAGACCCAGCCCTAAGAAGAAAAAGAGAAAAGAGCAAGGGGAAGAAATAAAGATTAGATTAACGATAGAATGTTCATTTGCCTCTTTGTTTCCTGGGTCTTAAAATAAGGGCAGTGAAGGACAGAAATTTTTATCATGAGCAGTTTCCATCCAAAAAGATTTTCTAGGTTCCTGCATATACAATTGAGTCATGAATATTTGCTGGGTTGCTAGCCTCTGAAAAATAAAAATAAATCATTTTCTAGGAGTTCCCATCGTGGCTCAGTGGTTAAAAAACCGACTAGCATCCATGAGGACGCAGGTTCGATCCCTGGCCTCGCTCAGTGGGTTAAAGATCTGGCGTTGCTGTGGCCGTGGCGTAGGCTGGCAGCTGCAGCTCTGATTCCACACCTACCCTGGGAACCTTCCTATGCCACTGGTGTGGCCCTAAAAGACAAAAAGACAAAATCATTTTCTAGGACTAACTCTTGATCTGTGTTTTCCTTCCTTCCTTCCTTCCTTCCTTCCTTCCTTTCTTTCTTTCTTTCTTTCTTTGTTCTGTCTAAAGCGATGATTCAGACAAACATAGCTTCCAAGGTCCAAAAGGATGTCGTCAGAAGGCCAGCCTTTGTGTCTTCCTGGGACGCGGAGCAGGCGAGACGAGGAACGGGGTAAGTGATCCGAGGCACCGCTTGTCGCCGCGTGTCTGAGATGCGCATGCACCGATTTCAACCAGTCACCCATGAATCTGGATGCTGTTTTCTGCAGTGTTCCTGTTCTCCTAGCACTGCTATTCCCTTTTGCTTTAATTCTGAGTAAGGCGCTCGTTAAGCATCCCAGTGTGATTGAAAGAATTCTAGAGCAAGAATTCTGTCTTTCCCTCAAACTCACAGGGGACTTGGGGCAAAGCTCTTACTCTGGGCTCAGATTCCTTTTTTTTTGGTTGTTTTAGAGCCGCACCCATGCATATGGATGTTCCCAGAGTAGGGGTCGAATCAGAATTGTAGCTTCCAGCCTACACCACAGCCACAGCCATGGTTAGGGGTTGAATCAGAGCTGCAGTTGCCGGCCTACGTCACAGCCACAGCCACAGCCACACGGGATCTGAGCCATGTCTGCAACCTATACCACAGCTCACGGCAAGGCCAGATTCTTAACCCACTGAGTGAGGCCAGGGATCGAACCCCTTTCCTCATGGATACTAGTTGGGTTCATTACCGCTGAGCCATGAAGGGAACTCCCTTGAAATATTTTTAAAATTTAAATTTTCTCATTATGGAAAATTTCAAACTTAGAGAAAAGTGTGCAGTAAATCCCTATGTATGTGTTAGTGGGGGGTCATTCAGAGAACCCCCACTTGCATGGTCACCCTGAAATACAGTTCACACAAGAAAGGCAGGATTCTTTACCCTATACCCCTAAAGTACTTAAATGTTTATCACTTTTCAAAGAAGCTGTAAGACAAATTTACTTAAATCTAATACATTAGGACCTTTGATGGTTAAGCAGAAAAGTAAAAAGAATGAAGGCTTTTATATTTTAAATCAAAGGGAAAAGATTAATTTATAAAATCATGAATATTTACTGCTTTTTTTTTAAAAGGATGATTACTGGTATGTCTATACCAGGAATATGCAGGGATGTTGTTCAAAGAAAATACAAAAGAAGTAGTTCCCTGGGCACTCGCTCAGTGGGTTAGGGATCTGGCATTGTCAGTGTTGTGGCTTGGGTTCAATCTCTGACCCAGGAACTTCCTTCCACTGTGGATACAGCCAAAAAGAAAATACAGAGAGGAGTTCCCATTGTGGCTCAGTGGGTTAAGGACTCAGTGTTGTCTTTGTGAGGATGTGGGTTCGATCCCTGGCTTGGCTTAATGGGTTAAGGATCCAGTGTTGCTGTAAGCTGCAGCATAGGTTGCAGATATGGCTCAGATCTGGTGTTGCTGTGGCTGTGACATAGGCCTCAGCTGTGGCTCTGATTCAACCCCCGGCCAGGGAACTTCCATGTGCTGTAGGTATGGCTGTACAAAGAAAAAAAAGGAAATACAAAGAGAAATTCTTTGAGGAACCTTGTCTTTCTTGAAGTTAAGCACAGGAAGTGACTTGGGCACATGAAGCAGAGAGCCAAGTAAATTTCTCCCTGTTGTTTGCAGCCCTCAGCAGGTGCAGGCACAATTACAGCCTCCAACCCCGACATTCCTTCCTCAATGGGACACGCGCCTCTCACCCTCGAATGGCTACGAGGTACTTAGTGTTTACTTTTTAGTGGGTGAATTGTTTCAAGGTGGGACAAAGTACTTTGCAATATATATGTGTTTGTTTGTTTTGCTTTTTAGGGCTGTACCCGTGGCATATGGCGGTTCCCAGGCTAGCGGTCGAATTAGACCTGTGGCTGCCGGCCTTCGCCACAGCCACAGCAACGCGGGATCCGAGCCGCGTCTGCAACCTACACCACAGCTCACGGCAGCACCAGATCCTTAACCCACTGAGCACGGCCAGGGATTCAACCCGCAACCTCATGGATGTTAGTCGGGTTCTTTACTGCTGAGCCATGATGGGAACTCCGCATGTGTACATCTGAATGAATGAAACTGAATGAATGGCTTTTGCCAAACTCCTGCATTGGAATTCAAAGGTCGACATCTCAGTGGCAGTGGTGTCCGGTATCACTTCCCAGAGAACAGCTCCTCCACAGGGCGCCTCATTGTTCCAGGGTCTGGGCACACGTAGTCTCTTTGGACCCATCCTCATGGCGACCTTGAAAAATAAGTACGAGATACTCTACTTTAAGAATGAGACAACTGGAACTCAGTAAAAGCGACGTGTCCTTTAGTTGGCCTTCAAAGGCAGGCTTGTATGGAAGTCGAAGCTGGCCTTCCCTCATCGCCTCGCCTGTTTGGGGCAAGACTCTTCCGGATCGTTTTTTCTCCACATCACACTCCAGCTTCGTGTGCAGGCCGCTCTGCTTGGGCTCCGTGGGTACCTCCCATGCCCCTGCCCCCGGACCAGCTTTAGGCAAGGAACTCCCCAGGTCACTGGGCTAAGTCCTACCCCAGGGGAAGGGGGCACGCCCTTTGCCTTCAGCCATAATGCTTTGTTAGCCTTAAGTCAGGCCCAGTGCCATTTAGTTCATTATTAGAATGAACTGCCAGATGTGGAAACCCTAAGCCAGCTTTTCCCGCTGGCTGTCCTCTGCCTGGCAAGGATGCCCCATGGCGGAGGTGGCCACACATGTGGACCTACCATGCCTTCAGTGCCTCCTGTTTTGATGTATTTTTTTTTTTTAATTTTTATCATTTTTTTTTTTTTAGCTGTTTGAGATCCACAACTACACTCCGGAATATATCAAAGTAAGCGAGCGTTTTAAAGCTTCCATGAAGAACTTCAAGATCGAAAAGATAAAGAAGATCCAGAACACAAAGCTCCTGAACGCTTTTGAAAGGTGGGTTGGCTCCCTTATCGGGTTTCTTTCCATAAAGTTGGAAAAGGTTAGTTCAGAGCTGTCTTTTAAGAGTTGGTAGTCCTGGAGTTCCCGTCGTGGCTCAGTGGAAACGAATCTAACTAGGAACCATGAGGTTGTGGGTTCGACTCAGTGGGTTAAGGATCCACCGTTGCCGTGAGCTGGGGTGTAGGTTGTAGATGTGGCTTGGATCCTGCATGGCTATGGCTGTGGTGTAGGCCGGCAGCTGTAGTTCTGATTAGACCCCTAGCCTGGGAAACTCCACATGCTGCGGGTGCGGCCCTAAAAACAACAAAAGACAAAAAAAAAAAAAAGATCGGTAGTCCCTGGTTTATTTTCATAGTCAACAGTTTCTTCAGTCTCTTGCTGTTTCCATTATGTAAACTCAAGCTTCTCTTTCAGCGTTATCTTACATGTGTCTATTAAAGTTTTCATAAATACAGATATTTTTACAGCTGTTACCTTATTGCTAGGTTCATTCTGAAAGCTGGTGGAATCCAATTTTAAGACCATTAGACGTTAGCTGGGCTTCATGTTATTAACTGGAATGGACAATGAATGTTCTCAGTGTTAAGTCTCACGATTCCCTTGTTAGGAAGAAGCGCCAGGTGCAAGTTGAAAAAATCCTGTTTTGTGCAACGAAACGCACCGATGTGGAGTCTGTCTGCGTGAATAACTTTGACGGGACCTCACATGGAACTCATGACACCAAATATGGAAAAGGTTTGTGTGGAATAGAGAAGCTGAACTCGTAGACTCGTAACTCAGGCTCTACGCATGTCCGGTTCTGAGCTGTATGGCATTAGTTGGTATTAACCACCATGTCCAGGCTTGCAAAGTCATAGAAGATAAGCTCACGTTAACCCGAAACGTCCACATTAGAGTGGGAAGTGGACTCGAGACTTGATCGCTGCATCTTCGCCCTGCTCCCCTCCTGTCGTCTGTGTTTTGGGAGGAGGGGAGCCAAAGCACCTTACTCGTGCTTGCAGAGCACCCCGCCCTGTCGTCCGCCAGTGCGCCTCCGTTCTGGCTATGGCTCTTCCTGACCTCTCCCCTTTTACCAAGTTAAAGGAAAAACGATAGCAAGTGAGGAACACTGTCCAACCATCAAAATCTGCTTCTGCTTTTGTCACTGATGGAAGCTGAGGCCTCTCCCATTCTCAGGCCATGCTGGTCACCTGGGGACTGAAGTAGCACAGGTCTGCCCACACACAAAACCTGTTCAGCTTTTTTTTTTTCTTTTGTCTCTTTAGGGCCCCACCCACAGCATATGGAAGTTCCCAGGCTGGGGGTCGAATCAGAGCTACAGCTGCCGGCCTGCGCCACAGCCACAGCAACACCAGATCCATAACCCACTGAGTGAGGCCAGGGATCAAACCTGCATCCTCATTGATACTAGTTGGGTTGTTACCGCTGAGCCACAGCGGGAATTCCATACCGTGTGTGACATTTACACCCATCGGTTTTTCATGAGTCTGTCTTATGTCGGAAGTTAAACAAGTATTTATCTAGAAAATGGAAATACAGGAGGATCTGGCATTGCTGCGGCTGCAGCATAGGTTGCAGCTGTGGCTTAGATTCTATCCCTGGCCCAGGAACTATCCACATGCCACTGGTATGGCCAAAAAAAAAAAGGAGGTACGACCTTCCACAGCTGAGGCGGGGCCATAGCTGGCTCTGATGGTGACATGCAAGGGTGCTGAGTCTGTTTCTCCTCTTTTATCATAAAGGGTACTGGAACCCTCAGAAATAGACTTTGACGGTTGGACAGTGTTCCTCACTTGCTATCGTTTTTCCTTGAACTTGGTAAACGGGGAGAGTTGTCGATGGCCAAGAAAACACCCGTGCACAGCATGGCAGGAAGAGGCAAGGCTGTAGCCTACGTTGCTCGCGGATGGGCAGGGCGTTTCTCAAGGAACTTCTTCCCGTGCCACCCTCCCTTGGGAAACTCGGGGAGGGTCCCGCTCCTTGGTCTGTCTCCTGTTGCGTAGAATTAGGAGGTGTTTTTTTGCTTTGCATTTATTTTTTAACGTCAGCTTTTCAGTCCCATCCTCCACGATGCTGTTAATGCAGGCTAGATAGACCGGTATGAATCACTGGGCCCATAATCATAAAAAGGGTCAGGCAGTTAGCCTGAAAGAGGCCCAGTGGCAGATCTCAAAGAGAGGGCTGTTCTCTGAGTGAAAGCACACCCCCCCCCCGTAGCACATGTAAAACCGCTCTGGTGAGGCCGCGGCCTGTGTAATGTAGTGAGAGCCTGTGTAAGGGGTGGGAGGACACGCCTGGAAGGGCCGAAGGGCTCTGGGTACATCTTGATAAACTGCAGGTGGAAACCAGGCATAGAGGCAGGTTCTCGGGAACTGGAGGTTGGCCCGGAGCTGCCGATGAGTCTGGACCAAGAGGAAGAAATGCAGCAGTTCAGTTAAAGCCACCCGCCTTGACAGCAGAGGCGATTATAAAAACTCAGATTTGGATACAAAGCAGAAGGAAAGTGAAATTAGGAAAATAAGCACTTGTTTGGGGGGGCAGCTAAGCCAGGAAGCCCCTGTCCTCATACAAACTGGCTTCAAGAAGTTAGATGGGGAGTTCCTGTCGTGGCTCAGTGGTTAACGAATCCGACTAGGAACGAAGAGGTTGCAGGTTCGATCCCTGGCCTTGCTCAGTGGGTTAAAGATCTGGTGTTGCCGTGAGCCGTGGTGTAGGACGCAGACGTGGCTTGGATCTGGCGTTGCTGTGGCTGTGACATAGGCCGGCAGCTACAGCTCTGATTAGACCCCTAGCCTGGGAACCTCCATATGCTGTCGGTGCAGCCCTGAAAAGACAACAAAAACAAAAACAAAAACAAAAAGGAAGCTAGATGGGCCACGTCCAAGGTCAGGGAACTTACTTTAGATTCAGGGAGTTACAAGTGTCACAGCATCTAGTAAATCTCAAGATTCTGCCACTGGGTACCCCACGTTGCTAGATGGTTGGAAAAAAACCGAAATGTTATTTCAAGATTATCCGAGTGTCTGTGTAGATAGGCATCTCCAGGGCACTGGAGTGTTGGTGTTCCACCCAGGGAGCAGGGCGCACTGACCGCTCTCTGGGCCCAGGGCCAAGGTCCCTGAAAGACGGAGTCAGAGCCAAGCTGGCACCTTTTGACTCTCAACCTGGAGAAGGTTTCTGCAAAGTGAAGCTAGAAAAATTAGACTCCTGGTCTTAGAGTTCTTTCTAGTTGAAGTTCGCCATTTTTTGCAATGTATTTCTAGATTCTAGTTTGGCAGTCAAAAGCTGACCATGATTCTTTCTTTCTCCTTCAATGTTCTTTCCAAGATTCTAATTCTCTTTGAGGTAAAGAATGTGTCTGGCTAAAGGGAGGATGGTTGCATGTAAAGAATTGGGGGGGGAACACATTATTTTTGATAGCGTTATCCCACTACATCAGTTACACTGAATGAATGAAAAGGTGAATCAAAGTAGACTCTAGAAAATCAGCACAGGAGTTCCCATCGTGGTGCAGCAGAAATGAATCTGACTAGGAGCCATGAGGTTGCGGGTTCGATCTCTGGCCTCGCTCAGTGGGTTAAGGATCTGGCATTGCCGTGAGCTGTGGTGTAGGTTGCAGATGTGGCTCAGATCCCGCGTTGCTGTGGCTGTGGCGAAGGCCGGCAGCTACAGCTCCGATTAGACCCCTAGCGTGCGAACCTCCATATGCCACGGGTGCGGCCCTAGATAAGACCAAAAAAAAAAAAAAAAAGACAAAACATAACAACGGGGTAAAAAAAAGATAAAAAAGCAGTTCAGAGAAAAAGCATATGAAATATGGCAATAAGCATCTGAAAACGTGCTCAATGTACTAGTATTCTAGAAATGCATATTAAAATTAGATTTTTTTATCCAATATATTGACAAAATTAAAAAAATTGGTGTCACCGAGTGTTGGTAAGGATATGAAGAAACCAGACTGTCTTTATTGTTGGTGATAAAATTTTTAGATCACTTTTAGAGGCCAGTTTGTAATATCAAACTTTAGTAGGCTCGTATGCTCATATTCTGTGACCGAGCCATTATAATTTTGCAATCTGTTCTCCAGAAATATTCTTATGGGTTCTCAAAGTTATATTTACTAGCATGTTTCAGAAACATTTATTTAGAAGTGTTAGTAATAGCAAAAAAGTGAAACCACCTACCTTTTCATCAATTAATTTTGAGTCATTAAATTATGATCCATACAATGATTACGTATAGCAATTAAAAGAATGAGGTGCGGTTAGATGTACTGACATGGCAAGATTTCTAGGACTAAAGTGGAAAAAAAAACAATTTGTAGGACACTTTGTTTGTTTGTTTATCTGTCTTTTTAGGACTACATGTGCAGTGTATGGAAGTTCCCAAGGTAGGAGCTGCAGCCGCCGGCCTACACCACAGCCACAGCCATGCCAGATTCGAGCCTGTCTGCAACCTACACCACAGCTCACAGCAGCGCCGGATCCTTAAGCCCCTAAGCAAGGCCAGGAACCGAACCCACATCCTCAAGGATACTAGTCGAATTCGTTTCCGCTGAGCCACGATGGGAACTCCCTGTAGAACGGTTTAGATAGATGATCCTATTTAGGAACAAATAAACCTAAAACTCTACCAACTATATGTGCATATATGTATGTAAATACATGGAACCAGAGCCCACGAAGTCATTAACTGTGAGAAGGAGAGTGGGAGTGGAGATGGTGGGTTAGTGTAGGTGCACTTTCACTTTTTACTCTAAATATAGCTGAGCATCATTTACTCAGGGTGGCTTCTATCTGCCCTATTCAGGATAAGCACTGTTTCTGGAGTTCAAACATCTTAATTATTTAGAAAAATCAATAATAAAAAACCAGCAGTTCCCGTTGTGGCTCAGTGGCAAAGAATCTGACTAGCATCCATGAGGATGCAGGTTCAATCCCTGGCCTAGCTCAGTGGGTTAAGGATCCGGTGTTGCCGTGAGCTGCGGTGTAGGTCACAGATGTGGCCTGGATCTTGCATGGCTGTGGCTGTGGTGAAGGCCAGCAGCTACAGCTCCAATTCGAACCCTAGCCTGGGAACCTCCATATTCCACAAGTATGGCCCTAAAGACAAAAAAAAAAATAAAATAAAATAAAAAGTAAAAACAAGCAAGTAAAATAGGAGTTTCTACTGTGGCACGGTAGGTTAGGAATCTGAGTGCAGCAGCTCAGGTCACTGCAGAGGTGCAGGTCTGATCTCTGGCTCAGCATAGTGGGTTAAAGGACCTGGCATTGCTGCAGCTGCACTGTAGGTTACAGCTGCAGCTCAGGTTCAGTTCCTGGCCTGGGAACTTCCATATGCCATGGGTGTGGCCATTAAAAACAAACAACCAAAATAAAAGAAAAATGTATTATCATAAGCACAACATATTCATCTTGTTTCATAACTTTTGTGTAGAAAATCATAATTTGCAGTAGATACTCATTTTCTTTGAAGGGCAGTAAAACATTGGGCAATAATAAAAATAAACATGGGAAATTTTCTCGGGAAATGGTTATTGATCTGCTGAGTATGGAAGTATCGGTGATTATCAGAGGTGGTTTTAGAGTTGAGGCTGACAGTATCAACTGTCTGAAAAGCTCTTCCATGCCTCATCTCTCCCGTCCCTTTTTTCAGGACCTTCTCATCAGTAGTAAATGACCTTTGTTCCTTAAAATGGACACAATATAAAATGGCCTCTGCTGGAGTATCTTTGGCTTATGGGTTAAGATTCAGTTGCCTTGCCTGAGTGGCATAAGTTGCGTGCGTCCGGCCACTGTGAGGATCAGCACTTGGTCATTGTCCAATGGCTCAGTATCTTCCCTGTGAACCCCACACAGTAGCAGATGTTTCCGTCAGGAAAGCTATAAGCATCAGTAGGCTATTGCTGGCATACAGTCCATATCCATCATCTGATTATGTGTAAAATCTTAGAAACTACATACCTTTTTTTAAAAAATAATAATTCTTAACCTTTTTCTGGTTATTTCTAGGAATTTACTTCACAAAAGATGCCATCAATTCTCATAAAAATTGCTCGGACGACTCCAAAAACATTGCTATGTTTGTTGTCCGAGCCCTCGTTGGAGAGTTTATTGAAGGACATCCGTATTTCATCAGCCCTCCTGTGGGATACAACAGCTGTGTGGACACAAGGTTGAATCCCTCCGTTTTTGTCATCTTTGAGAAAGATCAGATTTACCCAGAATATCTGATCGAATATACCGAAACAGATAAACCGTGCGTGATCAGTTAGAAATGATGACTAGAGCATTGTAAAGGGTGCCATAAACCTTCTGTCCACTTACAGAGCCAGACTGCCCCAGGTCATGGTTAAACCTTTACATTTCCTCGACTAAATGCCTTAGAGGAGTGATTCCCAAACTTTGCCACACATTTGAATCATTTGGGGAGCTCTAAAAAATTCCGGCGTCCACATTGCACCCCATTTCCAACTAAATCACCTTTTCTGGCAATGAGAGGCTGGAAGAAGATTGAAATGTGTCATCAAGTTTGGGAATCACTGCCTTAGATGGAACTGGTAGAGACTTATTTCTAATACTTCTGTAATTGCAACAACCTTTCTCTCCCAACTGCTCCTTGAATTCACCGCCTGACATGGCTTTGTTCTGGTTAAATCGAAAGAAAATTAACTTGAGAAGTCTGAGAGAAATCTAAAAATGCCTGTTGAAATAAGGACATAAGACAGTGCAGCCTTGGACGGAAGATTGTGAAAAGTTGGGGGGAAATACTTAGAAATATACGGGGCGGGCAGGGGATGTAAGGATAATTCAAATGCTGGTACAGATATAACTGCAGTACCGTACCTTATTTTTGTGATGAAACTGACTTGGGAACATGCATTCATTTCTTTATCTCCACGTTTATTGAGGACACTCCAGAGGTTGACTCTTTCTGGAATGCAATAAAAAGAGCCGCTCTGGGCAGCTCAGAAGGAAGCAACCAGCTGGAGTTAACTGCCCATTGGGGCTCTTCATATAATTATAGCAAAGTAGACAGATTCTAATTCATATGATTACAGAGAAGACTTTTTTTCAGGTCAGACTTTCATGAAGTGTTGTTGTTTGGGGGGGGGGACCGAGTTGCAGTATCAGATTCACACAAGCATAACTGATAAATCCGAGTGCTGTTGTAGTTGTTCACTGTAGCTTTTGAGGCCCACCAAGAAACTTAGGAGCAGGGTCATCCAACAGAAGGATGGGCCCCCTAAGGACTGAGATTAGTCTCCTGGTGAGCACAGAACTAGAACGAAGAGAACATGCCCCATGCAAGCCTTGCACCTGCGAGGGGCTTCTTTTTTTAAACATAACGGATTGTGTGGCATTGTAGCACAGTCAGTTTTTAGAGCAGTTGAGGTGCCTGGACCAAGAGTTTCTTTCTTCTTATGACTCATGTTTTTCCTCGCAGTTTTCCCTTTCAACATTCCATACAGGTAGCCAAAATTTCCTATTACAGTTCCTCCAGCAGGCATGTCATAAAAATTAATTAGGGAGTTCCTGCTGTGGCGCAGTGGGTTAATGATCGGACTTGTCTCCACGGAGATGCTGGTTCGATTCCCTGCCCAGGGGGGTTAATGATCCAGCACTGCTGCCGCTGTGGCATACACAGGTCACAGATGCCCCCTTGGATTTGATCCCTGGCCCGGAACTTCCAGATGCCATAGGTGCAGCTGAAAATAGAAAAAAAAAATTGATTAGCGTTAATTAGAGTTGATTGTACATTAAATTTTACATTAGTGTAAAGATCTCTACGACTCCTCGGCCTTCGAGGGCTCCAAGAGTAACAAACGTACAGAGGTTTTTCTGGGTAGGGTTATTTTCCTAGAGGCTTGCCCCAAAATAGTCTCATTCCCTTATTTTCTTCATAGTAGCTTCTGTTTGGGAGTTTTCACTTCCTGATCTTGGCCGTCCCCTTGCAGAGATGCGATCTAGCCAACCCTGCATGCCCGCCTGTCGGACATCTTTAACTGGATATTTCACAGCTCTCTCTAATTCAGCCTGTCCGGAATGGGCTCTCCATCCGCTTCCCCTCTGACACATCAGTTTTTCCCCAGAAAAACGTCTGCTCAAGCAGAAATCCAGAAGTCATCCCCAACTCCTTTCTCCCTCGCCCTGCACATCTAAGCAGTTCCCACGTCCCCTTTTCCTTCCTGAACCTCTCTTTGTCCCCTTCTAAGTCGTCCTTAACAGTAAGAAGTCTCTTTTTACTTAATAATAGCCTTTCAAAACACACATCTGATCATGCCTTTAGAATAAAGTTCACAGTCACCACCATGACCCCACATGCTCTCCCCTTTCCCTACCCTCTCATTCATTTTCTGTCACCATCGCTCTGGCTTTCTTCCTTTCAGCTCTTTGGTGCCCCTTTTCACCTAGCTCAGCAGTTCTCAACCAGCACTCCTGCCTTCTTTCTTTTTTCAAATGACAGATACTTGGTAACATCCACTTCGTTATCCTCAAAATGCCATACTCTACCTACACACAGCTTTGGAAGTAAATTAAAAATCAAACAAAATTAATATCCACACAAAAGGGAATGAAAGGTCCCTAGCTTGGGCATGGCTCTACTAGAAACCTTTCCTAAGCAGTCAGAAGTTGACATCTACTTACAGAGAATAAATCTGAATTTAGAAGAAGGTAGGAGATCAGAAGCTATTTTGTATAAAGAAGTGTGGGAAGATGAAAAAGCAGGGGCACGAGAGGACATCAGAATAAAAACTAGTGATACAATCAGTAATTTGCATATGATAGTACTTATTTCTGTAAGAGAAAGAACGAAGCAACCTTAACTGAAATGAGGATACTGTACAAGAAAATCTACAGATTGTCGCGATGGAGAAAATATTATATTTTTGCAGACGAGCTGTAGGTCATACATGAATGTCTAGGGAGACATTCAAACTTCGTATAGGGTGCAGAGTAATTCCTTATCGTGAGGAGCTGTCCAGTGTATTGTGAGATACGCAGCGTACTTGGCCCTCACTCACTAAGATGCCTGCGGCGCCCCCCCCCTGCCCCATTACGGTGGCAACCGCAGCTCCATCAGATCTATTCTCACCTTTTTCAGAGCAGATATTTTGTAACATCCCCTTTGCTGTCCTGAGATGATTCATCAATATTGCAATCTTTATGAACTAGAAAATCAATTTCATGCCCTATTGTAATGGAGAAGCAGAAGAAAAGACATTTGTAAGAAACTGAGTATCAATATGTTAAGTGCTCCGGCATAACTACGCTATATGACATCATGAAATAGACATTTATTCCTACTTAGAGTGAATAGGTTTGGATTTAGGAGTCGATCAGAGGCTACTGCCTGTAAAGAAGTACAGGAAAAGGAAAGATGAGAGTTATGGATGACACCAGCATGAAAATTAGTATTGGAGTAAGAAATCTTAATCTGTAGGTGGTAAGGGAAAGAGCAAAGTTACCGTGATTGAAAAAAGAATAAAAGGACAAATTCGAGATTGTCTAAGAGGAAAAAATGAATTATATTCTCGCAGGCAAGCTGTAGGTCCTACATAAGTGTCCAATGGGACATTAGAAAGTCGCATAAGTTACAGGATAACTCCTCGTTGTGTGGGACTAACCCATACACTGCAGGACAGCTGTTATCCTGGCAGCATCCACTCAGTGCCAGTAAAAGTCCACAATTATGAAACCAACGACCCATCAATTTCCAAAATAAGAGTGAGGACCACTGCCTTAGTTGACACCTAGCATCTTTAGATGAGCTCGTTACCTCCATAAGGGGTCCTTCTATAGATAACTTTCGATGCTTGCCCCCCAGATCCCCAGTTTTTAAAATACTTTGCGTCTCGTTTTGTTCGTTTTTAGCATCTATCCAACTCAGAGTTGTCTGTTTTCCGCATTAGAATGTGAGTGCCCGAGAGCCAGCCTGTCTTTTTCAAATGTGCCACCCCTGATACCCAGCCAAGAGCTTGATACGCTGATACATGGGATAAATTTTGTTCAGTAAAGCACAACTTATAATTCAGTAATGGAATTGTACTTCTTCTTGTTCTATTCCAAGTTCAATTTGCAATTACCTAATAAAAGAAAATAAACATAATTTTGCTCTGCTGCCTTTATTTGCTCTATTTCTAGGTATCTCCAAAAAGATAATCAGTGGCAGACAGCAGTTGATTCAGTGAGGGGACAGAGGATGTGTTTACCTTTCCCTGATTCATCATTCCAGGGCTCAGTGACCAAGGAGCCTTTAGCACGCTGCCAGGGAAAGGGTGGTGATGGTGGCGATGGGGGAGAGATGAGAGAGATGCTGGAAGCTGTTAACACACCTTAGGGGTGGGAGCAGGACAAGGCTGAGGCACAGGAGCGAAAAATGTGATGATCATTTGATCATCAGCAGAACTGTTCCATCAGTCACTCCTTCAAAAGTCCTTCTTCACTAATGTTTTATTTTTTTAAGGGCTGCACCTGCGGCATATGGAGGTTCCCAGGCTAGGGGTCTAATCGGAGCTACAGCTGCCGGCCTTCGCCACAGCCACAGCAACGCCAGATCTGAGCCATGTCTGCAACGTACACCACAGCTCATGGCAACACCAGCTCTTTAACTCACTGAGTGAGACCAGGGATCGAACCCGCATCCTCATGGATACTAGTCAGGTTCATTATTGTTGAACCATGACAGGAACTCCCTGTTCTATTTGTTTATTTACTTTGTCACAGCAGGCTCTCCATTCTTCAGAAATGTTTGCTGTTACTACTCCCCAAGGTTCTATCCTCACAGCTTTTCACACTCATTTGTGCTGAGTGATCTTAATACTCACAGCTTTACCTAAAGCTCTGATGTCATTCAAGTCTAAGTTCCCCTCCATCTTTCTTAAGTCCTTCACCCAAAAATTCAACTGCCTACTAAGTGTTTGACCTTGGAATATCCACTGCAAACTCAACACAATAAAAGTTGAGATAATAATTCCTCAAATCCTGTTTTTCTGAAATTCATGTTGCAGTTCAGCGGGTTAGGAACCCAACCTAGTGTCCACGAGGATGCGGGTTCGACCCCTGGCTTTGCTCAGTGGGTTAAGGATTCCGCGTTGTCGCAGGCTTGGCTCAGATCAGGTATTGCTGTGGCTGTGGCGTAGAACAGCAGCTGCAGCTCCAATGTGACCCCTAGCCCGGGAACTTCCATATGCTGTAGGTGAGGCCCTATAAAGAAAAAAGAAAAAAAATCCTGTTTTTCTTTTGTCGTTCCTTATCCTGTCTTGCTTTTCTAGAAATCCCGTTCTTATACTGCCAGGGATCTTGCTAAAACACCTATCCAACATTAGAGGTGTTAAGAAAAATTAGTTACTTTTGTTAGTTATGAAAATCATGTTAGGATTATGTAGGAAAAGTTACAGTTTTTAAAAGTCATGCCTGCTGCAGTGTTTAGCATCCAAGTCTTTAGAAACTGGAATGGAAACTTTTACAAATTCTCAGCCAAAACAATCAGGCGAATAACATAGGATGTGGCAAAATTTTCTAGATATAGGAAATATATATGGATGCATATTTCACTATCTTCTAATTTACTGCTTGAAAAATTCTGTACTACAATTTTTTTTGGAAACAAACAAAAAACATGTATTCTGTAGTATAGCCAGGGACTGCTTTTAAGTGTTGAGGATACAGCAAGGAACAAAAACATGTGAGATTTCTACTTCCACGCTTTTGAATGCTAAAAATATGTGATTAAGACATGCGTGATGAGCTCCATACAGAGGCTGAGAGCTACTTTAGATTGAGAGGTTAGGAAAGACCATGGTGCAGAGAAGACATTTAAGCTCAGACTTGAATGATAAAAAGGAGACCATGGGGGGGGGGCTCATTCTAGGCAGAGGGGTCACTCCCCAGCCTTCAGTTAAGTCCATCTCCCTCCCTCCCTTCCTTCCCTCCCTCCTTTCCTTTCTTTTTGCTTTTCAGGGTGGCACCTGCGGCATATGGAGGTTCCCAGGCTAGTGGTAGAATCAGAGGCACAGCTGCTGGTCTACGCCATAGCAATACGGTATCTGAGCCGAGTCTGCGACCTACACCACAGCTCACCGCAATGCTGGATCCTTAACCTACTGAGCGAGGCCAGGGATGGAACCCTCATCCTCATGGACACCAGTCGGGTTGGTAACCTGCTGAGCCCCAGCGGGAACTCCTGGTAAGTCCAAATTGCTTAGCAAGGCAGAGAAGGTGGCCAGTGGCCTTCCTCTTTAGCTTCATTACATGACATTCATTCATTTAATCTTCACAACCACCCTGGGAGATAGCAAAGCCACTTGTTGAGTTCCTCAGTTACGTTTTATTCACCTTTGTACTCGGTCACTCATCAGCAGTTGGCTCAAATGATTTAATAATACGCATTAGAAATCAGAACGGTGTTGGACAAAATGCCCCTTAATGAATGTCCAGGTCTAAACCGGTGCTGTCCAACAGAAAAATAAAGTGAGCAGTGCATGTAAGTGAACATTTTCTCATCACTACATTAGAAGTGAAACAGATTAAATTATAGTATCATTTTATTTAAATATTAATTTAACATGATGGTAGTTGACATTCTACATTCCAAAGCTCCCAAATCCAGTGTGCGTACATTTCATACACCCCAATTCGGACTGGTCGCATTTCAAGGGCTCAACAGCCACCCACCTGTGCCTACTGACTACCTCCCAACTACCTAAGACCCCCGGCGATGCACCTTCTATCACCTTTTCACCGTCTTTGCAGCCTTTTCTAGTATCTCAAATTCTCCCCGACTATACAAGTCCCTCGAGGCGAGGGCTTAACTTGAAGGGTTCCTGGCCCAGAGCGGGCGCGCAATCAGTACGGTCCCTGCCTGACCCGCATCCAAGGGGGAACCCAGACCCAGGGGCCCTCCTCTCCGCGCCGCGGCCCACGGCGGCTGCCTTTCGCCCGCCCTCCAAGCCCGTTCCTGGGAAGCAGGTTTGAAGTCGTGGACGTGACGGGGAGGAGTCTGCCCGCCTCGGATTTCCGCGCTCGGCCGCACGGGGAGCGGCGCAGCGACCATGGCCGAGCCCACCGTGTGCGCCTTCCTCACCAAGCTGCCGTGCGCCCACGGCGGCCGCATGTTCCTGCAGGACCTGCGCGGCCACGTGGAGCTCTCGGAGGCCCGGCTCCGGGACGTGCTGCGCCAGGCGGGACCCGACCGCTTCCTGCTGCAGGAGGTGGACGTGCGGGAGGGCCCGTGCGACGCCGAGGCCGAGGTAGCGGCCGGAACGGGCGGCGGCGGCGGCCCCTTGGCCTGGAGGGTTGTGGCCGTGTCCTCCGCGCGCCTGTGCGCGCGCTACCAGCGCGGCGAGTGCCAGGCCTGCGACCAGCTGCACCTCTGCCGCCGTCACATGCTGGGTAAGTGCCCGAACCGCGACTGCTGGTGAGGCTGCGGGCGGGGTGGGGCGGGGCGGCAGGCGGGACGCAGCGGTCAAGGCTCAGGGACGGCGGGAAAGAGCCGTCCAGCCGGAAGCGGGGACCAGAAGAAAAGAGCAAAGAGATAGTTGGGCCGCGCGACTCCCCTCCGGAAGCGCGGAAGGGAAGCCTCGGGGAGGGACCCGTCCGCACCCTCCAGGGGAAGCCTCCCTCGAGCTCCCTGCTCCGCGGCGGAGTGAGGGGCAAGTTCGTCTGGGTTTGGATTTCTCAGCCACAGGCCCCCACCCCCAAAAGGCAGCTTAGCCCCCGGGATCCTCCACGACACGGCCGGGATAAATCAAGACTGGAACTTTTTGGTTCGTTTCCTCCACTGGTCCTTTTAAAAGGCCGGCTGCAGACCCCACGACATCCACGAACCTATTATTCAGAGATCGGCCCTTCCCACTTTTAAGCACAAAGTTTTACAGAAGCGAGTCTGTGCACTTGAGGTTTAGAAAGCACGACCTGGTCGGACCCCGCCCCGCCCCGCCCCAGGAAACGGAGGCTGGATGATTTCCGCGAGGTGGTTTCTGGCTGTCCCCTGACTCAGTGCTTTGCTCCAGCCCCCCGCTCCCCTCCCCCACGGCGGGTGGGGGAGGGGCACGCGTTCTTTTTAAGCTTGGATGGGGGGCTTCGGTGTAGGGAAGGCCGGTGCAGCGATCTGTCTGCACAGCCGGCGGGCGCCCTCTGTCAAGGCGGGTGACTGCAGGAAGGGTTGACCTTGGCCATAAAGATTCCTCATTCCGAGTGAAAAATGGCTCTGGGAGGGGAGTTGCTTCAAGCCAGCTTTCTTATTATCAGAGCTTATTAGGCGGTATCTGTGGGTTCGTGGGAAATTCTTGAACTTCATCTGTAAGTTGAAAGCGGCCCTAGGCAAGGACTTTGACAGGCTGGCCTCCTCTGGGCCTCGGATTCAGACTCCTGTGTTCTATCTAGGTCCACCTGTACCCTTTCTCATGATATCCACACACCTGTCAACATCCAAGTCCTGAAAAACCACGGACTGTTTGGCCTCAATGAGGCCCAGCTTCGGATCTTGCTTCTACAGAATGACCCCTGCCTTTTACCGGAGGTGAGTCACCAAGAGGTCACCCTCATACGGTTTGCATCATGAAAAAAGTCAGGGGAGAGCAACAAAAGTCTGCTTGTAGAGGACAGCCTGAGGGGAAGAGGGCTGGGTATGGTACAGTGCTGCCCTTTCCCGAGTCTCTGATTTTACTGGGCTTTGATATATGAGGAGCAATGGACCTGTGTGGGGTAGAAATAATAATAATAGCTCCAGGGTTTTTTTTTTTTTAACTCAATGAATTTTATTATAGTTATAGTTGTACAACCATCATCACAACCCAATTTTACAGTGTTTCTGTCCTAAACCCCCAGCCTGTCCCTCCCCCAACAACCAGTCTCCTTGGGTATCCATAAGTTTTTCAACATCTGTGAGTCTGTTTCTGTTTTGTGAAGAAGTTCATTGTATCTTTTTTTTTTAAATTCTGCGTGTAAGTGATAGCATGTGATGTTTGTGTCTCACTGACTAATTTAGCAGGATAATTTCTAGGTCTATCCATGTTGCTGCAAATGCCATTATTTCATTCCTTTTTAGGGCTGAGTAATATTCCGTTGTGTACATGTACCACATCTTCTTTATCCACTCCTCTGTTGATGGATATTGAGGTTGCTTCCATGTCTTGGCTATTGTATACAGTGCTGCAGTGAATATTGGGATACATGTATCTTTTCTAGTCATGGTTTTCTCTGGATAGATGCCCAGGAGTGGGATTGCTGGAACAAATGGTAATTCTAAATTTACTTTTTTGAGGAATCTCCTTACTGTTTTCCACAGTGGTCGCACCAGTTTACATTCCCACCAACACTGTAAGAGGATCCCCTTTTCTCCACACCCTCTCCAGTATTTATTGTGTGTAAATTACTTGATGATGGCCATTCTGGCTGGTGCAAGGTGGTACCACATAATAGTTTTGATTTGCATTTCTCTAATAATTAGTGGTATTGAACATCTTTTCATGTGTTTTTTGGCCCTCTGTGTGTCTTCTTTGGTGACTTACCTATTTAGTTCTTCTGCCCATTTTTTGATTTTTTTTTTTTTTTTGGGTATGGAGCTTCAGGTGTTTATATATTTTGGAGATTAAACCCTTGTCAGTTGCTTCATTTGCAACTATTTTCTTCCATTCTGTGGGTTGTCTTTTCTTTTTATTAGGATTTCCTTTGCTGTGCACAAACTTTTAAGTTTAATTAGATCCAATTTGTTTATTTTTGTTTTTATTGTCATTACTCTAGGAGGTGGATCTGAGAAGATATTGCTGTGGTTTATGTCAGAGAGTGTTCAGCCTGTGTTTTTCTCTAAGAGTTTTGAGTATCCTGTCTTATATTTAGGACTTTAATCGATTTTGAGTTTATTTTTGTGTGTGGTGTTAGGGAGTGTTCTAATTTCGTTCTTTTACTTGTAGGTGTCCAGTTTTCTTGGCACCACTTACTGAAGGGGCTGTCTTTTCTCCATTGTATATTCTTGCCTCCTTTGTCAAGGATTAGTTGACCACAGGTGCATGCATTTAATTCAGGCTTTCTATCCTGTTCCACTCATCCATGTTTCTGTTTTTGTGCAAGTACCGTGCTGTATTTGTTGCTGCTGTTGTTGCTTTTTAGGGCCACACCCACAGCATATGGAAGTTCCTAGACAAGCGGTTGAATTGGAGCTGTAGCTGCTGGCCTATACCATAGCCACTGCAACATGGGATCTGAGCTGCATCTGTGACCTATTCCACATTTCATGGCAACATTGGATCCCTGACCCACCAAGTGAGGCCATGGATTGAACCCGCATCCTCATGGATACTAGTTGGATTCCTTTCCCCTGTGCCACAATGGGAATTCCCATACTGTTTTGATGATTGTAGACTTGTAGTACAGTCTGAAGTCAGGGAGCCTGATTCCTCCAGTTCCATTTTTCTTTCTTAGGTTGACTTTGGCTATTCTGAGTCTTTTGTGCTTCCGAACAAATTTTAAAATATTTTGTTCTAGATCTATGAAAAATGCCATTGGTGATTTAACAAGGATTGCATTGAATCTGTAGATTTCCTTTGGTGGTATAGTTATTTTGACAATATTGATTCTTCCAATCCAAAAGCATGGTACATATTTCCACCTGTTTGTGTCATCTTTAATTTATTTCACCAGCATCTTAGAGTTTTCAGAGTACAGGTCTTTTGTCATTTTAGGTAGGTTTGTTCCTAGGTATTTTTTCTTTTTGATGCAGTGGTAAATGGGACTGTTTCCCTAATTTCTCTTCCTGATCTTTCCTCGTTAGTATATAGAAATGCAGTCAATTTCTGTGTATTAATTTTGTATCTTGCAACTTTACCAAATTCACTGATGAGCTCTAACAGTTTTCTGGTAGTGTCTTTAGGATGCTACAGTGATAGTTTTACTTCTTCCTTTCCAATTTGGACTCCTTATATTTTTCTTTCTTCTCTGATTGCCATGGCTAGGACTTTCAAAACTATGTTGAATAGTAGTGGCAAAAGTGGACATCTTTGTCTTGTTCTGGATCTTAGTGGGAATTCTTTCAGCTGTTCTCCATTGAAAATGATGTTAGCTGTGGGTTTGTCAGATATGGCCTTTATTATGTTGAGATTACTTCTATGCCAACTTTCTGGAGTTTTTTTTTTTTTTATCAGAAGTGGGTGTTGGGTTTTGTCAAAAGCTTTTTCTGTAACTATTGAGAGGATCATATGGTTTTTATTCTTCAGTTTGTTAATGTGGTATTGATTGATTTGCAGATATTGAAAAATCCTTGCATCCCTGCGATAAATTCCACTTGGTCATGGTATACAGTCCATCTAATATATTGCTGGATTCAGTTTGCTAGTATTTTGTTGAGCATTTTTGCATCTATGTTCATCAGTGATATTGGCTTGTAATTTTCTTTTTTTGTGGTATCTTCAGTTTTGGTATCAGGGTGATGGTGGCCTCATAGAATGAGTTTGGGAGTGTGCCTTCCTCTGTAATTTTTTGGAGTAGTTCCAGGATGGGTGTTAGCTCTTCTTTAAATGTTTGATAGAATTCATTGGTGAACCCATCTAGTCCTGGACTTTGGTTTGTTGGAAGTTTTTAAATCACAGTTTCAATTTCAGTACTGCATTTTTTTCTATTTCATGTTGATTTAGTCTTGGATGAGTGTACTTTTGTCCATTTCTTCTAGGTTTTCCATTTTATTGGCTTATAGTTGCTTGTAGTAGTCTCTTATGATCCTTTGTATTTCTGTGATGTTCATTGTGACTTTTCCTTTTCCATTTCTAATTTTATTGATTTGAGTCCCCTCTGCTTTTTCTTGATGTGTCTGCTTAAGGGTTTATCAATTTTGTTGATCTTTTCAAAGAACCAACTTTGGTTTCATTAATATTTTCTATGGTTTTCTTCATTTCTATTTCATTGATTCTGCTCTGATCATTATGATTTCTTTCCTTCTGCTAACTCTGGGTTTTGTCTGTACTTCTCTCTCTAGTTGATTTAGGTGTAAAGTTAGGTTGTTTATTTGAGCTTTTTCTTGTTTCCTGAGGTAGGCTTGTATTGCTCTAAACTTCCCTCTTAGAACTGCTTTTGCTGCATCCCATAGGTTTTGGGTTGTTGTGTCTTTGTTGTCATTTGCTTCTAGGTATTTTTTAATTTCCTCTTTGATTTCTTCAGTGATCCATTGGTTGTTTAGTTGCATGTTGTTTAGTCTCCACATGTTTATGTTTTTTGCTTTTTTGCTTTTTGCTTTTTTTGGGGGGCCACGCCCATGGCATATGGAAGTTCCCAGGCTAGGGGTCGTATTAGAGCTGTATCCACTGGGCTATGCCACAGCCACAGAAATGCCAGATCCAAGCCGCATCTGTGACCTACACCACAGCTCATGGCAACGCTGGATCCTTAACCCACTGAGCAAGACCAGGGATTGAACCTGAAACCTCATGGTTGCTAGTTAGATTTATTTCGGCTGAGCCACTACGGGAACTCCTAAAATTTTTTTTTCTTATTGTTGATTTCCAGTTGCATAGCATTGTGGTCAGAAAAGACACTTGATATGATTTCAATTTTCTTAGATTTACCAAGGCTTGATTTATAGCCCAGAATGTGATCTATCCTAGAGAATTTTCCATGTGCACTTGAGAAGAAAGTGTATTCTGCTGCTTTTGGATGGAGTGTTCTGTAATTATATATTAAGTCCATCTGGTCTAATGCGTCATATAAGACCTGTGTTTCCTTATTGATTTTCTGTTTGGATGACCTGTCCATTGCTGTAAGTGCGGTATTAAAGTCCACCACTATTTTGTGTTATTGCCAATTTCTCCTTTTAAGGTTGTTAGCAGTTGCCTAATATACTGAGGTGACTCTATGTTGGGTGCATATGTATTTACAATTTTTATATCTTGCTCCAGATTTTTCAAGTGCTTACTGAATGCTAAGCAATTCATATACCTTAGCTCATTAATAACCTGTGAGTGAGGTATGGCTGTCCCCACTTTACAGGTGAGGCAGGAGTTCCCATCATGGCTTAGTGGAAACAAATCTGACTAGTGTCCGTGAGGACGAAGGTTCGATCCCTGACCTTGCTCAGTGGGTTAAGGATCCAGTGTTGCCATGAGCTGTGGTGTAGGTCACAGACACAGCTCAGATCTGGCATTGCTGTAGCTCCAGTTCAGCCCTTATCCTGGGAACCTTCATATGCTGTGGGTGTGGCCCTAAAAAGACAAAAAAATAAAAAATACAGGTGAGGCAACTAAAGCTTGGATATATTAAATAACTTACCCAGGGTCACACAGTAAATGGCAAATTTCTTTTTTCTTTTTTTCTTTTTATGGCAGCACCCACAGCATAGGGAAATTCCTGGGTCAGGGGTGGGCCTGGAGGTGCAGGTGCAGGCATACTCCACCGCCACAGAAACAACGGATCTGAGCCCACACCCTCAGCTTGTGGCCACGCCAGGTCCTTAATCCACTGAACGAGGCCAGGGATCGAACCCACGTCCTCACGGAGACTATATCGCATCTTTAACTTGCTGAGCAACAATGCAAAGTCTGTAAATGGCAAATTTCAACTTAGGTGTGATTATGAAGGCTCTCTTTTGTATATTGTCTTACAGTTTTGCTGTTTTTTCTATCAAGGCATTTGTCTTTTCTTATTAATTCATAAGATGTCTTTCATGACACAAATTCCTTTTTTGGTCACATTTTTACAAGTATTCCTCCCCCTCCCCCATTTACTTTTTTTAGGCTTTAGATATTAATCTTCATTGCTTTGGAATAACATAATGTAGTTCCAAATGTTTAAAAAATACCCATTATGACTGCTATCATGGCAAAATTAGCATGTTTGTATCTGATTAGCTATACGCAAAGAATTTTTTTCTTTTGTCTGCACCTAAAGCAGGTGGAATTTCCTGCACGGGGGATCCAGCATCTGCCACAGCAGTGACCCGAGCAGCTACAACCCACATCCTCAACCCTTTCCACCACAAACGCACGCCTCACAAAGAATTTTTTAAAACAAAATAGTTGGGCTCCTCAAAGAAAATAGTTCAAGAGATCTTCAGTTAAAAGTTGAGTTTTCTGGGGGTGCCTGCAGTGGCTTAGCAGGTTAAGGACCTGACATTGTCTCTCTGAGGATGTGGGTTCGATCCCTGGCCTCCCTCAGTGGGTTAAGGATCCTAAATTGCCACAAACTGCGACATAAGTCACAGATGAGGCTTGGATCTGGTGTTTCTGTGTCTGTGCTGCAGCTCCAATTTGATCCCTGGCCCAGGAACTATTTCCATATGCTGCAGGTGCAGCCATTAAAAGAAAAAACATTAGCGTTTTCTAATCTAGCACAATGAGTATATCACAGACATTTTCTAAGTTGCCGGAAAACGGACGGGAAGGAGGGAGGATGCTGGGAAAACAGAGGGCAGCTCATGACTGAGGTCCCATTTTTTTTTTTTTGTCTTTTTGCCTTTTTCTATCTAGAGCCGCACCCGCGGCATATGGAGGTTCCCAGGCTAGGGGTCTAACAGGAGCTGTAGCCGCCGGCCTTCGCCACAGCCACACGGGATCCGAACCACATCTGCGACCTACACCACAGCTCACGGCAACGCCAGATCCTTAACCCACTGAGCAAGGCCAGGGATCGAACCCGCAACCTCATGGTTCTTAGTTGGATTCATTAACCACTGAGCCACGAACAGAACTCCCGCGGTCCCATTTTTAACTCTAAGGTGTTTCAGGGTCTGGAAGGGAAAAAAACGTCGGAAGACTGGCGGTAAGAGCTGGAGCTGCTGGTTCAGCGGGCAGAGGCTGCCCTCAAGGCAGCAGAGTCTGCACCCAGGAGGCAGGCTGCAGTCGGTCTTAGGACTCAACAGGCTTCATCTTGGCATCCATCGCCTTTCTCTTTTCAAGTTTGGAAGCCGGGTTTGGGATGTCGTGAGCCAGATAGATTCCAACCATTTTGCCGGATGGAATCCAGCAGCCGCTGGAGCCGGTTCTTGGCAGGAAGGAAGAGGAGGATGCGGCAGCTCTGAGGCCGGGTCTGGTCCTTCCTCTGTCCGTGAGAAAGGGCAGCGCAACTTCTGTTTACCTTTCAGTTGCACCCTTACCTCCTGGGAGGGGAGAGGGGCTAGAAATTGAGTTCAGTTAGCAGTGGCCAGTGATTTAATCAATGGTGCCCATGCAAAGAAGCCTCCGTAAAAAATCGAGAAGGATGGCTTCAGAGAGCTTCTGGGTTGGTGACCATGTGGGGATTTGGGGACAGTGGCACCCAGAAGGAGCGTGGATGCTCCAAAGCCCTTTCCCTCACACCTTGCCCCAGCCCTTTCTCCCATCCAGCTGTTGTGAGTTATATCCGTTCGTAACAAATGGGTAATCTAGTAAGTAAAATGTTTCTTTGAGGTCTGTGAGCCTTTCTAGTGAATTAATTGAACCCAGGTGAGTGTTCAGATGCACAGGTGCCAGCCTGGACTTGTGATCTGCAACCTGTGGGATCTGACACTGTCTCCAAGTGTGTCTCCTGGAAGTAATTGTCAGAATTGCATTAAATTTGTGGGACACCGGGTCATTACGCACTGAGAATTAGAAAACAGCATGGGGTGTTAGAAAGCACATACGCTGGAAATATGAAAATTTCTGGGGGTTCCCCTCATGGCTCAGCGGTAACAAATCTGACTAGTGTCCATGAAGACGTGGGTTCAATCCCTGGCCTTAGGATCTGGGGTTGCCATGAGCTGTGGTGTAGGTCACAGACACGGCTTGGATCCCAAGTTGCTGTGGCTGTGGTGTAGGCCGGCAGCTGTAGCTCTGATTCGACCCCTAGCATGGGAACTTCTATATCCTATGGGTGCGGCCTTAAAAAGACAGACAAAAAAAAGAAAGAAAGAAAGAAAAGAAAGTCTGTTATGTTGGTACATTTGAAAACTTACATGAAATGGACACATTTCCAGAATAAATGCAACTTGTCAAAATTGGTTCAAGAAGAAATAGGAAGTTAGAATAAATTTTCTTAAAAATAAAGGCATTAAAATAAAAATAAAAAATTCACAAAACTAGCTATCAGTTAAGTCTTCTTTAAGATAACATTAAGCTCAGGTGGTCTTATTGCTCTGCTGTAACAAATCTTGAAGGAATAGGTATATGATCTATTTTCTTTTTTTAATAATTTACTGAACACTTAGTATGTACCAGGCATGTGGTGAAACACCATACCTGCACCATCTCATTCAATCACTGTATAAGGTGGAAAGGATTTCTCTCATTACAATATACATGAAAAGCCAGGCAGTGTGGTGCTGTGGTTAAGATCTCATGGATTCTGCTTAGAGACTTGCGTCTGATTCCTGATTTTGCCCATCAGAACCTCTCTGAAGCGCTGACTCCGGTAGGAGCCTACAGGACAACTGGGAAATAGTTCTCAGAATATAAAACACAGTATTTTGTTTGGTTTGGTTTTTTCGGCTGTGCGAGCTGCATATGGAAGTTCCCAGACCAGGGATCAAACCTGTGCCACCGCAGCGACTTAAGCTGCTGCAGTGACACCACTGAATCCTCAACCTACTGTGCCCCAAGAGAACTCCAGAACACAGTATTTTGTGACATTGCTATCAAATTTCTTTTCTTTCCCCCTTTTCCCCCCGGTGTTTCCTCTCTCTCTCTCTTTCTTCGACATTATTACAGTATAGTTGACTTATAATGTTGTGTTTAGTTTCAGCTGTACAGCAAAGTAAATCAATGATTAGGATCTGTTTGCTTTGCTTTGCGGTACATTCTTGAACCAGAATCACACTATTTGATGAAAGGAGTTTATATTTTAAGATATGATGGTACAAGCCTCTGTGCCCATTGCTCTTTCTCACGTTTTTTTTCCTTTGATCGATTCTCATTTGTTTCCTTTTTTCAGATAAGCTTTAGAATCATTTAAAGTCCTAAAACTGTGTTATACGAATTCTTTGGAGGAGGTAGGATTTGCACTAAAATTATGAGTTCCTTTTAGAAAACTGGCATCACAATTATAGGTAGGGTACCAATTTTTGCTTTATCGATTGAAATATCATTGATGCACAGTATTATGTTGGTTTCGCACGTATAAAATAGAACTACAAAATGATCATCACGGTAAGTCTAATAGCATCTGTCTCCATGTAAAGTTATTACAGTATTACTAGCTGTAGTCTTTACGCTGTATGTTACAGCCCCCATTTTTTTTTTTTTTTTTTTTTTTTTAGTGTGCTTGTGGTGTATGGAAATTTCCAGTCTAGGTGTCAAATTGGAGCTGCAGCTGCCGGCCACAGCCACAGCCAGGTGGGATCTGAGTCTTGTCTGTGACCTACACCACAGCTCACAGCAACGCTGGTTCCCCGACCCACTGAGCGAGGCCAGGGATTGAACCCATGTCCTCATGGATGCTAGCTGGATTCATTTCTGCTGTGCAACAGTGGGAACTCCCCTATGACTTGTTTCAGAACAGAAAGCTTGTATCTCTTAATTTCCTTCACCTGTTCTACCCACCCCACACCCTTTTTCCCACCGGCAACCACCCATTTGTTTTCTGATACCATCTTTTTTTTTTGTCTTTTTGCCTTTTTTGCCTTTTTATGTAGAGCCGCACCTGCGGCATATGGAGGTTCCCAGGCTAGGGGTCTAACAGGAGCTGTAGCCGCCGGCCTTCGCCACAGCCACAGCCACGTGGGATCCGAGCCGCGTCTGCAACCTACACCACAGCTCACGGCAATGCCAGATCCTTAACCCACTGAGCAAGGCCAGGGATGGAACCCGCAACCTCATGGTTCTTAGTCGGATTCATTAACCACTGAGCCACGAAGGGAACTCTTGATACCATCTTGTTTTAAACCAGGTCATTTGTGTCCAGTGAAACTGCCCACAGTTTAGGTTCAACTAATCATGTTCCTCTAATGTCGTTTAACGTGTTCCTCTATCCCATGAATTTATCGTAAATTGATAGATCTGAGCTGTGACTGGATTTAGGCTTGATTTTCGTAGCAAGAATTTTTTTGGATATGTGGTATATTGTTAGGGTAACAGTCCCCACTGGGTTGAGGGGTTTCCATCCATGGAGATGTTCATGCTGAGACCAGGCAAGTTATATTTCCTGTCGCATCACCTCGGGAGGTACACAATGTCTGGTCATTTTTTACATGTGTGAGGTTAAGGTTGATTAGTGGTTTCAGGACTGACAGCCTGCTCCATCATTATAAAGTTCCCCATTAGGGGAGTTCCCGTCGTGGTGCAGTGGAAACGAATCCGACTAGGAGCCATGAGGTTGTGGGTTCGATCCCTGGCCTCGCTCAGTGGGTTAAGGATCTGGCGTTGCCATGAGCTGTGGTGTAGGTCGCAGATGAGGCTCAGATCCCATGTTGCTGTGGCTGTGGCGTAGGCCGGCAGCTACAGCTCCAATTCGACTCCTAGCCTGGGAACCTCCATATGCCGCGGGTGCGGCCCTAAAAGACAAAAAAGAAAAAAAAATAAAGTTCCCGATCAGGAGTGTCTTGGTTTGCCTGGGACAGAGCCGATGTACATTATTTGTCCCAATGCAAATATTAAATAGTGCTCCCCACAAAATACCCCTGTCTGAATGATAAACTACCTGTTCGTGCGGTCTGTCCAAGTTGGTTTCCTTGGAAGCAGAGCCTGACATTGGGGTTTAGGTGCGTGTCATATACAGAAGGAGGGATCCTGGGGGGAAATCTGTAAGGTGAAACAGAGGGAAGGCAGAGCTACGAGCAAGGTGAAGTCTGGCCTTGACCTGATCCGTGCTGGGGCTGTGGAGCAAAGATTATACTCTAAACCAAACTGCAAATGGTTGTAGCCTTGAGGCAGGGCGGCCAGCCTTTTGTACCTGCATAGACATCATTCATGGGCTTCAGGCCTCGGGAGAGGAGGGAGAGCCCTCCGTGAGGGTCAAGGTCAGAGAGGGGCAGCTGACCTTTGGTAGCTGCTAGGGGAGATATGCGTGTAGCAACTATTACGTACGCATCCATCTTTCACCCAATGATCGTAACAGCTACTGAGGGTCAGCAGATGCCATTTAGAGAAGCTGTCCTTTATTGACTTGAGATACCGTGAAAATGAATGTTGCAAGTGTTGCCTCATTTCTGTACCAGGTCTGTTTGCTCTACAACAAAGGCGAAGCCCTGTACGGTTACTGCAACCTCAAGGATACATGCAACAAGTTTCATGTGTGCAAGTCCTTTGTCAGGGGAGAGTGCAGGCTGCAGAAACGCAGGCGATCCCATCAGCTCATTCACTCGGCAGCCCTGAAGATGCTGCAGGACCAAGGACTGAATGTTTCAAGTGTCGTTAATTTTCAGATAATTTCTACCTACAAGCATGTGAAGCTGCACAAGATGCTTGAAAATCAAGGTGAGACTATCGGAGATGCACGAAACTCTCTCACGAACGGAGTTCTCACCAGAAAGCGAGTCTGGGGAGAAAGCGCTTAGCAGGTTAATTGCTGTTCTGTGATTCGGGGGAGTTTAATCAGTCAACATGCTGTGCTAGGGAACTGTGGTTCTAACCAAAGGAGGGGAAGGATGGTGTTTATTTTCACCGCTGCCCGCTGATGGCATCTGCCCAAGTGTTTGAACAGTGTATCTCCTCCGTAAGTTGGGGTCAGAACTTACGGAGGAGTCCTTTGTTAGGAAAAAAGAGGAGGGATGTGGGCTAGTTACTGGAAAGGTAAGGATGATGGGAGGATGGCTTTCTTTTATTAAATTGAGTTAGTTCTTTTTCTTTGTAAATTTTTAGGAAATTCTGACCACATTCCAGAAGAATTTGGAAAATAGAGAGTAGAAGTAAAAATCACCTATGATTCCACTCACTCTAATCCATCGTAATTGTTACCATTTGATCATAGGCTTTTCAGTCCTGTTAACTAGAAAATACCAGCAGTCTAAATCTGCTTTGGTTTAGTATCTTTCATTTTCACGGTATACAGCATCATAAATATTTTCCCATATGACTGCATAGTCTTCCTTTTTTTTTTGTCTTTTTTAGGGCATATGGAGGTTCCCAGGCTAGGGGTCGAATCGGAGCTACAGCTGCCGGCCTACACCACAGCCACAGCTACGCGGGATCCAGGCTGCATCTGCGACCTACACCACAGCTCACGGCAGCGCTGGATCCTTAACCCACTGAGCGAGGCCAGGATCGAACCTGCGTCCTCATGGATGCCAGTCAGGTTCATTTCCGCTGAGCCACAACAGGAACTCCTAAAAAGAAATTTAGAACGATGAAGGGCTGTCTTAGGAAACCTCATCTCTTTCTTCTTTTTAGATCATTCAGCTTATGCTGAGCCTGCCCAGGGCCTGGAGACACGAGGAGTCCATGGAGCTGGGGCTGCAGAAACCAGTCCTCTGCTCTCTGTCCCTGCTGAGTCGGCCAGGAAGCCCCACGCAGGTAAACCTTAAGGGACATCGCTGAAATAAGAAGCTGCTGGTCCAGCTGGAAGGTCTGAAAACCAGGCTTCCGTTGCGCTTTAATTTGTAACCATTCCTTTCTTTAATTGTTTGTGAGTAAGAGCCATAATAATACCTACCTCACAGGTGGTTGTGAGAATTAAAGAAGTTGGATGAGTAGAAGGTGCCAGGTTGGGAGGGTAAGATTGGGAATGGTTGGTTGGGGGACCAGGTTGGATGCTGAGCAGGCAAAGAGAGGGCGAAGCCTGAGTGTGGATGGAACTGGCCCTGGGCAAACCTTCCAGCCCTGGATGGCCTTCCCGAGGCTGGATCGCCCCAGTTCTTAAAGAGGAACAATCTTTCTGACTGTTTCTGGGACCCAGCCAAGTGCTTTTCTGTATGCCTATATGCTGCATTACTTGATGCTGCGTTTGGTTTTTTTTTTGCTTTATATTCCATAAGCATCTCTTCATATATGTTCACATTTATCATGCATAATTATTTTAATGCACAGATCCACAAATATATCATAGTTGACGTAAACATCTCCATTATTCTGGGATCTTTTGATTCTTTCTGACAAATTTGGAGTGTAACTCTTTTCTTCAAATCCACACAATACTGAATTTTTAAAGCAATTGGTTGCCTTGTTTCACTTAATGGTTGCTGAATGATACTGTCTTTTGACTTTCCCTTTCTTCTGGGTTTTTTTTTTTTTTTTTGTCCTTGTAGGGCTGCACCCGTGGCATATGGAGGTTCCCAGGCTAGGGGTCCAATCGGACCTGTAGCCGCCGGCTTACGCCACAGCCACAGCAGTGCGTGATCCAAGCTGCATCTGTGACCTACACCACAGCTCACGGCAACACCGGATCCTTAACCCACTGAGCAAGGCCAGGGATCGAACCCGCAACCTCATGGTTCCTAGTCGGATTCGTTTCTGCTGAGCCACGACGGGAACTCCTTGACTTTTACTTTCTTTAAAAATATGCAAGTAAATATTTTTCTGTGTGTCTGCTTCTATTAGGTCTATTTTGTACAGTTTGTGGAGGCCCTTTATTGCCGGGCCGTCCCCTGTGCTGATACGAGTTGACCTTTCATTAGGCTCCTTAATTTTCGTAAAAGGATGTCAGCCAGATATGATAGGAGCTCCAGCTCTTGTGGATCCATCCTCAGGCCAACCCCGCAGCGTGTGTAACTTTTGGGCGCTCCCCAGAGATTTCTACCTCACTCCGTCTGCTCTCTGTCACTTCACTCCACCTCCTCCAAAGCTCAGATGACTGTAGTACGAAGGATGCGTAGCTCGTCCATTCCTCTAAGTTATATCGGTTCTTCCTGTGATCAGGACGGAGCACCGGAAGTCTGTATACTGAATCCCTCACCCATTTCCTGCTGACTTGCCCCGCCCTTCTCTCTGGCCCCTCCCACCAGCTGTCTCTCTCGTTGTACCTGCTGTTTAGTTCTTTGTTTTCATCCAGGGGTACCACAGAGACGCAGGTTTTTAAAATCCTTTCCTGCGTTTGCTGTAGTAATAGCCCCAGATGTTGGCATATAAAGTGTTTTTTTTTTTTTTAATTTAACTGTCCAGCAATAACATAACGTTGGAGAAATAGGGCCAAAGTCGTGAGCTTTTTATCAAGTTTTTCATCAAAGGAAGTGCGAGGTGGTCCCCTGCTCCACTTCAACCGTAGTAGCCAAAATTGTAATTTTTTTTAAGTTTTATTGAAGCGTATTTAATTTAGAAAAATTTAAATTATGAAACATTTTCTTTCCTGTTGGAGGAGGTGTTCAGAAATGTCCTTTGTAAAGTGAGAAATTGCTCTTTTCTCCTAATGGACAGAAAGAGTCATGCAATTTAGGTTAATTTCTTCATTTTGATTTTCAACAACAGTATTTCTGAAAGCTCTTATGTTCTGCCTAGCTTGCCTTTTTTTTCCCCTAGTTATAATTTCTCCTGGTGCTAATTTTTTTAATTTATATTTACATTTATTATTATTATTTCCATTTTTATTCTTTTATTAGTATATTTCTTTTATAATCCATATTAAATCCTTTACGGAAACAGTATAGTATAGAAATGCATATTCTTTACATTAAAAGACTTGGTAGACTTTTACATTATTGTCTTTTTTTTGTAGATCTTAAAAATTATGCTTTTATTTTTAATGGCCACACCCAAGGCATGTGGAAGTTACCAGGCTAGGGACTGAATCTGAGCTGCAGCTGCAGCAACCCTGGCCCTTTTAACCCACTGTCAGGGATTGAACCAGTGCTGCCACAGAAACAAGCTGGATCATTAACTCTGTGCCACAGTGGAAACTCCTGTTATTATGCTTTTATATATGAAGTTATTGACCTTCTACAATCTTGGTTATAGTATTTTATTCAATTCTTTAATATTTCATTTTAATCTTAGTTCTTTTGGTTTTCATCCTGTAAAAAATTTTATATAATCATACCTCTTATTTTAATCTGGTGATTCAACTAGTGGAGAATTATCTGGTTAGAGTTTTTTTGGCAATCTATCAGGGCTTCTGAGATGAAACTCTGCATCTCTAGGCTTGACAAATTCAACGTACTCTAAAGTGAATAAATGACTCTCCTCCAGATTTCTTCCTCCTTTTGTTCTTTATTTTAGAGTAGCATCACCTGATGACTTATGCCAAAACCCTGCAGATTGTCCTGTATTTTCTCCTTATTCCCCCATCAGATTGGTTACCCCATGTTGGAAAATTTTCCACCTTAAAAATCTCTCAGGAGTTCCCTGGTGGCTCAGTGGGTTAAGGGCCCGATGTTGTCACTGCTGTGGCGTGGGTTCAATTCCTACCTGGGAATTTCCATATGCCATGGGAGTGGCCAAAAAAAAAATCAAAATTTTAACCTTCTCTCCCCTTTTCTTTCCATCCCCAATCCACTGCCTTTTTCCAAACCCTCATCACCTCTTGCATTTATATCACAGGTGCATACTCAGTACTTTCCAAGTCGTGCCTTATAAGAGTTTTTCAGTAGGAGGTGCAAGGCGGCCCGCTGCTCCACCTCAACCATAGTAGCCAAAATTATAATTTTGTTTTAAGTTTTATTGGAGTGTAGTTGATTTACAAGGCCGTGATCATTTCTGCTGGTCAGCAAGGCAACCCAGTCATACATGTACACATTATCTCTTCTTTCTTAGATTCTTTTCCCACATAGGTCATCACAGAATACAGGGTAGAGTTCCCTATTGGCCAGTCATTCCATATACCTCAGTGTGCATGTGCCAGTCCCAAATCCCCAGTGCATCCCTCCCACCCCCGCAACAGCCCTGCTGTAATTTGTTACTGAGTACGCTTTGCTGGATGTCACTGATCTCCTTGCAGTCCTCTCCCCCTGCTGCCTTTTGACGTGCAGACCTGGTCATACTGCTTTTTCTTCTGCCGTAACCTTTGTTAGTCCCTGTCATGGAGGGTGGGAGTCCTAAACTCACATCTCTACAGGGACCCGAAAGCTGAGTTAAATGGGCAGAGGGAGCCGGATGTACAAGGAACCGGGGGAGAGAGGCAGTACAGCGACAAACTGTCCCGTGTGAAAGGGACAGCTACCTCTTGTTTTCATGTGGGGGTCCTGGCCCATTTTGCCCTGTTGTCCAATTTGTCAAAAGAAGCCGGAGATCCAGATTTTTATGAGATATTTTCTGATTTTTAAATGTTGACTTCTGAGTTTTTAAAATGTAGACCAGTATGGTGTGTACTGCCCTACCTGTGATTGTTAGGATGTGCCGGTTTTATCTTGTGACTGTTTTGTAAATGATGCCCCCTCTGAGTGTCACTCTCTCTGTCCTTCTGCCTCAAAACCTGGTGAAATTAGGTTCTTTCACATGTCAGGTCAGCCTTTCCTGACCCCAAGAGAAGTGGCTGTCATAGTGTTCTCAGAGCTCTAGCACTTAGCTGCATCACTTTGCAGCGCTTTGTGTTTTTATTCCCCGGCTTTGAGCAAAAACATTATTTATTCTTCTTGGTAATTATAACACTTGGTAGTTAAGTATTTTTTGCTGTATAATGAATTAAACTCTCTGTTTGAATCTGTTGTATCGGTATCATGTTCCTCTTTACCGATTGTTTTTCTGCCCACAAATTTTAAATTTTCTCCCTCCATGTGTGTTTCTAACATAGCCAAAAATCTTTTTGGAGTTCCCTGGTGGCTCAGTGGGTTAAGGATCCTGTGTTGTCACTGTTGTGGCTCAGGTTGCTGTTGTGGTGTGGGTTCGATCCCTGACCCTGGGAACTTCCACAAACCAAAAAAAATCTTCTTGGGGCTCCTGTTGTGGCGCAACAGGATCGGTGGCATCTTGGGAGCCACTGGGACACGGGATTGATCCCTGGACTGGCATGTGGGTTAAGGATTAGGCCTTGCTGCAGCTGTAGTTTAGGTCACAGCTGCGGCTCTGTTCTGATCCCTGGCCCAGGAGCTCCATATGCCACAAGATGGCCACAAATGACCAAAAAGCCAACAAAAAACAAAAAACTTTTTTTTTCCTAAGGAATGTGTTATGTAACGTAAACATCCTTTTGATGCTTCAACTTGAATTGTCTAGGTCTAAAATTAAATTTTTTTTTTTTTGTCTTTCTGTCTTTTTAGGGCCACACCCGAGGCATATGGAGGTTCCCAGGCTAGGGGTCCAGTTGGAGCTGCAGCCGCCGGCCTTCGCCACAGCCACAGCAACGCGGGATCCGAGCCGCGTCTGCGACCTACACCACAGCTCATAGCAACGCCGGATCCTTAACCCACTGAGCGAGGCCAGGGATTGAACCTGCATCCTCCCAGATGCCAGTCAGGTTTGTTAACCACTGAACCACAATGGGAACTCCTAAAATTAAATCTTTAAGGCATGTTTATGTTACGAATTCCTTTCATTAAGGAATCAAGTCTCTTCATTAATGATGTATTTCTTGATTTCTTTCATTATAATTTTTTCATGTTCTTGTCTAGGTGTTAAATATCCCTTATTACATAAGTTCTTTCTTTATATCCGTATGCTGCTCATTATGGGAATCTTTATCATTTTGCTGTTGGTTTTCATAATATCTGTTTTTAGGTGAATTATCTTTGTTCTAACAGTATTAAGTGGCCTGTTTGGGTTTTTTAAATATAAAATCATAGCTGCAAAAATATTTGTTCTCTCATGTATTTCTGTTATGTCTTGGTGCTAAAATTGGGAGAAAGAGGTATTTTTGGATATTCATTAAATGAGAAGTTAACGGTTTTAAACAAATATTCTCTACTAGCCTTGGTTGTTGGAAGGGCAATAATATCTTCTAGCCTTGGTTGTTGGAAGCTTTTGGTAGGAATTGGTATCTTTTGATATAATCATGTAGTTTATATCATTTAAATCACTTAATGTAAGTATATTCACGGTTTTCGTAATATTAAAAAAACTTCTTGAATAAGCTCCACTTGATAATAGCATATATTCTTTCAATGTATTTTTTTCGTATTTGGTAACTTTTATGTGTATGCATCTAAATAGTCATAAATAAAATTCGTTTATGTTATAGATATGTAGTCATTTACTGCTATATTCTCAAAATGTAAATTTTGTTCTCCGTTCTGTTTTGAGTTTTTGTAAATTGATTTGTAAAGTTATAATTTTATTAAAATTTTTTCCAGCTTTATTGAGATATAACTGATAACACTGTGTAAGGTGTTGACATGATACATGTATATACGTGTATATACACGATACATTGTGTAAGGTGATGACACGACACGCTTATATACGTGTATACATTGAAGAGTGTTTACCACATAAGATTAGTTAGCACACTTATCACATCACTTCACTATTAAGGATATAATAATATATTATTTTAAAATTAAATTACTCTATTATTGTTTAGGGATATTTTTCTAAAAGTTTTTCTTTGAAAATATAGTAATATATCATTGTGGAAATTTGGAGAATATCATAATTAAGTATTAAGAAGGAAGACACAATCACCCATGAAACCACTGTGTAGGGACAGTCCGTATTAATAACTGGAGATATTTTTCAATCTTTTTTCATGTATAATTCTTAAATATTGAGAGTATACTCTAAATGTAATTTTACAGTATGCTCTTCTGGATTGATCATTTTCCCACGTTATTGAAAGCATTCACAATTACATTTGCTAGCTGCCTTATATTTTTATGTATCATTTATTTAAACCTCATTCTCTTGTTGGGCATGTATTATTGGCTGCATTTTAGTACTCTTGATTGTTTTAGAGCAGTTTTAGGTTTATAACAAAATTGAGAGGAAGATACAGAGATTTCTCATATACTCTCTGCTTCCCATTATCAACATCGCTCACTCATTGTTTAGCAAAGATAAACCTACCTTGACACACCGTTATCACCCAAAGTCCGTAGTTTGCCTTAGGGTTCACTCTTTGTGTTACATATTCTATAGGTCTGGATAAAAATATAATGACTTGTATCCATCATTATAATATCACACAGAGTGTTTTTACTACGTTAAAAACCTCTGTGCCCTGCCTTTCGTCTCCCCTCCTCTACGTGACAAACACTGATCTTTTCATTGTTTCCATAGTTTTCCTTTTTCCAGAATGTTCATATAGTTGGACTTATACAGTATGTAGTCTTTTTAGATGGGCTTCTTTCACTCAGTAACGTGCATTTATTTCCTCCATGTCTTTTGGGGGCTCATTTCTCTTTAGTGCCGAATAATATTTTATCGCCTGAAGTTTATTCTTTCACCTACTGAAGGACATCTCCGTTGCCTCTAGGTTTTAGCAATTATGAACAAAAACTGCTGTAAATATCCATGTGAAGGTTTTCGTGTGGACCTAAGTTTTGAAGTTCTTTGGGTCAAGAAGTATGATTGCTGGGCCACATGGTAAGAGAATGTTCAGTTTTATAAGAAGCCACCAAGCTGTTTTCCAAAGTGGCGGTACAAGCCTTGTATGATTGCTGTAGCAGGGATGTTAAAAAGAAATGCTGAGAGGGGACATCCTTGTCTTAAAGCTTTGAGTTTCTCATTGTTAAGCATGATATTAGCTGTAGGTTTTTTATAGATGGTCTTTATCAAATTGACATTTCCCTCTACTGCTAGTTTACCGAGAGTTTTTAACACTGATGGGTTGGATTTTGTCAAATGCTTCTTCTGCATCTATGAAAATAATCACATGATTTTTCTCTTTCAGTCTGCCAATGTGTTGGATTATACGAAGTGTTTTAAATGTTGATGCAGCCTTGCATATCTGGGATTAAATCCCACTTGGTCATGGTGTATAATTCTTTTCAGACCTTTTGGGAATCAGTTTGTTAATATTTTGTTGGGAATTTTTGCGTCTTTGTTCATGAGAGATATGTTCACAGGACTGTGTTCCATGGTCTCTTTTCTTATCATGTCTTTGTCTGGTTTGGGTGTTAGGATAATGTTGGCCTCATAGAATGAGTTAGGGATTATTCCTTCTGCTTCTAGTCTCTGAAAGAGATGGTAGAGAATTGGTATAATTTCTTAAATGTTTGGTAAACATCACCCCTGAACCCACCTGGACTTGCTGCTTTCTGTTTTGGAAGTTTTAAAATTATTATTATTGTCTTTTGTCTTTTTAGGGCTGCACCCAAGGCATGTGGAGGTTCCCAAGCTAGGGGTCGAATCGGAGCTGTAGCTGCCAGCCTGCACCACAGCCACAGCCACGCCAGATCCGAGCCATGTCTGCCACCTGTACCATAGCTCACAGCAACACCGGATCCTTAACTCACTGAGCAAGGCCAGGGATCGAACCCGTATCCTCATAGATACTAGTCAGGTTCGTTAACCACTGAGCCACAAGGGGAACTCCACATTTTAAAATCATTGATTCAACTTTTTATTTTTTGTCTTTTTGTCCTTTTATGGCCGCACTTGGGGCATGTGGAGGTTCCCAGGCTAGGGGTTTAATCAGAGTTGTAGCCACCGGCCTACGGCACAGCTCACGGCAACGCCGGATCCTTAACCCACTGAGCGAGGCCAGCGATTGAACCTGCAACCTCATGGTTCCTAGTCGGATTCGTTAACCACTGAGCCACGATGGGAACTCCTCTTTTACATCTTATACGATGTCTCTGCAGTGTCTGTGAGCCTCTAATGCTCACTATTCATTTTGTTGACTTGAAGTAATATATTCAGAGTTTTCTTTCTGATCTCCTCACCTTGTATTTAGAGCGAAGTTCTATGTAGACATGGTGTGGTTGACAACACACAGTTTAGATGAACACAGATCTGACTTTGAATACGGTTTTATCATTTAATAACCATGTAACTTTGGGCATGACTTTTCTGAGCCTTGGTTTCCTCCCCTAAAAATGGAAATGTTAATACCTACCTCACAGTGTAGTATGAAAAAGAAAATCACGTCAGTCACTCAGTACTGTAATTAGCATCTAATTATATACAATAAGTATTATGGCTCAGTTCTTTGCTGGAATTTCATTTGCGAATTTTGTAACTATGTTCAAAAATGAAGTTGGCTTCTAGGAGAAATTTTAAGGTGTTAAGAATAGCACCTATTTAACGCATAGAATTAATTTGGGATTATGCCATATCTCTCATTTTTCTAAAAGAACTTTAATTTTTTATTACACATTGTAGGAAAAGCAGAATACACCAAGAAGCATAGTTATGAATATTAAAATTATCTGTAACCTTACCACCCCAAAAGAAGCACTATTAATATTATTAAACTGCTCTTCCAGACACCCCAAACACATAAGTGTGTGCGCGCGCGCACGCGCACACACACACACACACACACACACATACAATACTGATATAGAATTGGAAACAGATTCTGTACAAAATATTGTTTAATTCAACAATATATTATGGGAATCCCTGTCGTGACTCATCGGTAATGAACCCGACTAGTATACATGAGGACGCAGGTTCGATCCCTGGCCTCGCTCAGTGGGTTAAGGATCCGGCGTTGCCGTGAGCTGTGGTGTAGGTTGCAGAAGCGGCTCGGATCCTGTGTTGCTGTGGCTGTGGTATAGGCCGGCAGCTGTAGCTCCTGTTAGACCCCTAGCCGGGGAACCTCCATATGCCACGAGTGCGGCCCTAGAAAAGCCAAAAAGCCAAAAAAAAAAAAAAAAGATGTAAGAGACTCTCAGAAGCAAGAACCAAGTAGATACTTCAAGTTTGGTGTCTGTATCTTTAAAAACAAATCAATATCACATTAAGTGTAAATTAACTGGTTGCATCACGATTCTTTAGAGTACTTTTAGGAATTACTGTCATTGCTGTAAGATGGCAAAAATGGCTAGAAAAAAAAAAAAGAGCAGGACATGAGTATAGTAGCCTGATGGAAATTCAGTCATTAATTCAGTAAATATTTACAGGGAACATACTATATATCAGGCTCTGTACCAGGCATTGACCAAATAAGTGGCAAAAGATAATAGTATTACAGAGTCAGCTATATGCTAGGCTCTTTTCTAAGTGCTTTAGACTCACAAACTCATGTAATCCTTACACAACCCCACTGGGTAATCACTATTGTTCCTTCCCCCCCCCCCCCATTTTTGGCCACCCTGTGGCATGTAGCGCTCCCGGGCCAGGGATCAGATCCGAGTTGCAGTTGCGACCCGAGCTGCAGCTGCAGCAACCCTGGATCCTTAACCCACTGGGCTGGGCCAGGGATCGAACCTGATTCCCAGTCCTTCCAAGACACCACTGATCCCGTTGCACTGCAGCGGCAGTTCCTGTTGTTCCATTTTACAGATGAGGACACTGAGGCCCAGGAGGACTAACACATGATAGCCAATCAGTGACAGGGCTGTGACACAAATGTAGATAGTCTTGGCCCAAGAGTCAGAGCAATTAACCATCGGTAATACCCATAAATACCGCTCTCCAAATAAATAATGGTCTCTGTCCTCATGAAGATTATTGAAAAGCAAAGAGACATGACATCAAACACAAAATTAAATATACAATCTCAAATAGTAAGTGCAAAAGAAGAAGAGCTTAGGGGAGTTCCCGTCGTGGCGCAGTGGTTAACGAATCCGACTAGGAACCGTGAGGTTGTGGGTTCGATCCCTGCCCTTGCTCAGTGGGTTAACGATCCGGCGTTGCCGTGAGCTGTGGTGCAGGTTGCAGACGCGGCTCGGATCCTGTGTTGCTGTGGCTGCGGCGAAGGCCGGTGGCCACAGCTCCGATTAGACCCCTAGCCTGGGAACCTCCACATGCCACGGGTGCGGCCATAAACCCACGGCTGTAAAATGACAAAAGGCAAAAAAAAAAAAAAAAAAAAAAAAAGAAGAGCTTAGCAGGGATGGCTGCCTTGGAAGGCGTCAGGGAAGGGCTTGGGTGAGGAGCCCTCTCGATGAAGGCCGGACGTGAAGGATCCGCGTGGGAACCTGTGAAGAGACCCCAGGCGCTGCCTGGAAGGGTGGTCCCAGCGGCCGGACTTGCCCGTGGGAGTCTGTGAACATTTGCAGGGCACGCTGAGCAAAACTGGTCTGATCTGAAGAGCGATGGGGAGCTTTGGAAGTTGGGTTTTCATATTTACGAAGTGTTTCTTTTCACTACCGATGTTTTCTCTGCAGATGGCTTTTATTTTTTATTCCCCTGATGGCTGTCCCGTCTTTCACGCAGGACTCGCCCCAGCCTCTCCTGTGGTGCCAGGTACTGGCATCTGAGTTCCACTTTGGTCTTAGTTTCAGGCAGACAGCCGCTCACTCAAACCTAGAATTTCAAGTTGATTCTCAGAAGGTCAGAGGGACACGGTGCTGAGGGTGGCATGGGGTAGTTACTAGTATGATTATTTTCATTTTGCAAGTAAAGAAACTCAGGTACAGAAAGTGCTATTTGCCATAGATATCAAGTTCCTGTCATGGGCCAAGTCCAGGATATATTAGTGAATCCTAATTGTGAGTTGATTGATTGATTGATCGTTTTAGGGCTGCACCTGCAGCATATGGAAGTTTCCAGGCTAGTGCTGTTTGCCATAGATATCAAGTTCCTGTTGTGGGCCAAGTCCAGGATATATTAGTGAATCTGAATAGTGAGTTTGTCTGTTTGTTTATATTTTTAAGGTCGCACTTGTGGCATGTGGAAGTTTCCAGGCTAGTGGTCGAATTGGAGCTGCAGCTGCCGGTCTACACCACAGCCACAGCAACACAGGATCCAAGCCACATCTGCGACTTGCACCACAGCTCATGGCAAGGCCAGATCCTTAACCCACTGAGCAAGGCCAGGGATCGAACCTGCGTCCTTATGGATACCAGTAGGGTTCGTTACCACTGAGCCACAGTGGAACTCCCTGAATAGTGAGTTTAAATTGGCAGTTTCTGTGTGTATTTTACCACACGACAACCATTGTACTCATTCTACTTTTCTTATTTTTTTTCATGGTTGAGCTGTGCTGTCCAATATGGACAACTTTCATTAAACTGCGATGACATAAAAAATTCAGGTCTTGGAGTTCCCGTCATGGCTCAGTGGTTAACGAATCCGACTAGGAACCATGAGGTTGCGGGTTCGATCCCTGGCCTCGCTCAGTGGGTTAATGATCCGGCCTTGCCGTGAGCTGTGGTGTAGGTTGCAGACGCGGCTCCGATCCCGCGTGGCTGTGGCTGTGGCGAAGGCCAGTGGCTACAGCTCCTGTTAGACCCCCAGCCTGGGAACCTCCATATGCCGCGGGTGCGGCCCTAGAAAAGGCAAAAAAAAAAAAAAAAAAAAAATTCAGGTCTTCATTTGCCTTAGCCACACTTCGGATGCTCACAGCTGTCTGTGGCTAGCAACTATTTCATTGTACAGCATGGATTTACAGAACATTTCCATCCCTGTGTACAGTTCTTTTAAACAGCGCTGGTCTAGAAACTTCTTGATTTGCTCTTTTAAATAGTGGATGAGTTCCACACGGAGCTGTTGGTGGGCCGATAATTTTTTCAGCCAGCTTCTCACAGTTTTCATCCCGAGCCTATAAAATTCAAATGTTGTAAGCATGTTGTATGGTTTAGAGACTGTCATTTCCTAAAGGGCAGAGATGGTGTTCTTCTTTTTCTGTGAAGAGACTTCAAGGTTATTCATTAAGTTTAGTAAACATTTGCGGTGCCAGTTACTCCAGCTTCCCCACCTCTGTACAGGCCGGGCTGGCGTCATGTCTGAAGGGAACTTTTCTGTCTTTTAAGCCATTTCGGAGAGGTGAGTCACAGTGCTAGGCAGAGGAATCCAGCATTTCTTTTCCTTTTCTTTTAATTGGTTCAAATTCTTTTCTTTCTCTCTTTCTCCCTCCCTCCTTCCCTTCCTTCCTTCCTTTCTCTTTCTCTCCCTTCCTTTCTTTCTTCTTCCTTTTCTTTCTTCCTTCCTTCCTTCTCTCTCTCTTTCTTTCCTTCTTTCTTTCTCTTTCTTTCTCTCTCTCTCTCTCTCTTTCTTTCTTTCTTTCTTTCTCTCTCTCTCTCCCTTTCTCTCTTTCTTTCTTTCTTTCCCTCCCTCCCTCCCTCCCTTGCTTCCTTTCTCTCTTTCTTTCTTTTGGCTTTTTTTACGGTTGCCGGTGTGGCATAATTCCCAGGCTATGGGAGTTCCCATCGTGGCTCAGTGGTTAACGAATCCGACTGGGAACCGTGAGGTTGTGGGTTCGATCCCTGGCCTTGCTCAGTGGATTAAGGATCCGGCGTTGCCGTGAGCTGTGGTGTAGGCTGCAGACGTGGCTCGGATCCCGCATTGCTGTGGCTGTGGCACAGGCCAGCAGCTACAGCTCCGATTAGACCCCTAGCCTAGGAACCTCCATATGCCATGGTGCAGCCCTAGATAAGGCAAAAAGACAAAAAAAAAGATACAAAAAAAAATTCCCAGGCTAGGGGTCAAATTGGAGCTGCAGCTACCAGCCTACACCACAGGCACAGCAATGCAGGATCCCAGCTGCCTCTGCGATCTACACCACAGCTCACAACAACTCTGGATCCTTGACCCACTGAATAAGGCCAGGGATTGAACCTGCATCCTCATGGATATTAGTCAGATTTGTTACCACTGAGCCACAACGGGAACGCCTCCAGCATTTCTTGATGTACTCTGAAGCCTGAGAAGTTACTCTGTCAGTGTAAAGACAGATGCCTTGGAATACCCCTCTGGCCTTGGTACCACAGACCTAAGGGGAAACTCACGTTCCTCTAATTAATGAATTAGGTTAATTGTTAAGGGGAGGGTAGAAAGGGGTGAGGTGAGGAAAGAGACTGGCTTGGAGCTTAGTTCTTATACCTTTAATTATTCAGTCAACAAGTATGAATTTAGCCTTACAACCTGTCAAGCACGGTTCTAGGCACCTGCGAATAAAGAGGTGAGAACTGGAGGTCTGTGTCCTTGGATAACTTAAAGACACATGACGATTTGTTCCAGGTGGTCAGTGCAGTGATGGGGGGATCCCAGGGGCTGTGGGGAACAGAGGAAGGGCCACAAACCCAGGCTGGGGAGCTTAGGGACAGGTTAGTGGAAAAGTGATGTCCACAACTAGAGCAGACTGAAGTGAAGTGATCGCTCCTAGGAAGGATGTCCATCCAGGGATGGGTTTGAGTGAGGAAAGAGTTTTCTAGAGAAGCAGGCAAATTAGGACGGATCCATAGTGTGGGTTTGCCTTTATTTATTCAGGTAACGGATCTGCACTCATGATCAGATGGAAGGACAAGGAACAGGGCTGGGCTATTATCATTATTCTCCTTCTGAACTTGAGCCAGAGTTGATGAGTTTCAGAACACAGTCATATGTGAGTTGGAGTTCGCAGAATGCCAGAGAAGGAGGGCGATTCTAAAAACAGCTTCCAGCAACTGCTGCCATGGTTCTCCTGTGGAGTTTTGGCAGCTCTCAGGAGGCCGCCCGTGGGTCTGGGGCTATAAGTGAGAAACAGCCATGGAGAGTGTGGGCAGAGGATGGAGCCAGCTGATCTGTGGCGGTTGATGTGTTGAAGGGAAGGGAATGGGGGCAAGGAGCTAAGGGAAACTGCAACAGACAGAGGGCAAGGACTGGAGACCTTCCTCGGGAATGTTCTTGCTTGTCATTATCGCTGCACACTGTGCGAGAGGAACAGGCGTCTCAGGCCCAGTTCATCCAAGACTAAGATCCTGGTTTTAAACCTTGTACCTTCGGGGAGTTCCCGTGTGGCTCAGTGGTTAACAAATCCGACTAGGACCATAAGGTTGCGGGTTTGATTCCTGGCCTCGCTCAGTGGGTTAAGGATCCGGCATTTCTGTGAGCTGTGGTGTAAATTGCAGATGCAGCTCGGACCCCACGCTGCTGTGGCTGTGGTACAGACTCGCAGCTGCAACTCCAATTTGACCCCTAGCCTGGGAATTTCCATATGCCATGGGTGCAGCCTTAAAAAAAAAAAAAAGGCCAATATAAATCTTATACCCTCAGTTACGGGCACTGTAAGCATATCTTTTTCTCTGTTGGCTTCCCTTTTGATAGGCAGGAGGTCTTCCCTAGGGATTGAGGTCAGTTGGGGTAGTTATTTAGCAGGTCTAAATTTTTTGCTTGCTAGTCTGACTGTACTCTGCTTATTTGCTTTTTTCCCAAATTCTTTTTTTTTTTTTTTTGCTTTTTTAAGGGCCACACCCATGGCATATGGAGGTTCCCAGACTAGGGGTCGAATTGGAGCTATACCTGCTGGCCACAGCCACAGCCGCAGCCACGCCAGATCTGAGCCACGTCTGCGACCCACACCACAGCTCACGGCAACGCCGGATCCTTAACCCACTGAGCGAGGCCAGGGATCGAACCCACATCCTCATGGTTCCTAGTCGGATTCGTTCACCACTGAGCCACGACGGGAACTCCCAAATTCTTTTAAATAATTTCTCCTCCAGTTGGGCAAGTGGCCCCATCCTGGGCGCACATTCTGTTTCTTTCCACTCTTGCCTTTGCAATTCCTTCCTGCCTTTCTACCTTCCTCGTCTCTGCCACGCCCTCTCTCCTCTTATTATTCTCCCTTCTGCTCACCGGTATTACCATTGTTCCCCGTTGTTCAAGACTCAGCCTAAGCTCCATGGGGTCTGTGTTATCTTGCCCACTTACTGTAGCTCATGCTGATCTTTTCCTTTTTTTGTGTGATTTTCAAAAATCCCAAAATTTGTAATCGAAATCATGCCGTCTAACACGGAGACTTAGGGTTTTGAAGAGAGAGAGAGACCACTTTAGAGACCACGTAAGCCTTTCATCTTGACCCAGGATCGCCTGTCCTTTTCTCTCTTCTCTTGGAGGCAGTCATTACCTTCTTCTAAGTGCTTTTTAAAAATTGAAAACAGAAATAAGAACAGCAGCGGGAGTTCTCACTGTGGTGCAGTGGGTTAAGAATCTGACTGCAGGGAATTCCCCTTGTGGCTCAGCGGTAATGAACCTGACTAGGATCCGTAAGGATGAAGGTTCGATCCCTGGCCTCACTCAGTGGGAAGAGCTGTGGTGTAGGTCGCAGATGTGGCTTGGATACCCTGTTGCTGGGGCTGTGGTGTAGACCGGCAGCTCCAGCTCCGATTCGACCCCTAGCCCGGGAACTTCCATATGCCCTACCTGCTGCCAAATAAATAAATAAATAAATAAATAAATAAATAACATTAAAAAAAAAAAAAAGAATTTGACTGCAGTGGCTTGGGTCCCTGCAGAGATGACGGTTCAATCCCTGGCCTGGCAAAGTGGGTTAAAGGATCCAGTGTTGCTATAGCTTCAGCCATAGAAACAGAGTTTCCAGTGTGACTCAGCAGGTTAAGAATCTGACTAGTATCCATAAGGATGTGGGTTCGATCCCTGGACTCCCTCAATGGATTAATGTACCCAGCTATGGTATAGGCTGCAGTCGCAGCTCGGATCCCGAGTTGCTGAGGCCGTGGCCAGCAGCTGTAGCTCTGATTTGACCCCTAGCCTGGGAACCTCCATATGCCACGGGTGTGGCCCTAAAAAGACAAACAAAAAAACCAGCCAAGGACAGACTGCTCATAGTCCCATCATATTAATACAACAATTTTAAGAATTACACAATTCCTTTCCAGTCGTACACGTTGTTTGATATCAATTCATAAACTGTTTTATATTTAGTTTTACCCATTTAACATTATAACCCAGACAAGTCTTGTGTTTCCTCACAGCTGTTGTAACAGAAGCATAACTGTCCCTCTTGTTACTGTAACGTAATTGTATCAAGCCATTGTCACTGGCCCTGGTTTTGCTGGCGCTGTCTTTTCAAAAGAATTACATGCTGCTCTTAATTCTAGCTCCTCTGAGCTCTGAGAATTTACTCTGCCACTTCTCCCAGCCTTGCATCCTATTCTCTTGCTGTCTTCAGACACCTTCTTCCTGTCTACAGGGATGTTTGGTCTTATCCTAAAACATATGTCAACCCTGCTGGGTACCATGCTCTGTGGCTTCCATTATTCCCCAACCACCTCCTTCTTTTACCCTTGTTATCAGCCCTCTCCATCCCCATTCCAACAGAAGGTCTTTTTTATTTTATTTTGTCTTTTTAGAGCCGCACCTGAGGTATATGGAAGTTCGCAATTGGAGTTGCAGCCGCCAGCCTACACCACAGCCACAGCAACGCCAGATCCGAGCCACATCTGCGACCTACACCACAGCTCACGGCAACGCCAGATCCTTAACCCACTGAGCGAGGCCAGGGATTGAACTTACATCCTCATGGATACTAGTTAGCGTCTTAACCTGCTGAGCCACAATAGGTACTCCCCCAAAAGTCTCTTTTTAATGACCATGTCATCAAGTCCAAAAAGATTTTCTCACTCTTGTTGTCTCTGACATTGACCGTGCCCTTCAGAAATGGTCCTCCAGACCCTTGGTGACATCCCTTTTCTGTTGTTCTCATCTTCCTCTGAGTCCTTCTCTGAGATTTTCCTCTTTCTCCCTCCCTCTCTCCTCCTTCCTTCCTTCCTTCCTGTCTTTTTTAGGGCTACACCCGCAGCATATGGAGGTTCCCGGGCTAGGGGTAGAATCAGAGCTACAGCTGCCGGCCTACACCACAGCCACAGCAACACCAGATCCAAGCCGTGTCTGCAATCCACACAACGGCTCACGCCAACACCAGATCTTTAACCCACTGAGCAAGGCCAGGGATCGAACCTGCATCCTCATGATACTAGTTAGGTTCATTACCGCTGAGCCATAACTGGAACTCCTCTCTATGATTTTCATTGCCTCCTCTTCAGCTTTTCAAAAACGAAGTTCTTTCTGAAGGACATTGTCTTCCGCATTCTTCTATTCTTTCCTCTCTTCCCAGACATAGTCATTTACTCTCACATCTTTAGCTAATAAATCTGTGCAAATGATTTCCATATCTGTAGTTCGAGCCCTACCTGCCTTAGCCCTTGGGCTTGAGCCCCACCCTTCACCCACCCCCTGTTCTCGCTAACATTGCCCCCTGAGTGCTGGCCCGGCTCCCACAGCTGGCACTCAGCGCCCAATCTCTTTCCGTGGTCCCAGCCTCTCCGCTGACTTCCTTTGATCTAACCTTGCACATATGGCCTCAAAACCTCTGAATCATCTTTTATTCTTTTCTCTCCTCATATTTCATCAGCTGATTTAGCACCCAGAATGTGTGTCTCATCCATTTCCCCCTTTCCATTCAAACCCATAAAGTTTTTATTTACCTATTTATTTTATTTTAATTTTTTTTTATGTTTTTAGGGCCAAACCTGCGGCATATGGAAGTTCCCGGGGCCAGGGATTGAATCTAAGCTGCAGCCGCGACCTACGCTGCAGCCGTGGCAACGCCAGATCCTTTAACCCATTGCATCGGGCTGGGGATTGAACCTGCACCTCCCTAGCAGCCCAGGTTGCTGCAGCTGGATTCTTAATCCACGGTGCCACAGCGGGAACTCCAAGATGACAAATTTTTGTATGGCAGAGCAGAGCTCAGAACTCAGCTGTTCCAATTCCCAGCCCCGGCCCCCTGCTGCCTTCCTGCCATCCTCTGCTGAGTTTGTCAGTCTTTCTTCCCCTTCCTGTCCAGGCCCATTGCTAAGAACTGAGCAGACCCGTTCACAAAGGCAGCAGGAGCCTTGCACACCATTTGCTGAACTATCAGAAGGTTACTGCTCAGTAAGCATCCTATTAAATAGGTCTATTCCCACTCCCCTCTGGACCAATACACCTTTTTAACGCCCTGATAGGCCAGGTTCAAAGGCAGAGTTCTCAGACTCCTTGAAGTTCTGGGCAGGAATCTGGGAGCCAGGTTGCCATGTCAATACAGAGCTTTCCCGACCCCCCAAGAAGCGGTGCTCATTCACCCCGCCTGCAGGTCCGAGTCCCCTCCTGTCCCTGCAGACACCCGCCCCCTGGCTGACTCTGGGACCAGACACATCAGCCGTCGGCCCAGTGTCTGGCTGGAGGAGACCACACAGGCCCTGGAAGTGAGCCTGGGGCCAAGTGGGCAGGAAATCCTGGGGGCCTGGGTACCCGAGCATGGGGGAGAGCGGGCCCTGGGTGGGGTGTTCCCTGGCTTTTCAGACTCTTCGTCTTGTGGGAAGAAGTGCAGTTTCAGGAAGCTGGTACACTGTGCTTAGTTCCAAGAGTCTTACTGATCACAACCCTCCTCGGGCCCCAAACAGACTGTGAGCCTTTACAGGCCCCGGGCTGTCTCCCTTTCCCCCAGAGGCCGTATTTGACCAGAAAACAGGTGATGAGAATTCCAGTTGCCATTAAGCTCTCGGGCTCCTTTCTTTAACTGTACAATGAGAATTGTCAGAAACAATTTCTGAAGTGGCTTCTTTTATCTTCTTTTATATCTGCACCCTGCCTTCCCCCCATACCACAGCATTAAAAGGTCAAAGTCAGAGCTCAGAAGTGTCGCTGCATTTATTGTTGCATAATTTAGCGTGACTGCCTCAAGGCCCTGGCCTGATGCCTTCTCTTCTCAGACACGTGTCTATATAGGTGTGTGTGTGTTTATACCTGTGAGGACCTGTATACACACACACACACACACACACACACGCACACCTCTCTACCCTGTACCATTCGGTTTGTCTTGGACTTCAAGTCACATCAAGCCACCAGCTGGACAGTTAGAGCCCTGGGAGACGTTTTCTCAGGCGCTCAGGCAGGATGCTCTAAATCCAACAGTGGGAAGACTGGGTTTTATACCTTCGGAACTGGGAAATTATGGGATCCTAGGGATCTCACTTTTCTTAGAGTTGGTGACTTATTTCTATTATCTTGAAGTTGCATTTTTTTTTTTCTTTTTTGACTTTTAGGTCCGTATGAAAGTTCCCAGGCTACGGGTCGAACTGGAGCCACAGTTGCCGGCCTTCGCCACAGTCACAGCCACGGTGGATTTGAGCCACGTCTGCGACCTACACCACAACTCACGGCAACACCGGATCCCCAACCCACTGAGTGAGGCCAGGGATTGAACCCACATCCTCATGGATACTAGTCGGATTCTTTTCCTCTGCACCGCCACAATGGGAATTCCTTGCAACTTTTTGGTTGTTGCCTCTTGTCTTTTTAGGGCCACACCCACGGCATATGGAGGTTCCCAGGATAGGGGTCGAATCGGAGCTGTAGCTGCTGGCCTACACAAAGCCACAGCAATACCAGATCCGAGCTGTGTTTTTGACCCACACCACAGCTCACTGCAACACCTGGATCCTTAACCCACTAAGTGAGGCCAGAGATCAGACCCATGTCTCATGGATACTAGTTGGGTTTTTTTAACCACTGAGCCACGATGGGAACTCCTTTGCAATTTTTAATTCATACTGACGTCAAACCCTTCTTAACGGCTGGAGAAACATTTCATTTTCCTTGAATTGACTGAGAATTGAGAGGCTCCTCCTTTCTGGTGTAGGTGGAAGCCTCCTGGAGGCTGGGGCCAGATCTGAAAGGTTGAACCTCTTCACGGGGCAGGTGGACTCTCTGGTTTCAAATCGACAAATACGTAACGAGGGTTGACTGGTGCCATGGGCAGTCCTAAGCAGGATGACACCATCTTTGAACTTCACGTTGACTTGGTTGGAGAGGCAAAACATAAATACGTAAAAGATAAAATAACATACCAGGACAAGACAGTTTAAGAATCACCGCCAAGGTAGTGGTTTGTGGTCGAATGAGGTGAATTCAGATAATGAAGATCTAGGGCCACGGTATCCAAGGACCAGGGACTAGACGTGCCTGGACAGGTAGTGTCTCCACATGGGCACTCACCTGGAGATTACTAGCTAGTGGCAAAGTACGCCAAGCTCTCTGCTTAAGAGGGGAAGAAGATCAGCTGCTAAGAGCAAAGACTGTTTATGATCTGCAGGCATTACAAAGTATAAAGCAAATCGGGAACATCCACAAAGTTATCTTTGGCGTTCCCACTGTGGCTCAGTGGGTTAAGGATCCGGCGTTGCCACAGTTGGGGTGTAAATGCCGCGGCCTGGATTTGATCTCTGGCCAGGGAACTTCCATATCCCACAGGTGCTGCCCCCCCCTCCAAAAAAAGTTGTCCTTAACCTTCATTCTCAATTATCTTCCTTGAAACTAGCAGGTAGGTACTTACAGATAGTGCCTCGACCTTATTCTGAGGAAGGGCTATCACTGATTCTCCTATCTTAGCACCAGGCAAGATGCCTAGCTGGGCTGGAGCTGCAAGGCTGGGCCCAGCAGGGGAAGTGGACTGGAGGGCAACCCGGTTCCTTTTGTCAATGTGGATGATTCACATTTTCCATTGCCCACTAGAGTTTCCTGGGCAATAACATAATGCCCTCAATTCACACCTTTTTGTACCCTGCCTGCTGCAAGCGTTCCAACAGGATGCAAAGATCCCAAATTGTCAATTTCACGTTCCAACACCTCTAATCCACCGGGCGTACTTGGCATTGAATGCCTGGCGCATAGCTGGTAGGAGACAACTGTTAACTTTCTTCTTCGCTCTCTTCATCCCCCCACCTAACTCTACTCCCCCAGTGCTAATCCTCAGACAGGAGCGTTGCTTTCCCTAAAAGGGCCTGGACGCGCGCGGTTCCCTTCAGCTCTGCTTCAATTCCATTCGGCAGACACCTTCTGCAGGCCTACTACGTGCGCGGGTTTGCGGGTTTCCCAGGCCCAGAGCGTCTTGTGTGTTCCTCTACCAACAACCTGGACAGCAGGAGGAGAGACCTCCAGACGGCAGGCAGGAGGGGTCGAGCTGTGCGCGCGCTTTTCTAGCCCCTCTGCTGCACATCGGGATCCCGGGAAGAGTGCTCGACGTTTCCTTCGCTTTGTCCCGGCAGCGGCCCCGCAGCTGTCCTACAAACGCAGGCGGCCCACTCACACCTGCTGCCCCGCGCGGACTCGAGCGAGAGGAGGAGCGAGAGGCCCGACGCGCTCGCGCTGGCCCGGTTTTCCGGCTCCGACCCCTCCTCGCGGGCCTCCCTCCCTCCATCCCTCCCGGCGAACCCGGGGCGGGACCCGGGGTTCGGTGGGGGTCGGAGCGTCCAGGCCTCTCGAGTCGCCCCCCGCGCCTCCGCCCGGGAGGCGGATCCCGGGGGGGGGGGAGGCGGGCCGGTCACCGGCCCCGCGCGGCACAGCGCCCACGCCCCGCGCCCGCCGCCCGGCTTGCCCCGGAGACAGGCGCTCGGTCGGCCGAGAGGTGGTGCTCGCCTCCCCGCCCCCGGGCCCGCGCGTTGCCGGGCAGCGGCTTGGAGGCTCCGAAGGGGGCGGAGCGGCGAGGCCGGCGTGCGGCTGGCGGCCCCCGTCCGTCCGCGGTTCCGGCCCCCGGCCCGCCCCCGCCTCGCCGGCCTCCCTCCGCGCCGGTGCGCGGCGCCCCGTCCCCGCCGCCGCCGCCGCCGCCGCATAGGTCGTGCCTCCCGGGCCTGAGAGCGCCGAGCCGTGAGGCCGGGCCCGGACGCTGGCCGGGCTGCTGGGGGCGCGGCGCCGACGCCGAGGCGCGGCCATGGAGGGGAAGACCCGCGCCGGGGTCGCGCTGGTCCCGGGGCCGAGCGGCCGCGGGCCTTCCGCCCGCCGCGCCCGCCGCCGCCGCCGTCGCCGCCGCCGCCCGGGGCTTCTGCTCCCCGGCCTCTGGCTGCTGCTGCTGGCCGGGCCGGCCTCGTGCACCCCAGGTAAGCACCGCCGAGACCCTCCGGCGCGACCCTGCCTTCCTTTATTGCTGTTATTTTCAGAATCTAGCTTTCCCCTCCCATCCTCTTTTATTCGCCACTGCTCCCTTGCTTTCCTTTCTTGCGATGGTTTTCCATTCTTTTGGGGCCCCGGCGAAAAAAAAGGCACGGAGAAAATAACACGAAAAAGGAAGCGGATTCTGGCCAATCTTGCCAAAGGTCTGCAAAGCTATTCTGTTATCCACGAAGCCCCAGGCGGGTCTGGTGACTTCATTTCAGAACGTGCCTTTATTTTCTCGGCAAAACACAGGCACTGGAATTGTATTTGTGTCTGCCTCTGTGAATGTGGTTACATCAAATTTTTGGAAATACTTTATTGTCGGGCCGAAGGGGCGCATTCGGTGTGTTGTGCTTTAAAACGGTATTGCATTATTCTGGGTAGCCCTGCGGCCCCCAGTTGCAGGCAGCTGGCCGTGTCCCCCGGTGCACCAGGACACAAAGAACATTTAAAGAATATCTCTTGGAAAGCGCCCTGGCCGTGGATCTTTCCAGGGAAATAGCTCTTGCTGTGACTTCTGCAAAGGCATTGGTACAATAGAGTGTGAAAATATTGTGATTCTTAAGTGTCGGGCCCTGAAAGGATAAGGGTTGTTTGTATAATAGATGCAGTTTTACTGACTGTTCCTCAGCATGGAATTAAGAGGCATGATTTATGAAGAAGCATGTGGGCGGGTTTTGTTGTTGAGGAAATGATTTAATTCGTATTGCTTCTCTGAAATGTTTATTTGTCCACCCCGAGCATACACACAAGATGGTCTGGAAACCATCTCTGAGCTTGCACGCTGCGAGCCCGCCGTTGCCCCAGCACACACACATTTGAACACTTTGGGGGCAGGAAAGGTGGGGTGAGCAGTGTGCAGAGTTCCCGCATGCTGAACAAAACCAGAAAGCCGTGGAGGCCACTCCAAATCCTCTTTTCTCAGGGGAGCAGTGCCAGAGGACTGCCAAGTGGCTTTGGAAGGAAATGGAACACATTTGAAGGTGTCCCTTGGACCTCACTGTCGGAATTATAACCAGTGCCCCATAGAGGATGGGACCAAAAAGCACAGAAAGGGACTTCAGGGGTCATAGAATGGAACTGCTCCTCTAGCTAAGGAGGAAAGTGACACAGAGAAGTGACTTGCCCAAGGTCACAGGCTGGTGGGTGCGGAGTCATCACTTTTCCACTCTCTTTACTGCTCTTGACCCGTGATACGCACCTGAAGCTTCCTCAGAGATTGCCTGGAGCTGGGCGGAGTCTTGCTCAAGGTGCCACACCTGAGCTGGGGTGGGGGTGCGGGGACAAAAATGAGTCTCAGGCAGTACACAGGGAGTGCAGCGAGCCTTGCCTGACCCAGCTCCTAGCTCTCAGTTCTGCCCCCCACATGTTCCAGCCTGTGTGTCCAGAAGGGAGAGGACTCCAGGCTTTCCGTGAAAAGAGATAATCAGAGCGCTCTGGGCTTTAGGAAACAAAGCAAGCCCGCCTGATACTAATGGATTCATCAGCTGCTGGAGGCACACTGATTGTTTCCTTATACTGCGTGCTTTCCGTGTGCCAGGTGCTGCATCTTATGCACATGATCCAGTCACACGGTGAGTTAGGCATCCTTAGCCCCATTTTGCAGCTGAGAACGCTAAGGCTTCAGGAGTTTAGGTTAAGTTTGACTCCACACTCCACGCGCAGAACCCCTGAATGGCTTCCCCCCGTGAACGTGGCCAGCTGGATGTGCTGCAGAGGTTGCAGATAATATAGGTCATTCTTTGGATAAATTTCCAGTAAGTGGAGCCATCAGTACCATCCCTCTATGCCTTTCTCTTCTTTACGAGTCTGTTCCTATTTTCCCTAAACCCTCAATATGAATATTCAGTCCAGAGTCTTGAAATTAATTATATTTCCGCTCTAGAGCTGACGTCACGGAAGCAGAGACTTCATCTTTTCCCAAAGTGGTGTATTGGGCTCCTCCGGTTTGCACAGCTGCGTCTAGGCTGGGTCGTAGGATAGGAACTGGAAAAGGGGAGGGCACGGCGCCTGTGCTCAAGAATCCGCTTGGGGACACGCAGCAGCGCATGAGCAAGTGCAGACTTCTGCATGGACTGTCCCTGGGCAAGAAAGGCAGCAAGTAAAAGGGCTCCTTAGGGAAGACAGCTTTTTTTTTTTTTTTGGTCACATTCATGGCACGTGGAAGTTCTTGGCCGGGGATGGAACCTGAGCTGCCGTTGAGACCCGTGCCACAGCCGCAGCAACGCTGGATCCTTCACATGCAGCGCCACAGGGGAACTTTAGGGGAGACTTCTTAAAGGTGGCCCTGATCCACTTGAAAGATCTGAAGAGCAGTATCCGTGGAGGGTGGCTTTCTAGGTAGGATACCTGGGCATGGCGAGTCGCAGGTGACCCTGAGGAGATGCTGCGTTTCAGTTGCTTGGCTCCCGTCTTCTCTCTCTGCCACTAGGACCCTCGGGCTCCTCATCCCGAGTGTTGTATTTTTACCATCAGAGTGGGGGTGGGAGAGGCTTTGATGAACCCTGCCGTGGTGGTTCTCTTTCTGAAGAATAAGTGGTGTTGGGGAGTTCCCGTCGTGGTGCAGTGGAAATGAATCTGACTAGTGAACCATGAGATTGCGGGTTCGATCCCTAGCCTCGCTCAGTGGGTTAAGGATCCGGCGTTGCCGTGAGCTGTGGTGTAGGTCGCAGACACAGCTTGGATCCCGTGTGGCTGTGGCTGTGGCATAGGGCAGTGGCTACAGCTCCTGTTAGACCCCTAGCCTGGGAACCTCCATATGCTGCGGGTGCGGCCCTAAAAAGAAAAAAAAAAGGTGGTGTTGGAAAACGTCACATCTTATTCCTGCCTTGGGTCTCTTAGGTGAGGCCACAGTCCCTTCTGTGGCTGCCTGCAAGCTCACCCCTCCTGCACCTTTCGCTTTCCTTGTTAACTTTTGGTAGATGGAGTCCACCCTCTAGGCGTTCCCCTTATTTCCGTTATATTTCTGTGTTTTATTGGTTTCTTGTCTATTTCTGTTTCATTCAGCATTTTGAATGTGCCCTTTTGTGTTTGTTTAAACATTTATAAGTTTGGTTTTGACCGTTCACTGTTGTGGCAACAACCTGTAATACTTTGGACTTGTTTTTGAACGTAGTGCTTTTAGGATATGCTGCGTCCACAATATGAAAAGAAAGAATTGTGCCCCTTTTCTTCATCCTATTCAGGGATAAGTCTTAATAGCTATCATGAAATTGATCACTTTGGAAATTACTGGAAGGTACAGAAAACGGGTACCCATAACTCCACCGTCTATAGATAACATTGTAAGTGGTTTATTTTTTTGGCTGTGCCAGCAGCATTCCGAAGTTCCCGGGCCAGGGATTGAATCTGTGCCCTAGCAGTAGTCGGAGCCACAGCAGTGACAGCACTGGATCCTTAACCCGCTGAGCCACTGGGGAACTCTTACAGTTTTTTTTTTAATACTGTAAATAATTTTCTCTCTTTTGTTAACATTAAAAAGAAAAGAAAATTGAATTATATGTATTTAGTTTTTTCACTCAATATTTAACTTAATCATTTTCCTATTCATTAAATATTGTTTGAAAACACAATTTCCATCCTAATAATTTACTTAATTATTCTTTTATTATATGCAGCTTTTTTTGCTGTTACAATGTTATGATGACTAGCTGTGTAGTAAGGCCTTGTCTATATTTCTTTGTGTGTGGGTTATTTTTTTTTTAAGTATACATTTCTAGAAGGGAAATTAGAATGTAATTTAGATCTAAATTTAAATCCGCCAGGCTGGATCTTTGCATGTTTTGTTTAGTGTGCCGAGCGCCTAGTAGGGGCTCAGTAGGTGGTGGCTGAATGGATCAACTTTTTACGTAAAGCTGTAATACGGAAATTATCCTGAGCAGTTTATGTAGTTCAGTGTTTTCACTTCATCATCACCAGCATTGAATATTATTATTTTTAAAACTCTTGTTAAATAAATTTGTAAGGCATTGCTTTAACTTTTTATTACTCTTTTGAATTGAATATTTTTTGTATCTGTATTCTGTGACTCTTCTCTGTGTTTCACTTATCTGTTGTAAGACATGTATACACACATGTATTTAAAAATCTTTATATATTAAAGATAGCAGGAGTTCCCGTCGTGGCACAGTGGAAACGAATCTGACTAGGAACCATGAGGTTCCATGTTTGATTCCTGGCCTCGCTCAGTGGGTTAAGGATCCGGCGTTGCCGTGAGCTGTGGTGTAGGTCGTGGACTCGGCTCGGATCCTGCATTGCTGTGGCTGTGGTGTAGGCCGGCAGCTGTAGCCCTGATTAGACCCTTAGCCTGGGAACCTCCATATCCCTTGGGTGCAGCCATAAAAAAAAAAAAAGAGAGAGCAAACAGCTTTTTTTTTTCTGGTTTTTGTTGTGTTCACCCCTTCCTTGTGGATATTCTTTTAAATTTTATGTAATCTTGACATTCAGAAATTTTGATTATTTGATTAGGAAAATCTGCCATTTTTGGAGTTCCCTGATGGCCTAGTAGTTAAGGACTTAGCATTGTCACTGCTAACTTCTGTATGCTATGGAAGCGGCCAAAAAAAAAAAAAACAAAAACCTTACCACTTTGTCCATTGCATTTATGCTTAATGGCATGTTAAATATTCATCTTACTTAATGCCCTATTTTATTACTAGCAATTTGATGTGAATATTTTACACTTTTGAGTGGTTTAGTATCCAGTAAACCAAGACAGATAATTGTTTTGAAGGTGTAATCCCTAGAGGTCAACTTAACCTTGGGAATGTGGGGATGCCTGTTAAGAATTTAGGTTTCTGGGGCTCCCCCTTGACCTACATTAGAATCATTGGCAGGAGTAACTGGGAATCTTTGTTTTTGACAAGTTCGAAGCTGATGTTTTAAGGCGCTTTAACCTTTGGAGACATTGATCCAGGTACTGTAGACCCCTCACTAAAAGTTCACGCCGGAGTTCTCTGGCGTGTTGAGGCTCCTGCGTTCTCACCGCTGTGGCTCTGGTTGCTACTCTGCAATGTTGGTTCGATCCCTGGCCCAGGAATTCCCACACCCTGCCTGTGTGGCAAAAAAAAGGAAAAACACACACGTACACAAAGAGAGGACCTGAAATAAACGTTGCAGCTCTCATTAAAAAAAAAAAAAAAGTTAATGGGCATTTCCCAGTTGTTTTTTCACTCTTAGGACAATTGATTTAAAATTGGGATGTTGGAGGAGTTCCCGTTGTGGTGCAGCGGAAACAAATCCGACTAAGAACCATGAGGTTTGGGGTTTGATCCCTGGCCTCCACTCAGTGGATTAAGGATCCCACGTTGCTGTGGCTGTGGTGTCGGCCGGCAGCTGTAGCTCTGATTTGACCTCCTAGCCTGGAAACCTCCTTGTGCTGTGGGTGTGGCCCTTAAAAGCAAAAAAAAAAAAAAAAAAAAAAAAAAAAATTGTGATTTTGGGACTGTAGTTTGTTATATCTGGTTTGCTTGCGTCTCATTGGGTTTGGTATCAAAGGGCATAGAGGTTGTCATTTTAAATCCTCACCCCCTGGCCACTCGGGAACAGCTGCTGCAGCCTTTGTCAGGAAATGCCTCATTTAATCCTGAAAACAGAACCCAGCCAGGGGGTTGTTAAAAGTCACTGGGGATCTGGGAGCCACAGGTTTTCTCTCTGTGCCCTGGGTGCTCGAGGCAGCTAATTACTATAATTGCAGTCACACTAGGTTGATTTTCCTAGACAGTAAGATGCTGATCTCACTGATCTAACTTGTTTCCAAGTTGTGATACCCCCCCCACCCCCCATCATCTGCAGCTCACAGTGACATTTCTCCCTTGTGTGCTGAGGCGGCAGGGTTTGTTGAAAAGCGCCTTGAACGTGCGTTGGCAAAGCTCAGCAGAGAACTTGCTGTGTGTGACTGTGGACAGGTTACCATGTCCTGGGTTTTTGTTGTGTTTTGTTTTGGCTGCGACCCTGGCATGTGGAAGTTCCCCCGCCAGGGATCGAACCCCCAGCCCTAGTAGTGACAGTGTCAGATCCTTAATGACTAGGCTACCAGGGAACTCCTGTCCTGGGTTTTTAACTCGGCAGGGGTCTCTGAGATTATCTGTAAGCTCCCTTTTAGCGCTTTTATTTCAAGTGTGGGCTGCTTTAGAATGCACTTGTCATAGACAGCAGCTGTCCTGACTACTGAAGGTCTGCGAGTGTCACTTGTCTCACTGTCCTGTACATGCTCTTGCCCCCGTGACCTGCTGAAGGCCATTACATTCAATTCTTCTTTTTTAAAAAAGTCCGGAGTTCCCGTCATGGCTCAGCAGAATTGAATCTGGCTAGTATCCATAAAGACGCAGGTTCGATCCCTGGCCTCACTCGGTGGGTTAAGAATCCGGCGTTGCCGTCAGCTGTGGTGTGGGCTGCAGATTTGGCTTGGATCTGGCGTGGCTGTGGCTGTGGTGTAGGCTGGCAGCTGTGGCTCCAATTCAACCCCTAGCCTGGGAACGTCCATATGCCTCGGGTGCAGCCCAAAAAGATCAAAAAAAAAAAAAAAAAGTCCTCCTCTCCTCCTCCCTCCTGCCTCCCCCACCCCCAGGACACGTACTTTGCTCTCTCATTCTTTCTCTTTGTTGCTTCCTTTTTTCCATCTTTGTTAATAATGCTTTGGATAAGCAGCTACGGCTGCTTCAGGCATTGCCTCTCGTTAGTCAAAATCTTTAAGTTGGCTGCTGAAAGCGTGGTCCACAGACGTGCAGAATGGTCATCATCTGGTAGCTCGTGAGAAATGCAGAGTCTCCACAAACCTTCCAAATCCGAATCTGCATTTTCACAAGGTCCTCAGGTGATCTTGGCCACTCACTTAAGAGTTTGAGAAGCTCAGGGTAATGGCTCGGGTTCTGGGCTTCTGGGAGTAAGTGGTGTTGGGTTGCTAGGGCCTGAGTCAGCCCAGACTCCGCTGGTCTTCAGAGACCTTGAGCTACCTCTGCCTTTGGGCCTGAGTATTGCGAGTAGTGAGCAAAAGCTCTCTTTCCATTTGACCAGGCAGCCTCGCAGCAGGATGATTGTCTAGACCCGCCCCTGATTCATAACTTTTTTTTCTATTATGGACATTGGACTGGTGGTTAAGTACTAAAATACTGCCATCCCAGTTGGTAAATGGCTGCTCTACACAGGACTCTCCCCACCCCTCAAGATCCAGCAACTGAAGCGTTAACGCTCAGCCTAGCGGGAAGCTCAGGACTCTGCTCTAGAACCACACCCCTTCCCCTCAGCTGGTGCTCATGCCCCCCAGCCCCTGGCTGGGGACACTGTTATGTGTCACCAGTACGCCCACTCCTTCAGCCATTCATCCATCCCAGATCCAGCACTTAAAAGTGTAAGGGGGTGCATTTGATGGTAGTTGAAGTCAGAGACCTGGCAGGACCTACTGAGAAAGAACAGAGAGAGCTGGAAGAGAAGATGGGCAAGAATAGAGGAAGGGGAGTTTCTGTCGTGGCTCAGTGGTTAACGAATCCGACTAGGAACCATGAGGTTGTGGGTTCGATCCCTGGCCTTGCTAAGTGGGTTAAGGATCCGGCGTTGCCGTGAGCTGTGGTGTAGGTCGCAGACGCAGCTCGGATCCTGCGTGGCTGTGGCTGTGGCATAGGCCAGTGGCTACAGCTCCTGTTAGACCCCTAGCCTGGGAACCTCCACATGCTACGGGTGCGGCCCTAAAAATGACAAAAAAGCCAAAAAAAAAAAAAAAAAGAAAAAGAATAGAGGAAGGGAAAGAAAAACTCACAAAGGAAACTGACTGTCGTGACAAACTAGTGTCCTGAGAGCCAAGGGAGGGGAAGCGTGTGTATAAAGGTGAGGGATCCGCTGTGTTCAGTGCTGGTCCCCTCGAAGGGTGGCGTGACGGCCACCCGATCAGAATCATCTGAGTTCTTGCTAAAAACTCAGGCTCATGGTCAAGTGAGACCTAATGAAATAGGTGATGCCTGAGGTCTTGGAGCTTGGAATTGTTCCGTAAGCTCCCCGTGTGATTTTTACGTGTGGCGAGGTTTGGAATACTCTGCATCCCGCTGCGCTCTTTTTCCCCTGAGCCCCCACATCCCGGACCCCACTCCCACCCCCGTCATAAACCTCGTACCGTACCGAGAGCCCAGGCTGTGGACTCAGACTTGGAGGGGCGGGAAGACCACGGGAGCTGCTGCCGGTGATTTAAGCAAGAAGGAAGTGACGTGACCAGATTTCACGGTGGCATGGGGTCCACGGAGATTCTGGAAACCTGTTATAGACCTGGTCACGTGTATAGGCTTCGAGGAGGAATCAGTGTAGATAGAGTGGTTGAAAACTCGAGAAAGAGTACGAGTAACTGGAGGATAGTTCACGAAAAGGGAAGGCGTCCCTCCGCACAGGCAGGCTCCCGCCGGGGACGTGGGGGAGAAGTGCTGATGAGCGAAGGAATGAGAGGGAGCTGGTGGAAGGTTGGCAGTGAAATCAAAGGTGCTGGGAGAGGTCCGTAGTGTTGTCTGTGCACATGCGATGATGCCTTTTTGTCCTGTGGCCTCTGACTTGCCGAGTGCAGCCAGGGGAGGGGGGCGGTTGGCCCGAGTCAGGGGTGGGCCGCGCGGAGCGGAGGGATCTGTCAGGACGCGGACCGGAGGCTGCGAGGATGCGGGGTGGAGTCTGGGCTGGCTGAGGGAGTCCGGAGGAGATCCCAGAGCGGTGGGAGGTGGGGAGGGCTGGAGGGATTAGGATTTCAGAAGTGGATCAGCTCTGGTGTTGGTCTTGCTTAAGGACCCAAGGGTGGGGTGTGGCTGCGGGAGTCCGTTGTTGGGGTGGAGCCTGAACTTGGGTTTTGGGTGCATAATCTGTGGATGCCGAATTCGCCAGGAGGGAGGCCAGAGCGTGCGAGCTGGGCACCGAGTCCTCGGTGAAGGAAGGGAGGTGACTCCCACGATGCAGGAGGAGGCGACTCTTCATTCAGTCCTCTCCCGCTCACCGTCACTACCTCCGCCACCCCTGGGCAACCTTCGAGCTCCCGTTATTTTTCCTCGGGTTACTGACACAGACGTGGCCTCCACTTCCGCTCTTGCCCCCCACCCCCTCTTCAGCTGGAGGTCCTTTTGGAAACAAATCTGGTCACTTCCGTTTCTCATTAACACCTGGAGGGGCTGATGGTCCAAGTCCAGAGCCCACACCCAGTGCGCTGGGTACGAGGCTTGTGCAGCGGAGGCGGGGGTGGGGCTGTAGGCAGAGGAGGCTCCTAAGAAATGGACACCGTGGGTGTGGAGTATTAAAACGTTGGTACCGAAAAGGAGTTCTCCTTGTAGCTCAGTGGTTAACGAATCCGACTAGGAACCATGAAGTTGCGGGTTCGATCCCTGGCCTCTCTCAGTGGGTTAAGGATCTGGCATTGCCTTGAGCTGTGGTGTAGGTTGCAGACGTGGCTTGGATCATGCGTGGCCGTGGCGTAGGCGGGTGGCTACAGCTCCTGTTAGACTCATAGTCTGGAAACCTCCATATGCCGCAGGAGCGGCCCTAGAAAAGGCAAAAAGACAAAAAAAAAAAAAAAAAAATAGAACAGTGCCGAAAAGGACCCGAAAAGGACCCACAAGCAGGGAAAGTGACAAGATCTGAAGTCTGAGATTGGCCCTCCTTGGATGGATGCTCGGGCGCGGAGGGGCTGTTTTCGGTCCTAGGATGTGCGGTGCGACTCCTGCTTTGGGGGGAGCTGTGCTTGTTCAGGGAGTGAAATGAGGTAGTGAGTGCAGGGAAAGGAAAGGGGGAGGGCATGGTAGGGGCCACCTGTGCCAGGAGGGAGTGGCAGAACTGGCTACTTCGGGGTGGGCTGGAGGCGAAGACGGATAGTGTTGGAAGGGACGGCAGGGAGCACAGGAGCCAAGGCTCCGGGATTGGGAGGGGCTGGGATCCAGGGTGCGGGTGGAGAGGGAGGAGAGCAGAGGGAGAAGCTGAAGGCTGGATCTGGGAGTGGCAGCAAGGAGCCAGGGACTGCTCGTGGGCAGCGGGGAATGAGGCTGTCCTGCGCAGGACGGTATGAGATGAGACTGGGAGCCTGAGAAACCGCTGCCGGTCTCCAGAGGGCGACGGAGAGTAGGTTTGTGAAGGAATTGCAAGGGCCGGGCTGACGGTGGAAGGCCAGGCCGGTGCTCTCTGCTGGCCTTTCCAGGGGCCCTGGTGGCCCAGAGCCTTGGCTGAACGTGAGCGGGTGACAGTCCTGGCCTGTGGCCGGCTGGTCTTGGCGCGAGGTCGGGGCTCTGGAGGCTTCTGCTCCTGGCCCTGCAGAGTCGGAGCCGCTGGGAAACTCGCCTCGTCTTGCCTCGTTCTCGTGTCTGGGGCTGCAGAAGGAACGTTTTGCATGCTAGGATTTAACTGTGGAGCCACACAGCCTGGAGGGCTGTTTAAATACCGGGCAGATCCTGCGGGGGAGCCTTCAAAGAGCGGGGAGCCTCATATGTGCAAAACAAACCATCTTCCGCAGCCAACTTCGAGGGGAACTTGTTCCAAGCCCAGGAGGCAGCTAGGAACTGGGGCAAGTGCAAGGCTCTTGCTCGGAGGTGTGGCAGGTGGAGCTGCCGCCGCAGCAAACTTGGGAGCTTGCTAGAAAAGCCGATGCTCGCTCAGGTCTGGCCCCAGTCGCCGGAGTCGACCTGCAAAGAGCCAGGTCCCTGGTGATCTGTCTGTGCACTTAGGTTTGAGAGGCTCCGGCCCCAGCGGTGTTGCGTTGCAGTTGGGTGCATTCCCCAGACTTTTGGTGGTTACCTGTTAGTGGGGACTCTTTAACCCATAACAATTCAGGTTTCAGGTTGCTTAGGGAAACTGGGGGAAAGACCAGCAGCAGGTTCAGATCTAGGCAGGTGTCTGGCGGGATGCGTAACTCAGAGAACTGCCTCCCTCTGCTCTGTGTTTTCCCTTCGACCTGGGTGCGTTTGTAGGTCTCATGTCCAGTCCTAGGTTGCCCTGCTCTGACCTTGGGGGGGACCGCAGCAGGATCACAAGAGCACCTGGAGGTGGTTGAAGCCAACAGGTGTCAAAAGATGAAGGTGGAAGCGGTTCAGGTGTCCAGCAGCAGATGAGTGGGTAAACACAGTGCAGTCTGTCCACACAAGGCAGCTGTTCTTCCTTTGCACAAAGAAGGCAGTTCTGATACCCGCCACATGGATGATCCCTGACATTAACGCCTGGGGAGATAAGACAGTCGCAAAAATACAAATATGGCAGGATTCCTCGTGCACGCGGTATCTAGAGTTGGCAGAGACAAAGTAGTGGTTCTTGCCGGGAGCTGAAGGGAGGGGGGACGGGGGAGTTAGCGTTTAGGGGGTGCTGAGTTTCAGCTTTGCGGGCTGCAGAGAGTTCTGGACATCGATTGCACAACAGCGTGGCTGTACCAAACACTGCTTAGCTAGAGACTTAGAAACGGTCATTACGGTAAATTGTATTTTTATTTGTTTTTTAATTTTGTAACTACAGTTTGTCGGCTGCTGGTGGCTAGGACAGCAGTCACATTCCCTGCTCTTGGCTCCGTGGCAGTGTTGCCGTCTCAGGGCTCTTGGTCCTCTTAATCAGTGGAAATCGATAAGGGGCCAGGCAAGAAAATTCAGGCGAGGCTTTATTGGGGCCCCTGCTGCAGCAGAGGGAGCGAAAACAAACAGCAGGTGCCCTTGCCTGTTTGCTCCCTGGTGGGGGCTTGGGCGACCTGGTAACGGCAGGGACGGGTCCAGGGGTCGCCCCCCCCCCGTGCTGGTGCTGTGTGCGGGGGGCATGCACGTCCCCCTGCTTTTTCTCCTGACACCCTGCTTTTGCTTTCGGCTCTTCAGAAGTGGCAGTTGGGTTTTTCGTTTTTGTTTTTGTTTTTTTTTTTTTTTTTTGTATCTTCTTGCCCGTGATTTGCCCCAACTGCATGCACCCAGTTATTTTTAGTCCCTTATAGTTCCTTCGTATTTTGTTACTGGAGGTGTTTGTCCCGGTGCAAGCATTACAGCCACTGCAGCAGAGGGTCCCCGGTCCCAGCCTGTCTCAGCACCGTGAAGGCTCTCCCGGCCTCTCAGCCTCAGGACTGCCTCACCTCCGTCACCTCATCCCTCACTTCCCGCATCACCTTTCACCTTACACTTCATCTCTCATTTCGCCTCACCATCCTTGTGTTGTTTGATAGAGGATGGAGCGGAGGAAGGCTGAAGAGAATGTTAAGAACTGATAAAAACTGGGAGTTCCCGTTGTGGCTCAGTGGTTAATGAATCCAACTAGGAACCATGAGGTTGCGGGTTCGATCCCTGGCCTCGCTCAGCGGGTTAAGGATCCGGCGTTGCTGTGAGCTGCGATGTAGGTGGCAGACGCGGCTCGGATCCCGCGTTGCTGTGGCTGTGGTGTAGGCCGGCGGCTACAGCTCCTGTTAGACCCCTAGCCTGGGAACCTCCATATGCTGCGGGTGCGGCCCTAGAAAAGGCAAAAAAAGAAAAAAAGGGAATTGATAAAAATGAATTCTTCTTCCAGCTCTTGGGATTGGGCTTTTAAATATTTTGAGGCATTTTCAGGCTTACAATAGCTTTATTTATTTATTTTTCTTCTGATTATAAAAATGGTATGTGTTCCTTGCACTAATTTGTACTTACTGTTCCCTCTGCCTGGGACATTCTTTCTTCAGATAGTATCTACATGGTCTGCTACGCCCCTTCCTTCAGGTCTCTACCTAAACCTCAGGGAATCAGAGAGGCCTTCTCTGTTTTAAAGAAACAGCAACCTACTTCATAATTCCTCACACCCGACCCTGCTTTATCTCCACAGCATGTATCACCTTCTTATGTGTGTCTGTTTATTTTGTCTCCCTCCTCTAGTCTTTTTTTTTTTTTTTTGGTCTTTTTGCCTTTATCTAGGGCTGCACCCGCGGCATATGGAGGTTCCCAGGCTAGGGGTCTAACAGGAGCTGTAGCCGCCGGCCTTCGCCAAAGCCACAGCCACGCGGGATCCAAGTCTTGTCTGCAACCCACACCACAGCTTACAGCAACGCTGGATCCTTATTTAACCCACTGAGCGAGGCCAGGGATCGAACCTGCGTCCTCATGGATGCTAGTCAGATTCGTTTCCGCTGCGCCATGATGGGCCACCTTTTATGTGTTTTGTTCTGTGTCGTTCATTTGTCTGTTCAAATCTTTCTTGAATGCCTACTCTGTGCAGACACTGTGCTGAGCCCTTGGGCTTCATCTGGGAACAGAGGTGGTTCTGTCGTGTGTTTCTGGGCGGCAAGTGCCGCGATGGAGTAGATAAAGAGCTTGGGGAGTGAGGCACTGGAGTTTGAGTCTGGTGGTTGGGGCGGCCTCCTGGAGAGGGCGACTGGATCAGTTGCTCCAGCCCCCATAACAAAGTGCGGCAAACCCGCGGCTTACACACCAGGAATTTATTGCTGCCCAGTTCGGAAGCTAGAAGTCAGCTCACGGTGTGCGGGCCATGCTCCTTCCGAAGGCACAGCAGAAGGATCCATCCCAGGCCCCTCTCCCGGCTTCCGGCAGCCCTTGGCTTGTGACCGCATAACTCCGGTCTTCCCATGCGCTCCCCACTGCGTGTGTGTGTGTGTGTGTCTGTGCTCGAATCTCCCCCTTTTATAAGGACAGTCATTGGGTTAGTGGCCACCCTGCTCCAGCACGACCTCATCTTGGCGAATTACATCTGCGGGGACCCTGTTTCCAAGTAAGGTCACATTCAGAAGTACTCGGGATCAGGACTTCGCCATGTGAATGTCGGGGGACGGGGCGGCGGTGGGGGGGGGCGGGACATGGTCCAACCCGTAGCAGTGACTTTGACTCTAAGACTTGATGACTCTAAGACTTGAAGGAGGCCAGAGGGTGAGCCGAGCAGGTGCTCCGGCGCGGGGCGGGCACCGTTCCCTGGAGATGAAGCAGTCGGTGTAAAGGCGGCAGCGTGCCTGGTATTGGGGGACGGGAAGGCGGCCAGGGTCGGGGGTGGGAGCTGGCGGGAGCGCAGGGGTGGGAGCAAGCGGGGGTGTTGGGTGGAGGCCATGGGTGTCGCAGGACTCGTCATGACCCCAGGTACAGCGGGAATGAGGATCAGCAGAGGAGCGATGGGAGCAAGGCTTGCCACGCCAAATTGTTTTAATAATTACAGTAAGTAAATAAATAACATACATAAACAAACGTTTAATACAAGCTTTTATGGTCCCTTAAATGAATTCAGATGGTACAAAAAGATGGAAGTTAGAAAGTGAAGATCACTCCAGATCCCTCCACTGAGAGTTAACCACTCTGACGTTTTGCTGTTTCTCCTTTCAGACTCTTTTTTTTTCTCTTCTCCTTGCACATCTAAGCTCAGACACATGCATGCGAAGACACGGTGCTATGTTCAACGTGTAGTTTGCTGACTTGCCTTTTGTCGCTTCGCACTTGATCGTAGAGCCTTTAGCTGTCAGGAAATACAGAGCCACACCATGGTTTTATGTGATGCTGTGGAGCACGTGCGCTTTATTTAACTGGTTCTCTGTTGGTGGATAATTCTATTGCTTTCCGCTCGCGCTGCGATTAAAAGAAAAAAACCACTGCTGTGAGCATCTCTTTACATCTATCTTTACACACTTTTCTAATTATTTCCTTAGGATAAATTCCCGGAAGTAGAACTGCTGGACTAGGCAGTATTCATTTATTAAATATTGATAGCTGTTGCCAAATTGCTCTCTAGAAAGTTTGAAGCAGTCGACATTCCCTCTAGCAATGGATCTGAGTGCCAGTTTTGCTTCTTCTGTGTATAATACAAGCTATGACCAGTCTTTATTATCTTTGCCAAATTCACGGGTAAAAAAATATCTCCTTAAAAGTTGCGTTTGCTTGCTTTTTTTTTTCCTTTTTAGGGCCATACTCGCGGCATAGGGAGATTCGCAGGCTAGGGGTCTAACAGGAGCTGTAGCTGCCAGCCTACGCCACAGCAACACCAGATCCGAGCCGCGTCTGTGACCTACACCGCTGCTCACGGCAACGATGGATTCTTAACTCACTGTGTGAGGCCAGGGATCGAACCCACGACCTCATGGTTCCTAGTCAGTTTTGTTTCCACTGCGCCACAGTGGGAACCATGCGCCACAATGGGAACCCCCCTGCATTTCCTTGCTGAATAGGCACTCAGGTCTTTGAGTTTGCATTTGCAGAAATTTCTGGTTTCTCTGGTTTCCCTTGCAGAAAGCTCAGGGCTGACCTGGGAATAATCGTACCCAACAACTGCAGAGCGCTTGCTCTGTGCCCCCCCACATTGTGCTAGAGGCAGTGTGTCTAGTTTAATCTATGTGGCAGCTCTCCGAGGTGGGCACTGTTACTACCCCATTTCACAGATGAGGAAAATAGAGGTCAGAGAGGTTCACACACTTGCTTAAGGTCATAGAACTAATAGGAGTCCTCCTCACCCTGGGGGTTTCCTTTGCCCTGGGTCCATGAGCGAGAATGACTCCATGATCTCTGCCCTTGAAATGCCCACGCGCAGGCTTTGCTGGCTCCGTAGAGCTAGCTCTGTGGATCCAGAGCTACAGTCAGAGTCACCTGTGGCCCCAGGCCGGCCCCCTGCCTGGGTCAGAAGTCCTAGCTGTGTGGGCACGGCCGAGGCCCGGCACATAGAAAAAGGTGCTCATCAAATATTAACCAAGAAAAATGAAGGAAGCAGCCTTTTGAAAATTAGTTATTAGGTAAAAGCGCCATTTTGTTTTACTTCAGATGAAAAATGAAAAATTTTAAAGATAGACAATTTCAGAAACATAAAATTCATATTTTGAGCCCATATTCTGTATCCTCCAGGACAGAGGATAGTATTTTTCCTAATACTAAGTGAAATTTTCTTAACTGCATTTCCCTTCTTATCACGTCCTGGCTCAGATCCTCACGGTTTTCATCATATTTGTGCTTTGTTTCAATTCTGCTGTTTTTCCGCGGCTTTTTTCTGCCAGCAGAGTTGTCATGCATACTCTCAGTTAACAAATTGGTGTATACCACTGCTTTAAAGTCAGTTTCTCATTAACTGTGAGATTTTGGTAGGAGGAAGCTGGTGCCTTAAAATAAATACTTTGTTTGAAACCAGCCAGCGCCCTGAGCTGTCTTACCTCCATTGTTTCATATGCCCCTTGAGCCTTTTCAGTTCTTCATAAAACGCAGTGTGCTAACACCTTGAGTTCTTGCCCGGGTCTAGTGTTAGAGTTTAACCTTCTAAGTAATTTACAGAAATTTTAAGACTGAAACTCAAATCAGCCTTTTTTTTTGTCTTTTTTACTTTTTTTTAGGGCTGCACCCATGGCATATGGAGGTTTCCAGGCTAGGGGTCCATTCAGAGCTGTAGGTGCCTTCCTACACCACGGCTACAGCAACAGGAGATCCTGAGCCGTGTCTGTGACCACAGCTCACGGCAGTGTCCGATCCTTAACCTACTGAGCGAGACCAGGGATCGAACCCACATCCTCATGGATGCTAGTCGGGTTCGTTAACCACTGAGCCACGATGGGAACTGCAGCCTTTTTTTTTTAAACTCAGAGTTTATAATTGACTTTGCTCATTGACAAACTTCAAATTCTTCTTCCCTCTTCTAATTTAGGGTTCAGCTCCCCGTGAGAGCAGAAGAACATATACTTGTAGAGTATGTGTTGTGTCAGTCAGGATAAACTAGTTGGGCTGCAGAAAAAAACCTCAAATCTCCGTGACTTTGAGCTTGTGGCTTCTGACTCCATCATGCTGATCTTGCCCTTTATCTCTTTCCTGCGTCTTTGGAATTTTAATCTGGTCCTAGAAATTGTGCTTTCTTCCATCCTATGTTTTTTTCCATCTATGGCTTGGGTCTTCCAGTGCCAGAATGCATGTCTGCAGGTTGACCAGATGTATGGAGTTTCTGTTTGTTGGGATGTGCATGCATTATTCACCTCACATATTTGAACATTCACTACCACTTGCTCAATGTGATGCTATATGTAGGGATACTAAGGTAAGTATGGCAGTCAGTCTGTCCTTCAAGGAGCTCAGTTCAGTAGGAGAGACAGTCCTTTGCATAAATAACTATCCAGCAGTTGCTGTGTGCTATAATGGGGAGCTGCAGTGGTGATACAAAGAAGTCAGTGACTGGTAGTAAATGTAGGACTGAAGAACTGTGTGGCATATTTTAAGATGGGATATAAGATGGAGCATTCGGAGTTCCCGTTGTGGCTCAGTGGTTAATGAATCCAAATAGGAACCATGAGGTTGTGGGTTCGATCCTCGGCCTTGCTCAGTGGATTAAGGATCCGGCGTTGCCATGAGCTGTGGTGTAGGTCACAGACATGGCTTGGATCTGGCGTTGCTGTGGCTGTGGTGCAGGCCAGCAGCTGTAGCTCCGGTTTGACCCCTAGCCTGGGAACCTCCATATGCTGTGGGTGCGGCCCTAAAAACCACACACACACACACACACGCGCACACAAAAGATGGAACATTTTTTTAGTGCTGAAGGGGGAGCATTGTTTCCGTTATCTGTTGCATAGCAAATCACCCCAATATTGAGTGGTGTATGACAATAGTGGTACATGATCTCCAGTGATTCTGTGAGTCGCACGTTTGGACAGGGCTCAGACGGGCGGTTCTTCTCCATGTAGCCCTGACTGAGGTCAGTGACTTGGCCTCGGGTGGTTGTTACTGGAAAGTCCAAGAGGGTTTCACTCACCTGTCTAGTACCTTTGTTTGTTTGTTTGTTTTTGTTTTTAGAGTTGCACCTGCAACATATGCAAGTTTCCAGGCTAGGGGTCAAATCGGACCTGCAGCCGCACGCCTGTGCCATAGCCATAGCATCACTGGATCTGAGCCACATCTGTGACCTACGCTGAAGCTGATGGCAATGCCAGATCCTTAACCCATCGATCGAGGCTAGGGATCAGACCTGCAGCCTCACGGACTCTATGTCGGGTTCTTAACCCACTGAGCCACAACGGGAACTCTGTATCTAGTATCTTAATGCTCTTTCACATAACCTCCCTCTCTCTTCCCACGTGGCTGGCTCGGGCTTCCTCAAAGTGCAGTGGTCTCAGGATAGACGGATGTTGTATTTAGCAGCAAACTTCCAAGAGGGATGAAGTAGAAGCTGCCAATTCACTTGCAGTCCAGGGCTCGAAAATTCCTCTGCTGCATTCTGCTGGTCAGAGCAAGTCACAGCTCAGGTTCAAGGGGCGGGAGGGGAACGGGAGCCACCCCCCGGTGCATGGAATAGCATCTGCTTATGAATCAGTGGTGCTTATCTTTGGAGATTATCTATCACATGAACAGATTGGTTGAAGAGAAGGGAGAGAAAGGTGCAGTTCCTGGGGCAAGTTCTCAGAAGAGACAGGAATAAATGATCAAAGCAGTAGGAGTTGTAATAGCTAATCAACATGTAACGTGCACTTACCATACGCCAGGCATTGTTCAGGATGTTCGACATGTATTGATTGTATTCACTTATGTAATCCTAATAGTAAGCCTATCAGCTGCCATTATTAACTCCGTTTTTACAGATGAGGAAACTGTGTACGCGAACATGAAGTCACTTGCCTTCGGTCGCACAGCTGGTAACTGGGAGAGGAGGCTTTCAAACTGCAGGGCGTTCCTGGACAGCAAGAATGGTGCTTTTTCCATTGAGACTGGTGGGACTGCGGGA
>PVHT020000237.1:3355514-3368692 GCA_004024745.2 Catagonus wagneri | reverse complement strand
TTATGTAATCCTAATAGTAAGCCTATCAGCTGCCATTATTAACTCCGTTTTTACAGATGAGGAAACTGTGTACGCGAACATGAAGTCACTTGCCTTCGGTCGCACAGCTGGTAACTGGGAGAGGAGGCTTTCAAACTGCAGGGCGTTCCTGGACAGCAAGAATGGTGCTTTTTCCATTGAGACTGGTGGGACTGCGGGAGTGATGGGAGCAGGTGTGGGCGGGTGCCGATGAGGGCTGAGAGGGTGATGCCGTAGAGGAACGTCATGTCTGGTTGCCTTTTTTTTTTTGCTTTGTGTTTTGTTTTTCTTTTTTGGCCACCCTACATCATATAGCGTCTCCTGGCCCGGGAGCAGATCTGAGCTGCAGTTGTGACGTACACCGCAGCTGGGGCAACACCGGATCCTTATTAACCCACTGCGCCAGGTTGGGGATCGAACCCTGCGTCCCCGTGCTCCAGAGAGGCCACTGATCCTCTTGTGCCACAGCGGGAACTCCTTTTTGTGTTTTTTGTTTTTGTTTGTTTTCTGGCTGTGCCCACGGCATGCAGACGTTGCCGGGACCAGGGATCGGACCCCAGCCAACAGCAGTGACGGTGCCGAGTCCTTAGCCACTAGGCCGCCAGAGAGCTCCTCTTTTTTTCTTTGTCATGGTGGGATGGTCATCATGTCAGTGCGATGGGGCAGGAGCACGTTGGGCTTTGTGCAAAAAGTGGTTTCTAGCCGTAGAATCTGTTTATAGCCATAGCGAGTAGAGTGCGAAGCGGTTGTGAGTGCCGGGGTCCCCCCAGGCGAGGATCGCTGGTGTAGAGCAGCCTCCCTCAGTCCTGTGGGGGCCCCTCGGGTTTCTAATGGCAGGATTTTTAATGGGAAACGAATATAAAGACCCTCTGCCTTGTGTGGTTCGGACCTCTCCACCCCACGCCCTCCCTCCCTTTTTCCCACAGTGGGGGCCCCGGGAGAGTCACCTTGCTCCACAGCGCCCAGCACCAAGTCTTGTGCTAGTGGATGAATGAATGAGTGGATAGCTCCGTGGTCCTTCTTCTTTAGTTCGTGGTGGTCGTGCTTTCTGGTAGTCTTGCCGTTTTGATGGTTGGTTAATTGCCAAGAGGGAATACACGATCCTACAGCAGGTTCTGATAATGCTACTAAGGCGATTGGGTTAAAAAAATTAGGGGTTGGAACTTCGGGCCCCAGTTCAAAAGCAAGTCTCTAATAGTGTGACTTGTGCGCCTGCCTGGGCGGGGACACTTTCTGAGCTCTCTGCCACATCGTTTGGGTCTTGCTGGATTGTTGCTGAATGATTCAGAAGTGTCTGCCGTCCCCATTAGTTGGGGGTTATTAGACAGGAGTCAGTCCTTTTGGGACCCGGGAGAGGGAGAGTCACCGAGCAGGGCAGTAGGGCAGCCGAAAACTGAACCCGGGAGAGAGAAACACAGTGTTAAATATAATCCCAGACAAAGCCGTTGTCATGGGAAGTTATGTGACAGGGTGTAAACGAGTTCCTGAGTCATAGAACTCTACAGCTGGGAAGTTACATAAATATTCACGTATATGTCAGTTTCTGCTTCTGCGGCCCTGACAAGATGCCCCCACAGCCTGTACCTTTAGGATCCAGGCTGTAGGAGTTGGAGTCTGCTTGTTCGGGGCGCGGCTCATGGCATGCATTCAGCCTTTATTACTATCCTGGTGGAGATTCCAGTTCTGGAGGGGGAGCCTGGGCTTGAGTAGGTGTCCATCTCTTGGCATCGGGGGAGCGGGCATCTTGGGTGACGGAGGTACTTCAGTTGGGGTCGGAGGAGTGTGCCCCAGAGCGGGCCTGTGGGACTGGGTGCCAGGCAGGTCGAAACCACAGTTGTCCACTCCGGTGGCCCACGTGCCCGTCACCTGTCCACTCACACTCAGCGTATTTTTTCTCGTGTATGCACACATGTGCTCACAGATAAACGTGCACGTGCGTACGCCCAGATGAAGACAGGGAGAGATGAGGAGAGACAGAAATACATGTTGACAAACATCGCCACACACACACAGAATACACAAAGACACGTACATACATAAAGACGTCGTGTGTAGGAGTTCCCGTCGTGGCGCAGTGGTTAACGAATCCGACTAGGAACCATGAGGTTGCGGGTTCGATCCCTGCCCTTGCTCAGTGGGTTGACGATCCGGCGTTGCCGTGAGCTGTGGTGTAGGTTGCAGACGCGGCTCGGATCCTGCATTGCTGTGGCTGCGGCACAGGCCAGTGGCCACAGCTCCGATTAGACCCCTAGCCTGGGAACCTCCACATGCCGCGGGTGCGGCCATAAAAAATGACAAAAAGGCAAAAAAAAAAAAAAGACTTCGTGTGTACAAGTCTGTAGGTTTTTTTTTTTTTCCTCAGGGTTGCACCCGCGGCATATGGAGATTCCCAGGCTAGAGGTCTAATCGGAGCTACAAATGCCAGCCTGTACCACAGCCACAGCAACGCAGGATCCAAGCCGCATCTGCAACCTACACCACAGCTGACAGCAACGCCGGATCCTTAACCCACTGCGCGAGGCCAGGGATCGAACCCGCAACCTCACGGTTCCTAGTCAGATTCATTTCTGCTGCGCCATGACGGGAACTCTTCAGACTGTTCATGCAGAGGTTCCCATGCAGATGGACACTTGGAAATGCATGTATAAATATCCGGGTAGAGTCTTGAGTAGATGCCCTCAGCAGAGCGCCTGGGTGCTTGGAGAGAGAATGGGGGCGGGGAGGCTGAAGAGTCGAGGGTGGATAAGGGAGAGAGAATAGAGGGACAGTAGAGATAAGGAGGGGACAGCAAGGGATACGGATGTGAAGGGGGCCCAGAGTTACATGCGTTAACGATGTAGTTTGCTGAGCTTTATCAGTTGGCTTTGGGTCTCTGCTTGTCGTCTTCTTCGCGGGCCTCTTGGCTTTGTTCCTAGTCAGTGTGTTCCCTGCAGTTCATTCAATCAGAAGGGCAGCGTGAATGCGCCGATGGCAGTGCCCCTGACTTGTTTAATCTTCATTTTTCTCCATCAGCCTCCGCCCCCTGCCCCGTCTCATTTCCTGCCTCTGCCCCACGCCGCTCTGGCCACCTGCTGGTCCTTTTATGTCTCCGTGCCTTTGCACATGCTGTCCATATGCTCTTCCTGCTGCTAGAGTGTTCTGTCTCTTGTTTGCCTGATTTTCTTCCCCCTTCCAAATCGCGGCTCAGATGTGACCTCCTTCGGGAACCCTTCCAGAAATCCCAGAACTGTTTAGATGCCATGCGCCCTTACAGAAGCACTGGCCACTCTGCACCCTCTTTGTTAGTAAACAGCTTGGAAACTTCTCAAGGGTGGAAAAATGGTCCATTTTTCAGTTTTGTCTCCTTACCACCTAGCACCGTGCCTGGCCCTCAGGAAATGTTTGTTGACCACTTAAATGGATGATAGAAGAAACGGATGGTCTTGCCAGTGAGTGGTTAAGTGAATAAAGGATTATATGAACCAGAATAATGACTCAGCGAGTTCAGTACCCTGGACTCATCAGCCGTTTAATAAAGCTAGGTAGACTTCCTTTTCGTAAATTTTTTTTTTTGTCTTTTAGGCCTGCACCAGCATTATATGGAGGTTCCCAGGCTAGGGTTCCAATCAGAACTGTAGCCGCCTACACCAGAGCCACAGCAACGTGGGATCAGAGCTGCGTCTGCGACCTATACCACAGCTCACGGCAACGCCGGGTCCTTAACCCACTGAGTGAGGCCAGGGATCGAACCTGTGTCCATATGGATGCAAGTCAGTTTTGTTAACTGCTGAGCCACAACCGGAACTCCTAAATCGACTTCCTTTTATCTTTCACTACACTTACTTGCTTTCTTCTCCTGAATCCTATCTCAGAACTCCTTTTCACACCCTCTTTTCTTTCTTGAAGATTTTAATCAGTCTCTTGGCTTCAGGAGTCACGTCTATATATTTGAGCCTCAAAACTGCCTCTTTGTGCCAGACTTAGTCCTTGAACTTAAACCCCTGTGGCTGATTAAATGTTATTTTAAATTCAGTACTGTTGGTGTCCAAGTTTCATGCGTGTTGATTCCTTCTGTCTTGGGGTTAAAAAAAAGTTTGTCTCTGATTCTAAGTAATGCTCATGTTATTTGAAAAATACGGAAATATATTCAGAAGGAAATAAACACCTTTATTTCTACTAACTAACAGTAACTACAGTATCTCAAAGCATTTGATGCATGTCTTTCTCATCTTTTCAAAAAAGTGCATACAGGAGTTCCCTTTTGGCCTAGTGGTTAAGGACTCAGAGTTGTCACTACTGTGGCTTGGGTTACTGCTATGACTTGGGTTTGCTCCCTGGCCCAGGAACTTCCTCGTGCTACAGGCAAGGCAAAAAAAAAAAAAAAAAAATCCAAATGTACATATAGATGTGTATATAATAGACTGTTTTTTTGCATGAAATGGGATCATACTATCTTATAATTTTTCGTATAATTTTTAGTTTCTTGTAAACATTTTCCATGCTGTTACATATTCTTTAAAATCTTTTTTGATGGATGCATAATATTCCTTGGTAGAGCAGAATTTGCCAAGGATTTTTGCTTTGGTGTCTTCATTGATACTCATCTCTGCCATTTTATACGTTGCTCTGAAGAATCTCTTCATTCGTAGATCTTTGAGCATCTTCTGGTTATTTCCTATGGGATGGGTTCATAGAAGAAGAATAACTGGGTCAAAAAGGAAAAACACTCTGGGCACACGTGTGTGTGTATATGTGTGTGTGTGTGTGTGTGTGTGTAAACCAGAATGTTTTCCGGAATAACTGATCCAAAATATGCTGTCCGTTTTGGGATTTTAGAAACAGATTTACAGTTTGTATAGTTCAGCAATTTTCCGGAGAGAGCATTCCTGGCCAGGATGATTTTTTCTTCCCAGCCACTTTGTCTGGTTGTCTTCGATTTCATCTCATTGTGAACAGGTGTTTAAATAACCGTAAAAGGGTCGCTACCCTCTGCACAGCTTTCAAGATCCAGAGCCCAGGAGGCGGAGGTGGTTTGGCATTGGGAATCTTGGCCACGCCAGGAATGTCAACAGCCAGCGATGTAATATCCAGAGGCACTGAGGGTGAAAGGATGGGAGCTGGAGGAGCACAGACTCTTTCTGGATCATCCACTGTGCCCATCCTTCAGAGCCCAGCCCAAGCTCTCTTTCTTTTAGGCACCTCTCTGCTGACCCTCCTTTGTGCCACATCTGTGCTCATTATCACTATTGGACTGTTGCCACTGTATGTGAATGTGAGAGTCACTGATTGGTTCTTGTGGTGAAAATGCTTAAGAGTTACCTTCAACTTTTTATTTTCTTTTTTAGGGTCGCACCCACGGCATAGGAAAGTTCCCAGGCTTGGGGGTCTCATCGAAGCTGCGGCTGCTGGCCTGCACCACAGCCACAGCAACGCTGGATCCAAACCGAGCCATGTCTGCGACCTACACCACAGCTCACGGCAATGCCAGATCGTTAACCCACTGAGCAAGGCCAGGATTGAACCCGCAACCTCATGGTTCCTAGTCGGATTCGTTTCCGCTGAGCCACGATGGGAACTCCTAAAGTTTTTTTTTTTTTTCATTTAAGTACAGTTGATTTACAATGCTGTGTTAATTTCTGCTGTCCAGCAAAGTGACTCAATTATAGATATACACTTTGTCATTCTTTGCAATATTCTTTTCTATTCTGGTTTCCAGAATTCTTTTCCATTGTGTTTTTTTTTTCCTGATTCTGGTGATTTTTATTTCAATTATAGGTGTACAAAAACCATCACAAGTCAATTTGATAGCATTTGCGTCCCAAACCCACAGTGCATCCCCCTACCCGCCAGATTGTCTTATTTGAAAATCCAAGGTTTTCCAAAGTCTGTGAGTCATTCTCTGTTCTGCAAAGAAGTTCACCGTGTCTTTTTAGTTTCCACATGTAAGCGGTAGCATTGGGTGTTGCTGTCTAATTGTCTGACTGGTTTCACTTTGCATGATCATTTCTAGGGCCATCCATGTTGCTATAAATGTTGTTATTTCGTTCCTTTTAATGACTGAGTAATATTCCATTGTGTGTATGTACCTTTTCTGTTGTGTTTTATCCACAGGATATTGAACACAGTTCCCTGTGCTGTGCGGTAGGACCTTGTTGTTTCTTCATTCTGTAGATACTAGTTTGCATCTGCTAATCCAAACTCCCAGTACATCCCCTTGCCGCATTCGTGTTGAGTGCCACCTCTCCCCTGAGCCCTCAGCAGCTCTGCACAGTCCAGACCCCTTCTAGGAGAGGCGGGAGCCTCAGGGAGCCTGAGACAGCGTCTAGCGGGGAAGCCAAAGTGGAAAACCAGCTCTGGCATCCTCTGGGATCTGGAGCCCCGAGGCAGAGAAATTCTCCGCAAGACCTGGGGGAGGAAGCAGGCCATTTCTAGCCAGAGGACAGGCACCTGGGCAGTTTCCTTTGGCGGTCGCAGTGCGCCTGCGCTTCGGCGGGGGCTGGACGTGAAGGATGCCAGGCCAGCTTGTTCAGTCACTTCCATACTGCTTGGTGTGGCGGTTCAGGTCCCCAAGAGTCTAATCGCCTCACCCACCCCATCTCCCATTACCAGAGCTGGCCACTTGACCCTGCTTGATTAGGCCCCAGATGGGCCCTCAGACCTCTGTCTTTAACATCTGCTGTTTCCTCCAGAGGCCGTACCTGCCTAGCCTTCCGCAGTTTGCCAAAGCAAAGTTCAGTGTTTTTTTCCTTTTTCTTTTTTTTTTTGGCTGCCCTGTGGCATGTGGAGTTCCTGGGCCAGCCATCAGATCCGAGCTGCAGTTGTGACCTACGCCGCATGCAGAAGTTCCCCGGCCAGGGATCGAACCCATGCCATGGTAGTGACAACGCCCGATCCTTAACCCACAAGGCCACCAGGGGACTCCCATGAAGTACACTTGAATTCCTGACCCTTGTGCAGGGCTCTGTATTATGTTTTCCTCTATAATTTGCTCATCAGAACATAACAGCATTTCTGTTGGTTCAGGAGTATTCACTGATTCGCATTTTATTAATTCAGGCCCTGAATGACTCCAGAGGAATGGCCAGTGAAGTTTTTGGTACAGCGTTGAAAGGTGTACGTGTTAGGAATCAGTTGTTTTTTTGGGGGAGCAGGGGTTAGCACTTAGCGAGAGGATTCTGTGCTGCAGCCCATGCACCTGGTCATCGGGGAACAGCTCACAGAACCTCGGAGACGGACAGAGAGGAAATGCAGAAGAAGAGGTCAGCCCAGGAAAAGCCCAGGGCAGGGCAAGGAAGGGAAAAAGAGAGAAACCGGGCCTGGGGCGGCAACAGGGTGAAGGAGTCGGGCTTCCGGGGAGAGAGGGGCCCCTGATGTTGGAAGGTGAGGGCGGAGATCCTAAGAAAAAGGGAGAGGAGGGAACGCGCTGCAGAGTCTGCGTCCTGCGTCCTGCGATGACGCGATTCAGGTTATTCCGAGAAGGCGTGAGGGTGGGGGAGGGGAAGGATAGGGAGTGACGGTGGTGACAGAGTGGGCCGGGGTGAGCAGGGATGGTGGCAGGGACCTCATGCGAGAGGGTGCTGGTCGTTTCAGCAAAGTCAGGGAAGGTATCTGATGGGAGAGTGAGGTTTCAACTCCGGGGGGGCGAGGGGGTACAGCAGCTTTGCGGGCCAGGCTCACCCAGCAGCGACGGCAGCACGAGGCTGGGCTGAGCTGGAGGCTCAGGCCTTCTCAGTGCAACAGGGGCTGGTGGGGGCGCTGCAAAGGGAGATAAATTGAAAGTGATGATTCTTGGGCTAAAGAGTCTTTGAAGGACATGTCCCCTTAGGCCTTTAAATATCATGCCGATGCCAGAGGTGGTTTTCACACGGCTTTTCAAGAATTCATCTCATAACCCAAATTAAAGCTCACAAAGCTCATAGTCTCTTTTTCTTGAAGACTAAGAAGGATGGAAAGAGGGATGATTGCAGGCGACTTTTACTTTTTTCCGACAGCTTTAGTGGAGTGGCTTTAAGTGACCAGCTTAGCATGAGTGTTTGGATCCGTTAGAAGTGTTTTGGGGGAGCTCCCGTCGTCATAGCTCAGCAGAAACAAACCTGACTAGCATCCGCGAGAAGGCAGGTCTGATTCCTGGCCCCGCTCAGGGCATAAGGATCCGGCGATGCTGTGAGCTGTGGTGTAGGTCGCAGACGCGGCCCGGATCTGGTGTGGCTGCAGCTCCAGTTCAGTCTCTAGCCTGGGAACCTCCATATGCCGCCGGTGCAGCCCTAAAATGAATTTAACACAAGGGGGTTTGGGGGTTTTATAATTTTGGTAGAAATTTAGCTTTTGAAGTTTTGCGTACCTCTATCTAGCTACCCCTGTACTCGTAACCTAAAGTATAATATATGCACAGAAAAGTACGCTTAGTGTATATAGCCTGAGGAATTTGCACAAATAATGCAGCCATATAACAACATGGAGATCAAGAAACAGAACGTCATTGGCCCTTCAAAAGCCCCCCCGCCCCCGTCCCTTCCCCCCAGGTGACCTCTGCTCTGATTTCTAAGAGCCGAAATAGTAAGTTCGCGTGTGCAGGCATGTCGTACGCAGATCTGGGCATAGCTTATTTTGCCAGGGTAACGAGTTTTGCGCGGAACTTGAAATAAGACCACCTCAGCCACCTTCCTGCAAACATGGTGTCAGTTAGGAGCTTGTGGCTTGGCACAGGCTGCTGGCTTCAGATCTGCTCAGTGCGCTCGTGAACTCGGACAGGCTGCGCCCGCTGCCCTGCCGGGGGCCGGCTCAGGTGTGTCCGCTCGGTGTGTGCACGTCATACCTCTGGGAGCCTGGTGTGTTACGGGCGGTTCTGGGACCTGTCCCAGGTCCTGGGTGCCCCGGGCCTCTGCATTCATCATGAGGAACACGAGAGATGGTAACTTTAGGAATTCTTTATCCTGATGCTTGCATCTCCCGGTACTCTTCCTGCGAGCCGGAGCCTGACGAAGCGGTTTCATTGGCTTGAAGATTTATTTATTTATTTATTTATTTATTTTCTAAGTGTTGAAAGAATCGCCAGCATTTAAAAACCGGGAGATCTTGGAGTTCCCCTTCGTGGCTCAGCAGGAACGAACTGGACTAGTATCCATGAAGACACGGGTTCGATCCCTGGCCTCCATCAGTGGGTTAAGGAGCCGGCATCACCATGAGCTGTGGTGTAGGTCGCAGACGCGGCTTGGATCTGGCATGGCTGTGGCTGTGGCAAAGGCCGGCAGCTGCAGCTCCTATTCCACCTCTAGCCTGGGAACCTCCATACGCTGCGGGTGCGGCCCTAAAAAGAAAAAAAGTCTTGGGAGATTTCACTTCACAATGTAGATTTCTGTCTCCTCTTGGAATTGACTGGATACTGGGCCTCACCAAGCCTGCTTTTCTGAATTGTGACTCTGGGTCCAGGATGCGTCTCTGAGGCCCCCTTTCTCACCCTGTGCCCTTTATTTTTCGAGGTTCACTCTTGGGCCTCTTCTCTCCGTTGTCTTTCTAGACATTTGTGTTTAAGAGTCTCCTGCGATCGCAAAGGGAGAACTTTCAGAATCACTGCAACTTTTTGTGACCTTGACTGAGGGCCTTCTTGGCACCAGCCACTGAACTATTTTCCATCAAGGCTGTTACCTAAATCGTGGATCATAAGCTTCTAGCCAGAATTAGCCGGCATGCTGTTGTATTTTGTTTTAAACCTTTTTTTTTTTTTAAATTAATCTCACTTCTATTGACTAGGTCATCCTTTCACGGGGTTCAGCATGTGCTAATGGAACGTGTCACCTGTTAGCTTGGAGACCACCGCCTGGGCTCTCTGACCAGAGGGGTCAGATGCCCAGGACTGGAGGCCTGCATGCAATTCCAGGTTCCATGGCTTACTAACAGCCCACCCTGGCAGCTTCCTTGACCTCTCTAGCTTCAGCTTCCCCGTTTATAAACTGTGCTGTTGGGGAAATTGAAGTGATTTGATGCCTGCACGGTGCTGGGCACAGAGCTTGGCATATAGCAGGCAGCAGATGCATATTAGCTCTCATTGATCTGCTGGGTTTTCCTACACCAGTTGTAGTGGGGGAGTCAGGGGTGACTTGGGGATTGTTTACTGCTCCCCCCAGGCCTCCCCAGTGACGATGCTGTGCATGCCAGTGGTTCTTAGCTGGGCACTGTCACTGCAAGGGCATTTATTGTCGTTGTCAGAGTAGGGGGAACATTTCAGACAATGGGTGGGTTCAGGGATTCCAGAGAACGGGGTACCTCCAGCGAGGAGGAGGTCAGAGTTCTCTAGTAGGACTGCTGTCAGGCCTTTATTTTCCTTTTTTTTTTTTTTAAAGTTCAAGTTCTGTTTTAGGGTATCTCGGGTCCATGAGAGACTTTTCTCTTTGTCCCTGTAGCCAAACAAAAAAAGAAGGAGTAACTGTATCACTGACAGTAAAGTGGTTTAAACTGCTCACTGAGGGTGCCCTGTGTTCCTTATTTAAATAGCATCAGTCATCAAAAGTCCTTTTCTCTTGGAGGCCACCGATTCCTCCAGAGAAATCAACCGAGGCTTACATACCAGCAGAAGAAAAGTTTTTTTAGAAGAACAAATTGTACCCAGTATTTAAAAGCAGAGAATAAAAACCTCCTTCAGTCATTGTAACAAGGAATATAATATATTATTTGGTTTCATAGTCTTAGGGTTAAACCAGTTGAGGAAAGGGAGCTGAGAGGCTGATAAGAACTGGGAAAAGGCACTAGGGAAAGGCCAGCAAAGGCTGGAGAGAGGCTGGGGGAGGGACAGGGAGAGGGGCTGAGGAAGCAGTGGTTAGTGGACCTAGAGATGGGGGAACCAGCCTAAAACATGTTCTTTGCCAAGATTGCTATTGACCTAGACTATGGATATATTTTCAAATTACCATATTAAAAACCTTATAATCTTATTTTAAGATTGGTGGGCTTTGAAGGATTTTTTTTGCCTTTTTTTTGGGGGGGGGCGCACCTGCAGCGTATGGAGGTTCCCAGGCTAGGGGTCCAATTGGAGCTGCAGCTGCCGGCTTACGCCACAGCCACAGCAATGCGGGATCTGAGTCACGTCTGTTACCTACACCACAGCTCATGGCAACACCGGATCCTTCACCCACTGAGCGAGGCCAGGGATGGAACCCGCATCCTCCTGGATCTGAGCTACGAAGGGAACTCCTTGAAGGATTTTAATATGCCTAGAAGAAAACATGTTAGCAATCTGATTTTAAAGTGGGGATGGTCAGAAATCAAACACAATCTTTGGGTAAGACGGCACGTGTGAGTTCAAGCTTTAAATATGGACAGTGCTTTAAATACATAATGTTGCCTGAGGAAATGCAAACATAGAAACCTCAAAAGTCTCATCAGTCTTAAAAACAAGATAGCCACCTCTGTGGATCAGAGGTGGCACAGAACTGCCAGTAGTGGGGCCAAGGTCAGCTTCTGCCAGGCGGAGGGGCTGGACTTGGTAAGTGCACCTGAGAGCCAAACACAGCAGGTGCTAAGAGCTCAGAGGTGGTACCCAGACAGCAGCTGTCAGCTGGTGGCAAGGGGGTGATGAACACTTTCCTTTTGAGAAGTTCCAGCAGCTGGCATGCTCACTAGAAGGACAGAGATGGGAGACTTGGAGGTGATGCGAAGGCACTGGGGTGGGTGTTACACTGTGGGTTCCTGGGCCCCGCCCCCTTGGGGAGTCTGGAGAGAGACCTGGAAATCCGTGTAAAATTTTTTTTATTTTAATGGTTTTTATTTTTTTCCATTATAGCTGGTTTTCAGTGTTCTGTCAATTTTCTACTGTTCAGCAAAGTGACCCAGTCGCATATACATATATGCATCCTTTTCCTCACGTTATCCTCTGTCATGCTCCATCATAAGTGACTAGATAGAGCTCCCAGTGATATACAGCAGGATCTCATTGCTTATCCATTCCAAAGGCAGTAGTTTGCATCTATTAACCCCAGACTCTCAGACCATCCCACTCCCTGCCCCTCCCCCTCAGCAACCACAGGTCTGTTCTCCACGTCCATGAGTTTCTTTTTTGTGGAAGTGTTTATTTGTGCCTTATATTAGATTCCAGATATAAGTGCTGTCATATGGGATTGGTCTTTCTCTTTCTGACTTACTCCACTTAGTATGAGAGCCTCTAGTTCCATCCATGTTGCTGCAAATGACATTATTTTGTTCTTTTTTTGTGCCTGGGTAGTATTCCCTTGTGTATATATACCATATCTTAATTCATTCATCTGTCGATGGACATTTAGGTTGTTTCCCTGTCTTGGCTATCGTGAATAGTGCTGCAATGAACATATGGGTGCAAGTGTCTTTTTCAAGGAAAGTTTGGTCTGGATATAGGCCCAAAAGTGGGATTGCTGGGTCATATGGTAGTTCTATGTATAGTTTTCTAAGGTACTTCCATACTGTTTTCCATAGTGGTTGTACCAGCTTACATTCCCACCAACAGTGCAGGAGGGTTCCCTTTTCTACACACCCTCTCCAGCATTGTGTGTGTGTGTGTGTGTGTGTACTTATTAATGTTGGCCATTCTGACTGGTGTGAGGTGGTACTTCATTTTAGTTTTGATTTGCATTTCTCTAATAATCAGTGATGTTGACCTTTTTTTCGTGTGCTTGTTGGCCATCTGTATGTCTTCTTTGGAAGAATGTCTATTCAGGTCTTTTGCCCATTTTTCCATTGGGTTGTTGGCTTTTTTGCTGTTGAGTTGTATAAGTTGTTTGTATATTTTAGAGATTAAGCCCTTGCCAGTTGCATCCTTTGAAACTATTCTCTCCCATTCCATAGGTTGTCATTTTGTTGTTTTTTTTTTTGTATGGTTTCCTTTGCTGTGCAAAAACTTGTCAGTTTCATTGGGTCCCATTGGTTTATTTTTGCTTTTATTTCTGTTGCCTTGGGAGTGGAAATCCATATTTTAAAAAGATCTTCCAGTGCTTCTGAGAGCAGGACCACTCTGAGAAGCTGGTTGAAAGGAGAGACAACTTGAGGATAGTGAGGGCTTACCAAAGTTAAGTAGAAATAAACATGTTTACTTTGCACCTAGGAGTTTTTGCATTTGACCTCTGGAATTGGTTGCCTTTAAAAAACATTGTAGTAAAATACACATCACCTAGAATGACCACTTTAACCCTGTTAAAGTGTGCAGTTCAGTGGTCTTA
>PVHT020000237.1:3191921-3354514 GCA_004024745.2 Catagonus wagneri | reverse complement strand
TATGGTTCCCCGTGCAATAAATACAGTTGGAGCTCCTTGCTTTTCCATCATTAAAGCACTAGTTGTCCCCATTCCCTCCCAGCCCTCCCCCACCCCTCCCCCGCCCCCTTGGCAACCACAAGTCTGTTCCCCAAGTTCCTGCTTTTGTTTTCTGTTGAGAGGTTCATTTGTGCAGTGTTTCAGACTCCAGTTATAAGCGATTTCATATGACATCTGTCTTTCTCCTTCTGACATGCTTCACTCAGTGTGAGTCTATGAGTTTGTTGACTCTGGATATTTCACGCAAGTATGTGTTTTTGTGGGTGTGTCTGGCAGCTTTCACTTAGCCTCACGTTTGCAAGGTTCATTCGTGTGGAAGCACGTCGGAGCACCACTTCCCTTTTTACAGCTGGAGAACATTGCATTGTGTGGAAGTACCACCCTTTGTTTAGCTGGTCATCCGTCAATGAAGATTTGGGTTGTTTCCACCCGTTGGTTATTGTCAATAGTGTTGCTTTGCCCATTCCTGTACAAGTTTTTGTTTGAACACCTGTTTCCCATTCTTTTAAGTATACACCGAGGAGTGAGTTCCTGGGTCCTGTGGTAATTCAGTGTTTAACTGCAAAACTCTTCCGCAGCGGATACGCCCCCAGTGTGTGAGGATTCCAGTGGCTCCGCATCCTCCCCAACACTTTTTTTTTTTTTTCCTTTTTAGGGCCACCACCCCGCAGCATATGGAGGTTCCTAGGTTAGGGGCTTAACCGGAGCTACAGCTGCCAGCTTATGCCGCAGCCACAACAATGCAGGATCTGAGCCACGTCTGCGACCTACAGCACAGCTCATGGCAACGCGGGATCCTTAACCCACTGAGTGAGGCCAGGGATCGAACCCACAGCCTCATGATTACTACTTGGATTTGTTTCTGCTGTGCCACAGTGGGAACTCCGGTTTTTTTTTTTTTTTAAATACAGCCATCCTAGTGGGAATGAACTGGTATTTCACCGTGGTTTTGATCTGCATTTTCCTAATGACTGATGACATTGAGCATCTTTTCATGGGCTTGTTGGCAACTGTATTGGTTTTAAGTTCAAATGTCTTCGGGGGGGGTGTTTTCTAAGTGGAGGGTAACAGTTCTGTATGTTGTGACTGAGACAGCAGGTACTGGAGGCAGACAGACCAGGGTACTGTTTCTGACTCTTGCCAGGCTTTGGGCAACCTAGAACTTTCCATGCCTGTCTTTCTTGTTGGTGAAACGGTAATGCTAACGGTACCTTCCTCACAGGGCTGTGTGGCAATCAAGGGGGCCCTTAAAGCACCTGAGTGTAGGGTGAAGCCTCCGTCACAAAGGAGATCGGTCATTATGTCCCTGCCTCTTTCTTGTGGGGCCAGCACGCCGCCTTAGCTTCCTCAGCGTGGAGGGCAGGCGCACCCTGGAGGACCCAGTTTAGTTGTCCATCTGCTGTGTGAGGCCCCGGGGAGCCGTTTCTAGGTTGCCAGGGGTAGCGGTCCCCTGTATCCCTCACTTGGGTTTTCCTGCTGCTGCTCCAACCTCCGGTTTCCCCAGGCATTAGGGGAGTGAATGTGCTAGCAGCCCAAAGCCTAAGAAAGCCCATCTCCGGAAGGTTCCCATAGGCCTGGGCAGCCAGACCGCCTACAGGGTCCTCCTGTGGCAGCACCCATGTGTGGTCCTGATGCAGAGCTGGCCCAGGGGCTCGCTTCGTGCCTCCATGGATTTAGGGTCCAAGATGTTACTTAGACTATGCTGTTACTTTTAAGTATGGTTTAACACCCTCCAAGGTGACAAGGCCTTATTGGGATGAAGTGAGCACGTTCTTTCAAATTGGGAAGCCATTTCTATTTTTATTTTATTTATTATTTTTTAAAATATACTTTTATTTATTTTTTAAATATCTACAGCGGCACCTGTGGTGTATGAAAGCTCCCAGGCTGGGGGTTGCATTGGAGCCTGCAGCTGCAGGCCTGTGCCACAGCCACTTCAGTGCTGCATCTGCAATGTCATCTGCAACCTGTGCCGTAGCTTGCAGCAACTCGGGATCCTTAACCCACTGAGCGAGACCAGGGTTTGAACCTGCATCCTCAGGGAGACCACGTTGGGTTTTTAACCCGCTGAGCCACGATGGAAACCCAGGAAGCCATTTTTTGTGTATCGCATTATTGGAACTCCTGCTGCAGTGCAGTGGGTTAAGAATCTGACTGCAGTGGCTTGGTTCGATCCCTGGCCCGGCACAGTGGGTTAAAGGATCTGGCATTGCTGCAGCAGTGGCATAGGTCTCATACGTGGCTCATATTCAATCCCTGGCTTAGGAACTTCTATATATAGTATAGAATTCTTGTTTGCTGTCTAATTATGAAGATTTCAGTGTATAGCTATTCAAGAGCAATAATCTAGAAATGTCACTTGAAAACTCTTGGATGCAGTTCAGCACATCTCCCCAGAGAGAGGCAGCATGGCGTTGTGGAGAGAGGAAGGGATTTTGGCGGTGTAGGGACCCAGGTTCAAATCCTGGATTCCAACCGCTTACTAATTATGGGCCTTAAACAAGTTACTCCATCATTTGAAGCATCAGTTTCTTCACCAGGGGAGTGATAGGGACAGCGCATGCTTGCCTGGCACAGGGTGGTGGTTACTGTTGACAAGGGCCCTTAAGCCTCTCTTTTGAGCAGCGTGACACTGTTTTGCGCTAAAATACAGATAATATGCAAGTTATCATTTTAATAGTTTTTAAGGACACAGCTCAGGGCGGTCATTGCAACATTTGTAACATTTCCCTTATTTTTTCTTTTCTTCTCTTTGCTCATGGAGTTCAGGCCCCCTCTCTTCATCCCCGGAGGTCACAGCTGCTGGCAGGAGCCCTGCTCCCCTCCCCTCCCGAGTGCCCTGGGCTGGTGAGGCTCCGGGCGCTGCCAGATCCCTGGCCCAGTTGGGAAAGGCAGGTGTCCCGGGAGGCGTGGCTGTGAATAGAGGCTTTCTCGGGGTCATTCAGTCGTTCTGCGGCTGGTAGCAACTCTCCTCTCCGGTTTTGGAGGTGAAGAGGATGCTTATTTCTGTCCGCACAGCTATTATTACTATTTATTCACGCCTCTCCGAGGGTGGGATGGGGAAGAAAAGATTCAGATTCTCTTTGGTTATTTTCCACAAACTTCTGGTTCATGGCTTTGGGAAGAAGTGGACATTGAAATTGTTTAACCATCGTGTTTTAAGGGTATTTGAATACTTCATTAATCTCGCCTTTGGAAAGGGACGGAAATAAATGTCCCGATTTGGAAATACTCTGCCATTTCTGTTTCCTTCTCCCCGGCTCCTTCATAACTGTCATAATTTCCAAGATTTGCTTTGTTCTCTATTCACTGTCTTTTTGGAACTTTGACCTCCAGAGAGAGAGCAAGAGAGAAAGAGAGAGACAGACAGACAGACACATAACTTTATTACACACACAGTCAGTAATTTATCTGTAATTTTTTTTTCTTTTTGTCTTTTGTCATTTTAAGTCTGCACCTGTGGCATGTGGAGGTTCCCAGGCTAGGGGTCTAGTCGGAGCTGTAGCCGCCGGCCTTCGCCACAGCCACAGCAACGTGGGATCTGAGCCGCATCTGCAACCTATACCACAGCTCGTGGCAACGCCGGATCCTTAACCCACTGAGCGAGGCCAGGGATCGAACCCACAAACTCATGGTTCCTAGTTGGATTCGTCTCTGCTGAGCCACAATGGGAATTCCATACCTGTAATTTTTCTAAAGAATTGTCCAGAAGTCAGCATCTTTGTACTGAATTTCTCATTCGATGACTTAAATGTTCTCAAACACACACAATTATGTTATTGTTTCAGGCACCAAATAATAATTATTCTTTTCCTGTAATTGTATCTCTGAGTGTTAGGAATAGGTAGTTAAGGCAGGCTTAGAAAAACCAGCCTCCCCGGAGTTCCCGTCGTGGCTCAGTGGTTAATGAATCCGACTAAGAACCACGAGGTTGCGGGTTTGATCCCTGGCCTTGCTCAGTGGGTTAAGGATCCGGCGTTGCCGTGAGCAGTGGTGTAGGTTGCAGACGCGGCTCAGATCCCGCGTGGCTGTGGCTGTGGCGAAGGCCGGCGGCTACAGCTCCTGTTAGACCCCTAGCCTGGGAGCCTCCATATGCCGCGGGTGCAGCCCTACATAAAGGCAAAAAGACAAAAAAAAAAAAAGAAAGAAAGAAAAACCAGCCTCCCTAATGAAATAACCTGGGTAAGCAGTGACCATCTTGAATGCTTCATGGTTGGATGGGGAGTTGATGGAGCCGCCTGTCGCCACCTAAAGCCCCAGTTAAATGTTAGTATCAGTCAAAGTGGGACAGCCAGGCGTTAGACCCCTCCTGGTGTGATGCAGAGGCGGGTACAGAGAACCACCTGGAAAGTATTCCTGCCACAAGCATTGATCCCAAATCTAATAAAGCCTCTCCGTGTCACACCCGAGTTTATAGAGAATCCGAGGGTTGGAAGAACATGATAAATGATGCCGTGAGAATATAGTCAGCTAAATATACAGTGCAGGCTGTCTGCAGGGACAATTGACCTTTTTCTCTAGCAAGAAAGTAGTGAGAGCTTAAACAAAGAAAAAAACGGGGGGGTCGTTATCGGGTAAAAGAGACTTGCGAGACACATCAGCCAAAGCGGTGTGAGCACCTGTTTTGGAAAAAGCAATTGTACAAAAATATTTTAAGGCCATCCCAGGAAAACGAAGCATAGGCTGGGTAATTTGATGATATTGGAAATTACTTTTAATTTTGTTGGCCGTGTTAATGGTTGTGCTGATGATTTTTAAAAGCCCTTATCTGGGAGACCGAAGGATTTACCACTGAACTAAACAGTGTCTGAGATTTGCTTTACTTTCATTAAACAAAAAAGTTGGAATTGGGAGTTCCCGTTGTGGCCCAGCAGGTTAAGAACCCTACATAGTGTCTGTGAGGATGTGGGTTCAGTCCCTGGCCTCGCTCAGCGGGTTAAGGATCCGGTGTTGCCGTGAGCTGTGGTGTAGGTCGCAGACACGGCTTGGATCCCACGTTGCTGTGGCTGTGGTGTAGGCTGGCAGATGCAGCTCTGATTCAACCCCTTCAGTCCCTAGCTTGGAAACTCCATGTGTTTCGGGGGTGGCCATAGAAAGAAAAAATGGTTGGGGGAATAGGTGAGGTGGGCATGGCTAAAGTTGGTGTTGATGCTGGGTCATGGGTTCCGGTCTTTGAACTTTTGTGTATGTCTAAACTGTTACGTAATACAACGTTAAAAATGCTGAAACCAGTTCATTGGTGGTATTTCAGCACTTCACTTTAAATAGCAAAAACAGAGAACTCTCCGGGCTGGTAAAACCTCAGTTTTGGAAACTTGCCTTTTGGCTTATCTGCGTGTTTGGTCTGGTTGGTTTCTTGGCAAATTAGTATTTACATTAACTTCATGTCATTCCTCATCCCAAAGTCCCAAGGAGCCCTCACAGGAACCAAGAGAAGTCGTAATTATAGTGGCTTAGAGAGTTAACGCCACGGGTAATTGCTAATCAGTGGGCTCTTCATACCAATAAGACGGCAAGAAGAGGGGGTTTGGGGAAGACTGTCAGTGAATGGAAATAAATGAAGGCAGGATGAGAATAATTGACGTGCCTGACTGAGTTGCATTGTAAAAGTCTTTGTAAATAGCACTTATTTGGTATGATTGCTAAAGTTGGCACTTTTTTTTTTTGCTGTTTTTTTAGGGCCACACCCTTGGCATATGAAAGTTTCTGGGCAAGGGATTGGATTGGAGCTACAGCTGCTAGCCGCAGCAATGCGGGATCCGAGCCGTGCCTGTGACCGACAGCACAGCTCGCGGCAACGCTGGATCCCCGACCCACTAAACGGGGCCAGGGATCGAACCTGCGTCCTCATGGATGCTAGTTGGATTCGTTTCCACTGTGCCAAAATGGGAACTCCATAAAGGTGGCCCTTCTGATTGCTGTAGAACTCGGGGTTCTCCCGCCACCCCTTAAATGAATGCAGCATCGTGGAAATGTGGGGATCAGACCTTTTTTTTTCTCTCTCTCTGTCTTGATGGAGTCATTTGACTTCAGTGATCATCCTTCTGCAGCGGATCACAAATCTGTATCCTTGGCCCTAATTACTCTCTCGGGCACTGGAATCACATTTTCACCCACCTGGGCCTGGTCCCCTGCCTTCCACCCCAGCCCCACCCCGAGCCAGGCTCCCCTTGCTGGCTGTGCGCCATTCGCACCAGCTCTTTTCACATCTCTCGAGACCCTTCCCGCTTTGGGCCTTCGCGCACGCTATCCGCTGTGTCTGGAGCCGTCTCCCACTCATTTCCTCCTGGCTCCTCATCCTTCAGGTCTCAGGTCAGACGTCACCTCCTCGAAGTCACCTTCTTGACCTTTTTGTCCCATCCTCCCCAGCTGCAGCATCTTGCTGATCTCCTCAGCTTTCCTCTTCTCCACCGTGAGGTCCGCGACCAGGAGACCTTTCCACCTGGGGCTTCACTTCCTGCGCTGCACTTAGCTTACAGGGTCGGTAGATATTTGTTGGGTTAATGCATGAATGACTGATGAACGAATGGACAGGTGAGGCTTTGGGCGAGACCTCGGAGACAGACTGGGCAAGACAGTATTTCCCTCAAGCGGTTCATCATCCGTGAGGGGCTGGGGCAGACGAGCAAGCCAAATAGTCCAATTTAAGTTTTAGGAGAAAGGTACACACAGGGTTCTGGGGATGATGGAAAAGGGAAGTCTGGAGGCACCATAGGAGTTAGAGAAGGTGAGTTCCCATTGTGGCTCAGTGGTCACAAACCTGACTAGGAACCGTGAGGATGCGGGTTCGATCCCTGGCCTCGCTCAGTGGGTTAAGGATCTGGCGTTGCTGTGAACCGTGGTGTAGGTCGCAGAGGCGTTTCGGATCTCCTGTTGCTGTGGCTGTGCCTGGCAGCTGCAGCTGCAGCTACAGCTTCAATTCTACCGCTAACCTGAGAACTTGCACATGCTACAGGTATGGCTCTAAAAAAAAAAAACGACGTTAGAGAAGGAAGGAGGGATGGGCATTTCTTGGAGAAGGAACATCCTTTTCAAAAGCGTGGTGGTCAGAGAAATCATTGAGAGGTACGAGTGTGGGCCGGTTGTCGTTGGGGAGGTGACGCTGGCAGGACAGGCAGTGACCGGAAGGTGAGGGCTCTTGGGTCACAGCTGAGGACACTGGATTTGTGAAGGCTGTTACGAGCTTTTGGAGGCTTTTCGGACTGGAATGACATGGAAAGATTTTTCCTTTTCTTGCTTAAGATAAACCTTAGATATACAGAAATGGGTCAATCAGATGTGCACGTTAGAAGACTCCAGATGGGCTGGAGGCACTAGAAGGGGCTTCAGGGTTTAGGGTGCATTGTGGCTGCGGGGGAGAGACCACAGCCTAGACTGATTTCCTTGGCCAGGAAGCACTTCTCATCAGGCAGGGGCAGTTATAGGGTTTCCTAGCCGGCTTCCTAGGAAAGGAGTACAAAGTTGTCATGTTGGAGGTACTCAGCCGTTCTTGGGCCACCATCCTCTGTATTCTGGGTGGACGATGCCACCCAGGAAGCGCTTACCTTATTTATTTATTTATTTATTTATTTTTGTCTTTTGTTTTTTTAGGGCTGCACCCGCAGCATAGGGAAGTTCCCAGGCTAGGGGTCAATCGCAGCTGTAGCTGCCGGCCGACGCCACAGCCACAGCAACGCGGGATCCGAGCCGCATCTGCAACCTACACCACAGCTCACGGCAACGCTGGATCCTTAAGACACTGAGCGAGGCCAGGGATCAGACCGCATCTTCACGGATGCTTGTCGGGTTCATTAACCGCAGAGTCACTAAGGCAACTCCGGGAAGTGCTTATCAAAGCAGTCACTTCTTTGTCATTGCAAGGCAGGTTCACAGATGTTCTGGGTCCTCCTGCCTCTTGAATCAAACTCAGGGTGAGCGAGGAAGCAGGGTTGGTGTCCAGAGTCTCAAAATCCCTCTGCCTCCAGTCCCTGGGGAAGCCCGTCTCACAGAGGCTATGCCAGGTGCCAGTTCTGAGTGACACAGAGTTCTCCCCCCCTTTTTTTTAGGGGCCTGTTAGATGCTCAGGTGGAATTGTCTACACTGGGCAGTTGAGTTTCTGACTCAGAATCCGCCTTGAATTTTTTTCTTCTTTCTTGCCCCACCCCTCCCGTCAGTAGCTAGTTTCAGCACCGGTCCTCTGTGCCAGCAGCTCTCCGTTCCCATCTGATCGTCCGCTCCTCACTCCTGGCCGCCTCAACCACGTGGGACAGATCAAGGTTTTGTGCTTGTCTCCGCTCTGCCAGGTTAATGTCTGCAGCGTAATTTGGATAAAAAGGCCACTTTGCCCCAAGTCTGGCTCCCCAGTGTCGCCTGACGTTCTCACGTTCCTCAGCCAACTTTTCCAATATTCTCTCTAACCAAGTGGAGCCACTGCTGTTTGTTACGCAAATGCGCCCCACATTGTCCCCTTGTTGCGTTGTTCCTTCCAGCCGGGGTGCCCCGCCCCTCCTTTAAGCCTCCTGCTTCCTTGGTATAAAATCAGAGCTTGATGTCGAGCAGAATTAAGGAAGTGAACCTGGAGCAGAAGCTCCTGAGTGTGCACTGGGGTGACAACCACCCACGAGGCAGCAGCGTCTCCTGGGCTTGCGTGTTGGCCTCGGGCGCAGTGTTTGGGGGTGCAGTGCCCGCTCGTGCTGAGTCAGCGGGTGTTAGGTGCCACTCCAGCTGCGGGCGGGCGTAATCGGAGACCGAAGATTATCTTGAAGCTGATGGTGTCCTTTTCCCTGTTGTTACCGGGACTGGGTTTGGAATTAAATTATTTTAGAAACAGATGGCTGACTACAAGCTTTTTTGCCTTTGTTCTTAGTGAATGGACTATTCAGTTGAGTTTGTTTTCGGTTCCTTAAAGTGCTGACAGCCCTGCTTTCCAGGTCGGTAGAAGAGGGTTGCCTTTTATTTAGGAAGGACTGAAACAAAACAACGGGAAGCAGCGTCTGCCGATGAATGCTTCCGTAACAGGCTTTGAATCAAAGCAACATTTTGGTGTCCTTAGCCTCCTCCTACGAGCAGATCGTGCCCAGAGAGTCCCAGATCCCAGTGTGACGCTGTCTTGGCGTTTTAACTGTATCGAGGATGAATTACGAAGCTGCGCGGTCCCGTTATTTCAGTATCGTGCGGCTGCAGGTGTTGTTTTCTGAAGTTACTCATCTGTTCACTCGGTGTTTCAGGGAAGTCACTTGTTTTCTGAACCCCGGCCACTAGAGGAGGTAACGGACAGGCGACTCGTTACAGGAGATTTCTTCAGGGGAGCCGAGCGAGTTCGCTACAGAGCAGGACCCCCGTCCTGTCATCTGTGGAACGTTCTGGAGCAATTGTCCCCCGCTCTGACCCGGATCGTATTACATCAGGGCCATGCTTTGTGTTGGCTCTGCCTTTTCCCAGCTAAAACGGAAGCCCCCCACCACACGGATGTTGTGGCCACCACCTTTTCCCTTCCTGGGGAATCTGTATGGTGCAAGGGTCAGCGGGCCACAGAGTTGCCAAGGGAATGTGGCACGCGACCTCCGCGTGGCTGGGGGGACACTCCCAGAGGGACTTGGAACTTTGCGGGCCCCTTGGTGGCAGTGCCAGTGGCGGTCTCCGCTCCGGGTCATCGGCAGATGCTCCCTGCTGAGGCCCTAGCGGGCTTCTCTGAGATCCAGCCTTGCTTGACTCCCGACTGTGTGATGAATCTGAGCCACCTCGCCAGTTCTACGGACCCTCTGCTGTCCTTCCGTCGACTTCTTTCCTGCTTATGTAGCCAGAGTTGTCGCCACTGCAAACGGCAGAGCACCCTGACTGAGAAACGCTTACAGCGTAAGCGAGCACGGGGTTGTGTGCAGGACCGGTGCACGGCAAGCCCGCACGCTCACACCCATTAATCAGGTGGTAACTTTTGGGAACCCGTATCTTTGTAGCCGAAGAGGGAGCTGAGGCCCAGGAATGTGAAGCGAGCTACTCAGGGTGCGCAGTTAATGAACTTGGCGTAGGCCAGGGCCAGACCCGAGGCTGCAGCCTCTTGTTTCTGGTGATCTCCACTCCGTCACGGAGCCTCTTGCTGGAATCAGGGGTGAAAGATGTTGTCTTGGTCTCTTGAGCTGCCAGAACAAAATGCCACAGTCGGCGTGACTTAAGAACAGAAAGTTCTAGAGGCTGGAAGTCATGCTGGCAGGGCCGGTTTCTGGCACGGCTCCTCCCCTGTGCTTGCAGGTGGTGCCTCCTCGCCGTGTTCTCCTATGCGCTTGGGGCGAGGGAGCTCTGCCGCCCTTCCTCTTAGGAGGAAGCCAGCATCCGATCAGGGCCTGCTCGTGACCGCCCTTAACCTCGGTTACCTCCGTAAAGGCCCGTCTCCAAAGCCAGTCACACTGGGCGTTAGAACGTCAACGGAGAATTCTGGGCGACACCGTTCAGTTCATGGCAGGTGTGAAACAGGGCGATCTGGACAGTTTGGGTGTTGTCTGTGACTTAAAGCTGAGAAGCAGAGGATGTCCAAGGAAGATTCTAAAATAAGTTTTTAAGTAGTGCTGAGGTCTTAAAATATTGAGGACAGGCCATCAGTTACTTTTCTTTTTCCGTTTTTTTTTTTTTTTTCTTTGGCTTTTGTCTGTTTAGGGCCACACCAACGGCATGTGGAGGTTCCCAGGCTAGGGGTCCAATTGGAGCTGCAGCTCCCGGCCTACACCACAGCCACAGCAACGTCAGATCCAGGCCGCGTCTGCAACCTACACCACAGCTCACAGCAACGCCGGATCCTTAACCCACTGAGCGAGGCCAGGGATCGAACCCACAACCTTGTGGTTCCTAGTCAGATTCGTTTCTGCTGCGCCATGACGGGAACTCCCCATCAGTTACTTTTCATTCGCTCCCAGGTTGAGTCTTTCCCGTGTAGAGAGGATTGCACAGGATTGTTCTTAGGCTGAGTCCCCGAATCCACCGGGAGTTTAAAACGCTGGTTCGGGAACAGCAGCGTACCCTCACAGGGACAGGGGACACTTGCTCTCTGGTTTCAGACTGTAGGTCCCACCTCAGAGCCTGGCCGTCTTACTTTGTGTCTGGTCGCTCTGCCGTCCCCACCTTAAGTTCCTCCCAGCAAGGCGGTCCGTCTTGCCTTCTCTGGACTCACCCTCTCAGTTTGTCCTCCAGGCAGAGATCCAAGGCCACCTCCCCTCAAGATCCCGTCTCCTCCTTCCTTCTGGGCCACCTGAGCTCATCGCTTCCTCTGTGCCCCTTCCGCCACGTCCTCTCTTCTGGAGGGTTCCGTCAGCATTGCTCCTAGTCCTGCACTTGGCAAAGAAAGGTCGCTGTACTGGCACGAGGGTGACCCATGGCACTGTTCAAAACACAGATTCCACAAAAGCGGGAACAGCAGCAAACGCCGACACCCACGCCGATTCCTGAGCCCCAGGCCTGGCATGAGAGCCTCAGTTATTTTCGTCTTCATTGGGGAGCGTTTTAGACATCTAGCAAGGCTGCAGAATTAACACGGAGTTCTCATACAGCTGCTGCTCAGCTTCCCCTAGTCGTCACCTCTTAGAAAGTCATCCTAGCATTATTAAAACAAAACTGCAGACTTTTATAGGATTTTATGGCTCTGCTTTCTCGGTTCTGGAATCCAGTCCTGAAGCCCACTTCACATCTGGGTGTCGCATCTCATTAGTTTTGCCCAGACTGTGACAGTGCCTTTGTCTTCCCTTGTCTTTTATGACCCTGAGGTCTTTGAAGAGTCGGGTCTTTTATAAAACGTCTCTGGGGAGTTCTCTTCGTGGCTCAGTGGTTAACAAATCCGACTAGGAACCATGAGGTTGCGGGTTCGATCCCTGGCCTTGCTCAGTGGGTTAAGGACCTGGCGTTGCCGTGAGCTGTGGTGTAGGTGGCAGACGCGGCTCGGATCCCGCGTTGCTGTGGCTGTGGCGCAGGCCGGCAGCTACAGCTCCTGTTAGACCCCTAGCCTGGGAACCTCCATATGCTGCGGGTGCGGCTCTAGATAAAAGGCAAAAAGACAAAAAAAAAAAGTCTCTGGGCTGGTCTGATGTTTGCTCTTGTTTTGAGGTTGAGGTTTCACATTTTTTGAGGCCTCTTCAGTGAGCTCCTTGCTGATTCTTCTCTCCTGTCTGAGAACCAGGCAGCCTTCCCCCGGCTCTCCAGTGGCCGCCCCATCCCTCCCCTGCCCTCCGCGGCTGGGCCGCCCCAAAGGTCGTCTGTGCCTAGTTCCATTTCCTCACCTGTCACTCACTCCTCAGCCCCTAGCACCCTGGCTTCTGCCACCACGAGGCCCAAGAACGCGGCTGTCACCTGTAGGAGGTGCCTCCTTTTCCTTCCTTTTCCCTCAGGGTCCTCGCCCAAGGGTGACCCCTGCCTGGCTCGTGAACACCTTTGCTGTTTTCTCATCATCGCACGTTCCTGGTTCCCCCTGCCTCCCAGACCTCACCTTCTTACTCTTGCAGGTTTATCTCCGGCTGCAGATAGCCGCTTGCGAACTTGATATCTCCACGTGGATTTCTTTAAAATAAGTCTCACGCCTCCCAATCACCTGGAGCTCTTGTTAGAAGCGTTTTGGACACCCTGGGGTCTCGGAGGGCCTAAGATGCTGCGTTGCCACACACCCCAGGTGATGCTGATGGTCTGTCGGCCGCAGTCTGAGTGATAAAGTTCAAAAACCCCCCTGTAATCTAAGCCACCATCAACTCAAGCTTCCACTGTTGTGACTACATAACTGATCTCTCAGCACCTCCTCTTGTCCCTGGTTAACCTATTCCTCAGACTGCAGCAGGAAGGATTTTAAAAAGACTGTGATTCGGGTCATGTCATTCTCATACATTTAAATGCCTTTGGTAGCTTCCCATGGCATTTATGATACTGTTCATTATCCTCAGCCTCGGGCCTTCTGAGCGTTACCTGTTCTGATCCGCACTTCCCTCTGACCTATCTTGGAGCTCTTTTATTTATTTATTTTTTTTAAGGGCCACAAGTGTGGCCTATGGAAGTTCCCAGGCTAGGGGTCGAATCTTAGCCATAGCTGCCGGCCTGCACCACAGCCACGCCAGATCTGAGCTGCATCTGCAACCTATACTGCAGTTCATGGCAACACCGGATCCTTAACCCAGTGAACGAGGCCAGGGGTCAAACCTGCATCCTCATGGATACTAGTTGCGTTCATTTCTGCTGAGCCGTGACGGGAACTCCCAGCGTCTTGGAGCTCTTGATCTTTCCTTCCTTCCCAACCTCCTGATCCTCTCCGTGCTCTTCGGTGGCCTGCTGTACCTGTAAGTCCCCCGCCCGCCCCGCCCCACCCTCGCCTCCGGCAGAGCCTGCATGCCTCCTCTGCCCACACAGTGCTGCGCAAGGAGCTGGCCTGCAGACTCTTGTTTCCATCCAAGTCGAGAAAAGGAAGTGAGACCAGAACAGGAATCGACCCCTCCCCCCTTGTACCTCCAGGCACATTTGACTTTAAACGAGGGAGGCGAAAACCTTAAGATTTTTAGGTGACAGTATAGAAGGATATCATTATGGCTTTTAGTGTAGGTTTCTTAAACCACCCAAGACACCCATATCTCAAACAGTAATAGAAAAGATCCGTAAATTTGACCATATTAAAAGTGAGAACTTCTGTTCACCAAAAGACCACATAAAAAGAATCAAACTGCAGCCTATTTCTGTGTCAGTCATAACTGAGAAAAGTTATTACTGACATAGAAACAGTATCCCAAACCTTCCAAGCATGCCTTTGAGTCAGAAAGAAAAAGACATACAACCCGGTAGCAAAGTGGGCAGTAGAACTGAAAAGACACTAGAAGAGGACACGTGAGTGGCCAGCAGATAGGAAGAGGTGCTCAATCTGTCACAGTCAGGGAGCCACCAGGTTTCATGACAGCGTGGGAATCTGGGAGTATTAAGTATTAGTGAGGATTTGTAACAGTCAAGAGTGGGAGGATAAATTGGTTCTGCTAGTTTGAAAGATTGATGTTGTTTAGTAAAGTTGCAGATGAATGTGCCCTCTGATAATTCTTATGTATGCATGCACACACGCACACACACATACGTACACAGATACACACATACATATGCATACTTGGAATTCACACATGCATATACACACACATACATTTATCACCACGCAGAGAAATGTACATGTATATACACATGCGCATATTTAATACTTTATATATGCTTTTGTGTTCCAGGAGAGGGATGAGAAAATTCATATCGGGGATATCTGCTGGGAGTTCCCGTTGTGGCTTAGCAGGTTATGAACCCAACTAGTATCCATGAGGATGCAGGTTCAATCCCTGGCCTTGCTCCGTGGGTTAAGGATCTGGTGTTGCTGTGAACTGTGGTGTAGGTCGCTGATGAGGCTTGGATCCCATGTGGCTGTGGCTGCGGTGTAGGCTGGTAGCTGTAGCTGTGATTGAACCCCTAGCCTGGGAACTTCCATATGCCACAGGTGTGGCCCTGAAAAGAAAAGAAAGAAATGTCTGCAGTAACGAAAACTGGCAAAACTCCAACTGTCCATCAACAACAGATAAAATAAATTTTGGTACATTCATATAATAGAATGCATGTTGAATTAGAAATGAACGGATTACGGCTTCATGCGGAAAACGCTTATGGGTGAGAAACAATATGGAGTTAAAAAATAAGTTGCAGTAGAATGTATGCTGTATAATTCCATTTTGATAAAGTTTAAAAACAGGCAAAGCTGAAGAATGTACTCTTTAGGGATACATACATACGGTAAGACCGCAAAGAAAAGGACATGAGAGATGCATCGTTTCAAATGGTGGTTCCCTCCGTTGGAAGGAAAGTAATGGGACGAGTTCCCTGGGGGACACCAGAGGTGGGGTGATATTCATTTCCTTAAACTGGGGGATGGGACCTCAAGTGTTCTTTATTTTATTGTACGCTGCCTGGTAATTATATCTTTATTTTTTTTCTTTTTATGGCCGCACCTGCGGCATATGCAAGTTCCCAGTCTAGCAGTCGATTCAGAGCTGCAGCTGCCAGCCTGCGCCAGTCACAGCAACGCCTGGTCCAGGCTACATCTGCGACCTAGACTGCAGCTTGTGGCAACTCTGTATCCTTAACCCACTGAGCGAGGCCAGGGATTGAACCCCTGTACATCCTCACAGACACTATGTTGGATTCTTAATCCACTGAGCCCCAACTGGGAACTCCCTGTATTTTTTTAAATAGTGTATCTTTTTTTAATAACTAGTATTTCTTATCTACTTGATATTTGATAATAGAACCAGTAGCTGTTGGAGGAGGGAGAAAACTGGTAGAAGGTTTTCGTGTAACAGTTGGGGTGGAAAAAGAAAGTCTTCTTTAAACTGGGTGGGGGGGGAATGAAAAGGAGGAAAGGGGGGAAGATAGTTTTAATAATGGCACTTAAATCCTCCTAGAGAAGCCTGAGGAGTGAAAGTAGGATAAAAGTTGCCGAAGATTTGCCAAATTGGGCATCGCTTTAATTATCTGACTGCTTTTGTCTTTAAGCCCCTAGTACACTCTAACGGGGGAGTTCCCCTGTCATGGCTCAGCGGTTAACAAACCCGACTAGTATCCATGAGAATGCGGGTTCGATCCCTGGCCTCACTCAGTGGGTTAAGTGGTCCAGCGCTGCCGTGAGCTGTGGCGTAGATTGCAGATGTGGCTCGGATCCGGCACTGATGTGGCTGTGGTGAGGGCTGGCTCCTGTTGGACCCCTAGCCTGGGAAACCGCCACCTGCTGAGGGTGCGGTCATAAAAAGCAAAAAAAAAAAAAAAGGAAAGAAAAAGAAAGAAAGAAAAAAATTTTAGCAGGCTCTTGTTTTGTGATAGACTTGATATCCCACATTGTTGAGACGACCCATCACACTTTGGAAACTCCATTTTAGCAGAGAAGCCAAAGCAATGGTTCTGTTTGGATTAGAGCTCTTTAGAGATTTTTGATGCTGCGGTCCCCTGGGTTTCCCCAGCCAGCCCTCAGAGGATGTTTTGTTTGCCCAGCGCCCATGCCTGCAGCTGTGAGCTGTCCCACGTGGACAGTGGGGGCTTCACAGCTCACAAACCCTGTCTTTGCTTAGGTTTCGGTAACACAGTTTTTAGCACGTGCTTTAAACTCCTTTCTGTATAACATTAACTCAGCAGTTCTTTCAGTGTAATTTCTTCACTGGCAATTTTCATGAAATGGACTGATTTGACTAGATAGTGTGTGTCGAGAAGAGCATTCAACCATTGAGAACGTATGAACCTGCCTTTCTAGGCTGGCTCTGCCCCGGATGCTATTTTGAGCAAGTCAGCTTAAACTCTGAGCCTCATTTGCCATGTGAGGGGATTGTCAAGGTCTTAAAGGATCCATTCAGCTGGGAAATTTCACAATTCCGTGATCGACTACTGTATTTAGGGGAGATTTCCAGATGGAAAAATATGGACTTTCAAAAATGTAAATAAAACACTGGAGTTCCCATTGTGGCGCAGTGGAAACGGATCTGACTAGTATCCATGAGGATGCAGGTTCGATCCCTGGCCTCGCTCAGTGGGTTGAGGATTCGGCATTGCCGTGAGCTGTGGCGTAAGTTGCAGATGCAGCTCGGATCTGGCGTTGCTGTGACTGTGGTGTAGACCAGCAGCTGCAGCTCAGATTTGACACCTAGCCTGGGAACCTCCATATGCTGTAGGTGTGGCCCTAAAAAGCAAAAAAAAAAAAAAGGAAAAAACAAAACCCACAAATTATACAGGTGTAAGGCCAGCAAGTTCTTGGAGACAGGCTTCTCCCTCATGAGTTTTTAAACAGTTTATTATTATTTTTTTTAAGATTTCATTTCTTTTGGCCATGCCTGTAGCATGTGGGAGTTCCCAGGCCAGGGACTGAACTCACACCACGGCTATAACCGGAGTCGCAGCAGTGACAGAGCCAGATCCTTAACCCAATGAGCCACAAGGGAAGTCCAAGATTTCTTTTTTTATTTTGAGAACACTTTTAGGTTCACAGCAAAATCGAGAGCAATGACTGGGAATCTGGGGCTAATTGATGCAAACTATTGCCTTGGGAATGCATAAGCAATGAGATCCCGCTGCGTAGCACTAGGGACTATATCTAGTCACTTATGATGGAGCATGATGGAGGATAATGTGAGAAAAAGAATGTGTCTGTATGACAGAGTCACTTTGCTGTGAGGTAGAAAATTGACAGAACACTGTAAACCAACTATAATGGAAAAAATAATCACTAAAAAAAAATAAAAAAATTGAGAGGAATGTACAGAGGTTCCTCATATACTCCCCACCCATACCCATGCATAGCCTCCCCATTATTATTTTTTTCGGCCATAGCATATGGAAGCTCCCAGGCCAGGAATCGAAACCGCGCCACAGTTCCTGCCTGTGCCAAAGCTGTGGCAACACGGGATCCTTAACCCGCTGCACCAGAGGGGAACTTCCGCCTCTCCCATTATTAACACCCCCACCGGAATGGTACATTTGTTACCAGGAATGAACACAGCTGACACAGTATTGTCACCCAAAGTCTGTAGTTCACTTTGAGATTCACCTTTGGTGTTGTACACCCTATGGGTTTGCCTTCTGAAATTTTTTTTTGCCTTTTTAGGGCTGCACCTGCAGCATATGGACGTTCCCGGGCTAGGGGTCAACCTGTAGCTGCAGCTGCCGGCTTTCGCCACAGCCACACAGCATCTAAGCTGCATCTGTGACCTACACCACAGCTCACAGCAACACTGGATCCTTAACCCACTGAGAAAGGCCAGGGATCGAACTCTTATCCTCATGGATACTCGTTGGGTTCATTACCACTGAACCACAATGGGAACTCACAGACTTGTGAATTTTTGATCACTGGGATCCACATGGCACCAAGGCAGTCTCTGCTCTGTTATATTCGAGGTGGGGACCCAACCTGTCTGTGTCGTGTGGTCTTCACAGGAGGCAGTGGCTCAATACTTGCTGCTCAGAGTGTGGGTCGGCCTGGCCTCGCCCGGGGGGCCTCGTGGAAGCTCAGCGTCCCCACCCCCGAACCTTGCCGGACATCGCCTGCATTTTAACCAGACCCCTCCTCCTTCTGCCTGTCCTTACAGAGAGAACCTTTCACTCTTGTGGGAACTAACGCCTGAGAGCTTGAAAATTGATCTCCAGGGCTTGAAATTCGAGTCCCTGAAGGCTTTTCTGCTGGGAGAGACTCACCTGGGTTTTCTAACCTCTTCCTGAATTAACTGCAGAAGTGATTCCCTTGGCATTTTTCAGCTGCCGTCTCTTCCGAGTTGGTTTCTCTCTCCTGGGGCCTGGCCAAAAGGAGGGCAGAAGCGTCACCGCTTGGCACGCCTCACGGTTCTTAATAGGAAGTTTTTGTTCTTCTGTTTCACTAGCCAGGAGAATTGTTCATTCTTATGATCACTTTGCCTTCCCTGTTCATTGTCCTTGGTGGGCAGAACTGATTAAATTCTAATTTGCATCAAGTACTTGGGCTCAGAAATTAGCCACTAAACACTCCTTTCTTTTCTATTTTATCTTCTGCAGTCTTCCGGTGTACTTACAGATATGTTTCTGATTTATTTTATTTTATTTTATTTACTTTTTTGTCTTTTTGGGGCTGCACTTGCGGCATATGGAGCTTCCCAGGCTACGGGGCCAGTTGGAGCTGTGTCCGCCAGCCCATGCCAGAGCCACAGCCATGCCAGATCCGAGCCACGTCTGTGACCTAGACCACAGCTCACGGCAACCCACTGATCCCCAGCCCACTGAGCAGGGCCAGGGATCGAACCTGCATCCTCATGGATGCCAGTTGGGTTTGTTAACTGCTGAGCCGCGACAGGAACTCCTGTTTCTGATTCATTTTAAAAGGGATTTTGCTCTCTGTTCAGATCTTCTATTTCGAAATAAGTCATATCCTAGCAGAGTTTTAAAACAAACACATAAAGTAATTTATCCTTAGGGAAACTTTAAAATCTCTTATGCTGCAGTTGGACAGAATGTTTATTACTTCTTAAACTTATAACCTTTTAACCTTTACTGCAGAGAAGAACAGCTGCTATTTTACCATAGTTGCAATAAGTATCATCTTTAATTTTACCCATGCTTGGAATATGGCAGGTAAATAGCAAACGGACATAGACAGGGGAGTTGCAGTGGTGGCTCAGTGGGTTAAGAACCTGATTAGTATCCATGAGGATGCAGGTTTGATCCCTGGCCTTGCTCAGTGGGATAAGGATCCGGCGTTGCCATGAGCTGTGGTGTAGGTTGCAGACGCAACGTGAATCTGGCGTTGCTCTGACTGTGGCTGTGGCTGGCAGCTGCTGCTCTGATTTGACCCCTAGTCTGGGAACCTTCAGGGTGAGAACTGCAGGTGAAGCCCTAAAAAGACAAAAAAAAAAAGGCAAAAGTTCATGGACAGGAAATCCTAGAGCCGTGTAGTATGGAAGACAATAAATGCCTAATAATATTGCAATGAAATTTCTGAAATAGTTTTTTTCCTTTATTGTTCATTCTTTTTTAAATAGTCATATTCCATAGAAGGGAGCGTGCCGCTTATATCTGGTGTTAAGTTTGTGACTTTCAGATGCTAACAGGACCTGCTAGAAATATTTGATCTATATAAATATAGGACTGAATAGAATTTACAAGTTTTGGTGTATACACGTGAAATCTATTCACAGAATTTTGTCTTAACTCTTGATTTGCATCTCTGCTGGTGAGTCGTAAATTCCTCTGGATGCCCCTCTTCCAGCTTATGTGCATTGTAATCAGCTATTTGGATTCTATTATATGTTTTTGTAACCCCACAAATTACATAGCACAAAAAACAACAGTAATACTGTCAATGTTTGCTTAGATGTTACAATATTTTTATCATTTATTCTCTTTCTTCTCAGATCTTCATTTTGGGAGAATTACCTTTCTCTTTTCTTTTTTCTTTTTTCGGTTTTTTAGTGCCGCACCTGTGGCATATGGAGGTTACCAGGCTAGGGTTAAAATCTGAGCTGCAGCTGCTGGCCTGCACCACAGCCACAGCAACGCCAGATCTGAGCTGCATCTGTGACCTGCACCACAGCTCACAGCAGCACTGGATCCTTAACCCACTGAGCGGGGCTAGGGATCAAACCCGCATCCTCACGGATCCGAGTTGGGTTCATTACCGATGAGCCAAGATGGGATCTCCTCCCTTTCCTTTTGAAGTATATCCTTGTTTAGAGTCACCTCTCTTGGTCTTATGCTGGTATAACCAATTTTTTTAAATCTGAAAATGCCCTTATTTTAATAAATCTAGAGAATTTCTGATTATTTAAATCCAGATGTCAAATATTTTCTCTCAGCACCTTGAAGATGTTATTTCATTATCACTTAGCCCTTAGTTCTGTGAAGTAGTTATTGATGGTGTAGCTGTCATTCTTTTTTTCTGACTGCCTTTGCAGTGTCTCTGGTTTTACTGTTCTGTGGTATAATAGTGTGTGTAGATATGGGTTTTTAAAAATTTCACCTGACTTGGGATTGTTTGGCCTTTTGAATTGAAGGATTTATGTCTCAGATTTGTTTTGGACAATTCTTAGCACTCTCTCTTTGAATATTGTCTCTGCTCAGTTTCTTCTATTACTTCTTAAAACTAATCAAATTGGACTACCTCATTCTGTTTTCTGTGTCTCTTCATTTCTCTTTTTTGTATTTCTTCTCCTTTTGTTGCTCTGTGCGCCATTCTGAGTAATTTTCAAATCTGTCCTCCAGTTCCCTGAATCTTCCTTCAGCTGTGTCTAAATCAGTGTTTATTATATAGTGTGTTTCAAATTTTTAATTATTATATTTTTTTCATTTCCAGTTGTTCTTTTGGTTCTTTTTCAGATCTTTCTGGCTATTTTTCATAGACTCTTTCTTCTTACTCTTGTTTTCAGCCCCTTCTTTATTATTTCAGATGAATTAAACATACTTTAAAATATATATCCCATAATTGTAATATCTAAAATCTTTGTGGATCTGATACTGTTTGTGTGAGTTTCTTTTGACTTGTGGGGGGAGGATTTCTCTTGACTTCTTTTCATAGTACCTTATTCCTTATTGTTTTGTAATTTTTAACTTTGTACTCCTGGAGGTTGGAGTTCTAACAGCAGTAATTCTTTGCTGCCTGGTTTGAGACTATGTTTTTCTGGAGATGTTTTATGTGAGCCTCTGATAGACACTGGGTATCTGGGACACTTTAAATTATGAATCTCAGCATATAGTTTTTAGGACCATGAAAGTAATATATTCCAAACTTGGAGAGACTTGTAAAATATCTGCCTGAAGTCAGAGTTAAAACAGGCACTTTTTCTTGCTGTCCTCTGAGGGGTGGCTATTTTTCTAATTCTTTGTTTCCCTGGGGGTATGGCACTTTCTGGGTTGTCGTTTTCCTTTTTTTTTTTTTTTTTTTTGGAGGTGGTTTTCAATTGGTTTATTCACCTGTCCAGACCCAACACTTGTCCCTTATGCCCTAAGCATTAGGCTGTCTGGTCCAGTGTCCCTCAAGGCTATTCAGTGACATCAGTACTAACTTCTTTAGTCCAGCTCCTGCTTTACTCCTGTACTCAGAATATGTCTCCTGTTGTGAATGCTCATTCAGTCACGCCAAAGGAGGCTTTTGAATATTTTAAGCCTAATTGTTATGAAGTGGGAAGTCTTTAAGACCTCCAGTTTGTCATATTGCTAGGAATAGAGTAGAAATAATTTACTTAAAAATAAAACGAGTGAATTCTAGATTATCTCTGTATTGAACACTCCTACACTGTTGGTGGGAATGTATATTGGTACAGCCACTAATAGAAAACAGTAGGGAGATCCCTTAAAAAACTAAATATAGACCTATCATGTGATCCAGCCATTCCACTCCTGGGAATAGGTCCAGAAAAGTCAAAAAACTAATTTGAAAAGGTATATGCACCTGAATTTGTCGCAGCGCTAGTAACAATAGCCAAGACATGGCAGCAACTTAACTATCCATCAATAGAGGAATGGATAAAGAAGATGTGGTGCATATACACAGTGGAATATTATTCAGCCATCAAAAAGAGTGAAAGAATGCCATTTTGCAGCAACATGGATGGACATAGAGATCATCATATTAAGTAAATCAGAGAAAAACCAAGACTATATGATATTACTTATATGTGGAATCTGAAAAATAATACAAGTGAATCTATTGGCAAAACAGAAACAGATTCACAGAGAAAACAAACTTATAGTTACCAAAGGGAGAAAGGGGTGGGGGATGGATAAATTAAAAGATATAGGATTAACCAGGAGCTCCCGCTGTGGCATATTGGAATCAGCAGCATCTTGGGAACCACTGGGACATAGGTTTGATCCCCGGCCCAGCACAATGGGTTTGGGATCTGGCATTGCCATAGCTGTAACTTAAATCAAGACCGTGGCTCCAATATGATCCCTGACCTGGGAGCTCGAATGCCAGTAGGGTGGCCAAAAATAACCCCTCCCCCCAAAAAAGAGTGTAGGATTAACACACTGCTCTGTATAAAACAGACAGACAACAAGGATTTACTGTATAACACAGGGTATAATAATATTCAATATCTTGTAATAACTTATAGTGGAAAATAGCCTGATATGTATGTATGTGTATATGTGTGTGTGTGTGTGTGTGTGTATACACACATATATCTTAAACTGATTCGTTTTGCTGTATTATCTGAAACTAACACAGTATTGTAAATCAACTATACTTCAATTAAAAAAAATTATCCCTGTAGTATTTCACATACTTGTGTTCAGACAGACTGGGTAAGCGAGAGGAGGGTGTTGTCATGGGTTGTGACAGTTGCTCTGTCCCCAGCCTGTCCTGCAGGGGCCCTCTCTTTATGGCATATCTGACCCACTGGTGGAGACACCTGAACTACTTCCGCGCTAATGACAGCTGCCCCAAGGATGAAGGAGAGGAAGGTTTGAGAGAACGATAGGATGCTTTTGGCACATAGCAGAACTCGGTCATCCAACACCGTTCATTCGTTCACCCACCGTGTTTATTGAACTCTTACTCTATGTCACTCGCTGTGCTAGGCACCGGGAAAGCAGAGCAGCAGTCTCTGTCCGGAAGAGGCTCACGGTGTAATGAGCGGACAGTTCATTTCAGGGGCACACGCTGAGGGGTGTGTCAGGTGGAAGCCTGGGGAGAAGCACTGACCCCCCATTGGCGGATTGAGGGGGGAGGCCGTATCTTTGCTGCATCCGCAGGGCCGGTAGGAGCGATCCAAATGGAGAGCCGGGGAATTCGACCCAGGCAGGAAGAGGGGGGTGTGCGAATTGCCAAGTCAGAGAACTTGGGATTCTGGGAAGAGCAGGGAGCGCATTTGGCCAGAGCTCAGTTGGGAAGGTGTGAGAGTGGGAGTGATTAGAGGGGAGCCTGGAGATAGTCTGAAGCCTGGATGTGGAAGGTGCCGTAATTGAGAAACCGCCGAAGTCTTTTCCCTGGGCGGCGAGTGATGCTGTCCGAGTGGTCATTTTCATTTCTCTGGAGAACCAACTCTTAGGGAAGAGAAAGAGCCTGGGCTTGGGAGTTACGGCAGGCTGATAAACAGATTCCAGCTCCTCCTCTGCCCCGTGATCATGAAATTGATTTAGTTACCTTCCCTGAACCTCTCTTTCTCAGGGAGTAAATAAGAGAGACCAGAACACACCCTTAAATAAAAGTGGTGCTCAAATTTATGACTGTTTGCAGGTATTGTGCTGACAATAATTATAGCGATTTCTGGCTTCCAGTTGATTAACTTCCATTGTTTTTAAATTTTATTTTTGTCTTTTTAGGGCCATACCCATGGCATATGGGAAGTTCCCAGGCTGGGGTTGAATTGGAGCTGTAGCTGCCGGCCTACACCACAGCTCATGGCAATGCCAGATCCTTAAAACGACTGAGTAAGGCCAGGGATCGAACCCATGTCCTCATGGATACTAGTTGGGTTCGTTACCACTGAGCCACAATGGGAACTCCACTTCTGACTGTGACTCCTGGTTATTCACAGTGAGTGGACGTTCATTGATTGTGTGTATAACATATGTATTTAAATGGCTGCACCTGCAGCATATGGAAGTTACTGAGCCAGGCATTGAATCTGAGCTGAAGCCATGATACAGCTGTGGCAATGCAGGATCCTTTTTAACCCCACTGCCCCTGGCTGGGGATCAAACCTGCAGCTCTGCAGTGAACTGAGCTGCTGCAGTCGGATTTTTTTTTTCCCATTATACCTGGTTTATAGTTTTCTGTCAACTTTTCAACTGTACAGCGTGGTGACCCAGTTACACATACATACATAGATTCGTCACAAGTGATTAGACGTAGTTCCTGGTGCTATACAGCAGGATCTCCTTGCTTTTCCATCCCAGAGGCAACAGTCTACAACTATTAACCCCAGGCTCCCAGACCATCCCACTCCCTCCCCCACCCTCTTGGCAACCACAAGTCTGTTCTCCAAGTTTGTGATTTTCTTTTCTGTAGAAAGGTTCATTTGTGCAGTATATTAGATTCCAGATGTTAGTGATATCATATGGTATTTGTCTTTCTCCTTCTGACTTACTTCATTCAGTATGAGGTTCTCTAATTCCATCCATGTTGCTACAAATGGCATTATTTTATTCTTTTTTATGACTGAGTAGTATTCCACTGTGTATATATACCACATCTTCCTAATCCAATCATGTATTGATGGACATTTGGGTTGTTTCCATCTCTTGGCTATGGTGCATAGTGCTGCAGTCGGATTTTTTAACCCACTTCACAGCGGGAACTCCGATTGAGTATATTTTTAATATTAGAAACAAAATGTTAGCGGTATGACTTTCATTGCCTTGCAGCTAAACTCGGCTTTTCATTTCTTTGTAGATGAGTTCCCTCTGGAACAGCACAACCTTTCTTTATCCTCTGAGGAGCTCATGCTGAAGGAAAGCACCGTGCACAGCACCGCACATGTGGCCTTAACCGAACCCACGCCAGGGTCCCAGCACAGCCGTTCTTTCCAAGTCAGACCATCTTCATCTGCCACTACTTTTGATACAGCCTTTTTTAACCAAGGGAAACGGACCCAAAGCACCACAGAGCACAGCATCTTTCTGGCAAACGACGTGTCAGTGACGAGCAACGAGGTCCTAGAGGATGAAGAAATGGATAACTTTTTGCCAGAGACTCACTGGACCACTTCGCACGAGGTTTCTCCGATTCGATACGTCACAGTCCGTCCGCCAGGGCCACCCAGAGACACGTCAGACCCCAAGCCGACTCCGTCGTTACCCATCTTTGCTTTCCAGGATGAAGAAGTGACATCAGCCTGGCAAAGCGCAGTGCAGCCACCGGCTACGTATGCTGGATCCCCCGGTTATTTCAATGCTTTTCGGGAAGGCTTTCCCACTTCCAAGGGCATAATTCCAGCTCCTAGTGGGAGTTTGGTGTTTCATCCTACTGATGCTTATGGGCACGTATCAAGCGGGACTTTGCCGGAGATCATGTCTTCGGGGGTAGAGGGTGCGGAAACCCTCCTTCTTGGCTTGCCGTCTTCCGAGCCTCCGACACCAGGCGATGGTGTCACAAAACAGCCACCTCTCCCATCTGGGCAGGTCTCACCGCCTCCAGAGGATGCTCTGACCACAGGTACAGCTAGATTTCCTGGTGAGACTGCTGTTTGGGATCAAAGTCTAGGTGCAACCATCTCTCCGAGAATACGCCGCCCCGCAGGTGCGTCCCGGGCGGTCCTTGCTTTCAGCAGCAGCACGCATTTGGCTTTGTTTTCAACTCCTCTCGCATTGGGACCCTTTTCTACACAATCGGCCGATGTTTCCTATAACCCCTTTCTTCCCGGCAACGCTGGCGAGGTATCCGAATGGGCTGGCCGTTCTCTGGTCCCAGGTCATGAGGCTGACGCTTACGGCCGGAACCCGGTATCTTTGTTCAGACCGCACACGTGGTGCGTGTCCTGTACCGTGGTGTCGCCTCGGTCCATGCTGTCGGCAAGCCTCACGGAGAAGGACGTGGGGTCGGGCGATGGCGCCGAGACCCTGTCCCTAACCGTCTTGGAAGCCAGCAGCATCTCTCCCCTGACCAGCGTCATTGCAGACATCACTGAATTTGAGGAAGATGCCCCAGAATTTAATACGCTTTTCCCCTCCAGACCGATCGTTCCCCTTTCTTCTCCGTCTATGGAAATCTCAGCCACGGGCGTCGCTGTTTCAGCGGAGAGGAAAATGAGTAGCGCTCTGACCTCACAAGTGTATTCTCCCCACGGCCGCCTCCCTGGACCTGGGTCACTCGATCCTTCTCCTTTTGGCTCCCCTCCTGTCACTGGGTCTCATGTGATGCCATCGGGCGTGACCGCTGTGTTTTCCTCGGTCACCCCCAGCGTTCCCCTTGACTCATTCTTCCCCGTCCCGGCAAACCAAAACACACCATCGCTTGCTGTCAGAGGCCCCGGTCTTTTTACATCATACGGTTTGGATCCTTCAGTAGACTCTTCGCCTTTTCCTGCCCAAGGACCTGCCAGTTTTTCCTGGCATGAAAGTGCGAGTATTTTGGATCTTGCCTCCAGCTTTTTCTCCACTCCACCGCTGGAATCCAGCAGCCGGGTCCCTCCGTCTCCAGTGTCCGGGGATCAGTCAACCTTCATTTCTCAGACGTCGTCTACGTTGGTTGAGACGCTGACATTGACTAGCTCTATCAATTCCCAATCGCCTCGGCTTTCTGTTCCCAGTTCCACAAACCTTGAATTTTCTCAGCTCTGGCCAAGTTCAGAGCTTCTTTTCAACACGCTCACTTTGCTCCCCACTAACTCTGAAATGTCCCTGCGCTTCAGCGTCCCCTCTGAGTCTCTGAAGTTTTCCGAAGCATCCACAGTTTGGCAGATGGATTCTGAAGCTCCTTTTACCTCGGCTTGCACCGATTCTACCTCCCCTTTGGAGTTTTCACTCATGTCCCACGCATCTGCCGTCACTGTACTGACGCCCCCCAGTCCTGAACCCGTTTGGACAGTGGAAACTCACTTCGTGTCACTTTCGACCGCTGTTCACACCACGCCTGCTTTAACCGAATCTTCTCCGTTTTCAGCCCTGACGCCTTCCGAGGGCGCCGTCAGTGCTGTGCAGGATCACGCATCTGTCCCAGCTTCCTTCTTCGAAGTCAGCCCCACCCCCACTGCCGGGTCCCCGACCCCAGCCTCCTCGTTTGTTCCCAAGCTGAGCCCCTCGCCTCTGCCCACAGATCCAGGTCTTTCACGTGGTCCATCATTCGCACCCACGGAGGTACCAAGAAACACCTCCACCGAGCCGATAGCGTCTGATACCAGTGTCGCCCCTGGGAATTCTGTGGACACCACCCCGAACAGCAGAACTTGGAGTCAGAATCCCCGGGAGGGCGGCACGGCTCTCGCCCCGTGGTCCCTTCGTCCTGTGACCACCCCTGCTCCCGAAGCAGCGGTTCACACTCCAGCCGTGGTCACCACCAAGCCGCCGTACGTGTGTGATATTACGGTGCCCGATGCCTATCTGATCACAACCGGTGAGGCCCTGTTTCACGTCACCTCTCTGGGTTGGGTGATGTTCCCAAGGAGCTTATCGGAAATGCTGCTGTGACATACACAGCATCGTGGCGGGGAGTGTAGGCTTTGGACCCAGACAGCTCCTGGATTGTCCCTTACTCCTTCGCCAGCTCCCACGAGTCTTCCAAACAGTTACTTAACCTCTCTAAGCCTCGGTTTCCTCAACTGTTAAACAGGGGTGACTGTGGTACCTGCTTCATTGGGTTACAGACTTTGATGCATGAATACATACTAAATCCTTAACCCAGCAACCACAAAATACTGCAGATCAGTTGGTTTGTAGTAGCAGTGAGAACAGAGGAAAGCTTTATTAATTTATTTTTTTAAAGCATTCCAGGATTTATTTGAATTCTTATACAATCCATGACTGTTTACAACTCTTAAAATTGGAAGCCATTGCTTTTTTTTTCCTTCTATTTAGGGCCACACTTGCAGTATATGGAGGGTCCCAGGCTAGGGGTCGAAGTGGAGCTGCAGCCGCTGGCCTACACCACAGCCACAGCAGCGCCAGATCTGAGCTGCATCTGTGACCTAAATCACAGCTTGCGGCAACGCTGCTGAATCCTTAACCCACTGAGTGAGGCCAGGGATCGAACCCCGTGTCCTCTTGGATACTAGTTGTGTTCCTAACCCACTGAGCCAGAACGGGAACTCCAAGAAAGATTTAAATGAGCCATAGACGCGTTTGCTGGGGTCTTTGTCTTGGGAGCTCGTAACGGCTGGATGCATACATGACACAGTTAAAGCACAATGTCCTCATGGTGAATTGAGGCAGTTAGCCGGGCAGATGTGTAAGGGCCGCCGCTGCAATTTCTTACTAATTCATCAGCCTCATTTTTCCTGGGAAAGAGGGAGCATTTTGTTCTTGCACAGTCCGGTAAAGCTCACTTGGATTCTGAGGCGAGAAGAAGGAGTGACTAAGTAGCCTCTGAACTGGGTCCCGGGTTTTGAGCGCCTCCCCAGCCTGCAGCCTGAGTTCCCGGGCGACAGGCAGCCGTGTCTTCCACGGCTGGCCAGCTGCTGCAGTAGCCGGCAACTGCAGCGCTCGGATGTCACATCTGGACAAGTCTGGTGACTGGCCTGGTGGTCAGGGTCTCCCACTTGTTCCCCGCGAGGAGTCGTGGGCGAAGCCATGTACCCCGCTCCCGTGGCCGGAGTGCCCCGTGCTGTTGGTCAGCAGCCTGGCTCTGCGGGTTGGTGTACGTGGGGACTGCGGGCTGGAAATGAAGCCGGCGGAGAAGTTGGCCAGAGAGGCAGCGCAGGAATGGCCTGGAGGGAACAGGAGAGGAGAGGACAGGGCCGGGGTGGGGGTGGGGGGCAGGCAGGAGAAACGTGCTGGGTCTTCTCCCTGCCGAGCCCCTAGCGGGCCGTGGGTCCTCTGCTCGTTCATAGTGACACTGAAGCGCGCCGGTGGTCGGCTTTGATTTGCAGTGCTGGCCCGCAGAGCCGTGCAGGAGTACATCATCACGTCCATCAAAGAGGTGTTGAGAAGTCACTTCAACCGTGTCGTGGAGCTCCAGGTGGGTCCCCATGGCGTGGTAGGCTGCCGGGAGAGGCCGGCTTGACTGCACATCGCAAGCGGGGCGTGTGACACTCTGTCCTCCTCCCTTCTGCTGGACACCGGCTCAGCCTTTGGAGCCCCACTCACACATCGCTTCTCCTGGGAAGCCCTTTCTGAGCCCGGATGAGAGCAGTCTTAGTCTGTCAGGGGGATATGCTGGCAGAGTTGGAACAAAGCCTCGAAAACTGGAGTCTAGGCCGATAACCTGATGGTCTTGCTTCCCTCGGTTTATACGAAAGGGCTTGGATTAGAGTTTGCTAGAGCTCAGAGTGAGTGCATATGTGTATTGCTGCATATCCTTTGAAACAGAGATCGATTTCTAGGTGTTTGAGGAGGGGCACCTGCCAGTGCCTTCTCTCCCCCACTAAGAGCTGAAAGCCAAGCTCTAGGCCCACTCCATCCCGCTCGGAGCCACAGGCCACACTGTGGTTGTTGAGCACGTGAAATGGGGCTTCTCTCAAATGAGATATGCTGTCAGCACGAAATACACACCAGATTTCAAAGACATAGAATGCAAAGGGGAATGAAAAATGTCTCAGTCATAAATTTTTGCATGGCCTGCAATTGAAATGATGTGTCAGATATATTGGGTTAGGTAAAATGGGTTTTTTCCTTTTTTTTTTTTTGGTCTTTTTAGGGGAGCACCTGCAGCATAGGGAGGTTCCCAGGCTAGGGGTCGAATCGGAGCTGTGGCCGCTGGCCTACGCCACAGCTACAGCAATGCCAGATCCGAGCCTCGTCTATGACCTACACCACAGCTCACAGCAACGCCATATCCTTAACCCACTGAGCAAGGCCAGGGATCGAACCTGCGTCCTCATGGATCCTAGTCAGATTCATTTTCTGCTGAGCCACTACGGGAACTCCTTAATCTGTTTATTATATATATATATATATATATATATATATATATATATATATATATATACTTTTTTTTTGGCTGTGCCCATGGCATATGGAAATTCCTGGGGACAGGGATTGAACCTGTGCCTAACAGTGACCCGAGCCACTGGTGTGACAATGCTGGATCCTTAACGTGCTGAGCCACAGTAAAACTCCATCTTTTTATATTTTTTAATGTGGCTACTAGAAATGTAAAAATTGGCTATATGGCTCATGTATTTCTCTTGGACGGCTCTGCTTGGTGGAATGAGTGTTCCTTTATAGGAGGGTTAAGAACAGTAAAACACCTTGCATTTTATGTCCTTATTCAGTTCCTGTTACTGATTATTCTTTTTTTCCCTTGCTTTGGTGCTGTTTTTGAGAAAGTTGGCAGATGTTTAAGGGGCATAACTAAAATAAAATTTTAATTATCGGAGTTCCCGTCGTGTCTCAGTGGTTAACGAATCCAACTAGGAACCATGAGGTTGCGGGTTCGATCCCTGGCCTCGCTCAGTGGGTTAAGGATCCGGCGTTGCTGTCAGCTGTGGTGTAGGCTGCAGACGCTGTGGCTGTGGCGAAGGCTCTATTAGACCCCTAGCCTGGGAACCTCCATATGCCGCGGGTGCAGCCCTAGATAAGGCAAAAAGACCAAAAAATTTTCTTTTAATTTTCTGTGAAGCACCACCCCTTCATTGAAAACTACTTATATATATATATATTTTTTACTTTAGTATTTTTTACTCAGAACAGCTTCCTTTAAGTTTGAATTATGGTACCCTCAAACTTGATAACTTGACAGCTACTGTCTTTTGTATTTTTTATTTTCATAGGTTTATGAACTGTTTGCTGACTTCACTTTTCTGGTAACATCTGGTCCCTTTGTTTACACGGCAATATCAGTCATAAATGTACTTATAAATAGTAAACTTGTACGTGACCAAACTCCTTTAATCTTGGCTGTGAAACCGTCTTTCCTTGTGCCTGACTCCAAGTTCCAAGTTCAAACAGGTAAGAAAACTGAGTATAGTTAGTTTTGATCTGTGAATTCCATTTTATTTTTTGTGTTTTAAAGAACTTTGGGGAGGCTTATGTTAAAATGTATTGTTTAAGTTAAAAGAATTATAATTATGAAAAATCTCCAGCATATGCGAAAGTATGTGGAACAGTTTAAAAAACCCCCAGGTACTCATTGTACAGCTTCAGTAGTTTTCAACTTGTAACCGGCTTTGTTACATCTGTACCCCCATCTGGATCCTCTCCTCTCATTTTATTTTAATATGGCCTTATGTCATCTTATTCGTAAATATTTCAGCCTATGCCTCTGAAAGATAAGACTATTAAGCCCATAAATACATACACATATAATATATACTCAAAGATACATATACATACATACACACACGCATCTGTCTACGGTGTTTTTGTCACATCCCCTAAAGGAATTCCGTAATGTCGTTTGACTTTTTATTATGGGCATTTTTATTTATTTTATTTTTTTCTTTTGAAAGAAGATGCTTTATTGTCCCATTTTAACCATTGCTCACATGTAGAAAATATTATTATTAGAAAAACAGTAGGAGTAACAGAAGCTACCGGTATTCACTATTTGATGCTTACTGGGAGCTTTAATTAATTAATTATTTTTTTTATTACTCAGTGAATTTTATTGCATTTATAGTTGTGCAACGATCATCACAACCCAATTTTATAGTACTTCCATCGCAAACCCCCCCGCCTATCCCCCCACTCCCCAACCTGTCTCATTTGGAAAACATAAGTTTTTCAAATATTATGGACATTTTTACACATGTACAAAAATAGAGAATAATATAGTTAGCCCACATATGCCTGTATAAGCTTAAAAAATTATAATCACTTTCCCAGTTATGTTTCATCTATCTCACACAAACTTTTTTTGAGGAAGCTAGAGTATTTTAAAACTATGTCAGATCTCATGTTATCCCACCCATAAATACTCAAGAATTCATCTCATGAATTGATTTGTATTTGAAATGTTTTAGTGTTGCATCTTTTGATGCTACAATTGCTATCTTAGACATTTTTCCACTTTAAAGTGATAGATGTCACCCTCATCTTGCTTGTAGTCACTTGGTACAGCTGGCTTTTTACATTTCCATATGATACATATAAATGACACATCCTAGACCCTCATACACTGAGGTGGAAATATAAATTGGTACAACCACTGTGGAAAACAGTATGGAAAAGTAAAAAATAGAACTATCATATGACGCAGCAGTTCCACTCTTGGGTATATATCTGAAAAAATGAAAACACTACATCACAAGGATGTATGCACCACCAGCGTTTATAGTAGCACTATTTACAGTTACCAAGGTATGGAAGCAACGTAAGTGTTCACCATCGGATGAATGCATAAGGAAGACATGGTATGTGTGTGTATATATATTCATATATATAGCCATATACGTACAATGGAATACTATTCAGCTATAAATAAGGAAAAATTTGCCATTTGAAACAACATGAAAGGACTTGGAGGGTGTTAAACTTTCAGAGAAAGACAAATACTGTATGATATCACTTACATGTGGAATCTAAAAGATCTAACAGACTAGTGACTATAACAAAAAAAAAGACTCACAAATAGAAGATTAAGAGGTACAAACTGTTATATATAAAGTAAATAAGCTACAAGGGTATATTGTATCATACAAGGAAGATAGCCAGTATTTTATAATAATAAGTATGAGTGGAATATAACCTGAATCACTGTTGTACACCTGAGACTTACAATGTACATCAACTGTATCTCAATAAAAAAATAATACATCCTAGTACTTGACCATGTACTATGGGTGAATTAGTTGATTCAGACATTGTTTCGTCCCTGTCTTCATTCCCTAATGCTAAAAACATACCTAGTCCATGGGACTGTGATGCTGTCCTTTTCAGTCCTTCAGTTTGTGCCTCAGAGTGTGGATACTGGCTTCTGCAACTTTACTCAGCGCATCGAGAAAGGCCTGATGATAGCTCTGTCTGAAGTGAGAAAACACCACCAGGGGGCGTATAACCTCACGGTGCAGGTGAGAGCAGCACTGAATGCAGAACAAGATGCTTTATCATTCAAAGAGCTTTCATCTTTTCTTTAAGACACGCCAACTCTTACTGATTCCCTTGAGTCGAGGAGCTTTGGTTCATGGGGATCAGGGCTCATTCTTCTGTGGCATCAACTCCACAGAGCACGAGAGTATTTGAAGGCCATGGAATAGCCTGATAACCAGGGAGCTCAGACATGGTGAGCCAAAGAGAGCTGAGCCTATGCAGGAAATGCTAGAATGCTCTAGAAAGGAAAGATATCAACTTAAGTATTCACTGGGAAGAATGTCTAAATACTCCAATGTTTCATATTATAGGATACCATGAAATGCAGGGCTTCACTCTAAAAGCACAGACTAAAAGCACAGACTGTAGCTACTAATAAAAGAACAGGTTTCATATATATTTCATAAACTGCTGACATGTTACATTTCTTTGATTTTTATTCCTCTGTTTTCTTTGTGCTTTCTCTCTAGAATTCATATCAAATAGATTTAGTGCTCCTGGATTCACCTTCCAGGTTTCTTATTTTCTCCATCTCTTTTTCATGAAAAAAATTTTTATTTCTTAAATTTTTTTTGATTTTTTATGTGTATCCTTAAATTTATTTAAAAAAATTAAATTATAATCGATTTACAATGTTCTGTCATTTTCAGCTGTACAGCAAAGTGACCCAGTTATACATATACATACATTTTTTTCTCATATTATCCTCCGTCATGTTCCATCACAAGTGATTAGATCTAATTCCCTGTACTATCAGCAGGATCTCATTGCTTCTCCACTCCAAATGCAATAGTTTGCATCTACTAACCCCAAACTCCCAGTCCATCCCACTCCCTCCTCCTCCCCCTTGGCAACTACAAGTCTGTTCTTCATGTCCATGACTTTGTTTCTTTTCTGTAGATAGGTTCATTTGTGCCGTATAATAGATTCCCGATATAGGTGATATTGTATGGGATTTGTCTTTCTCTTTCGGACTTACTTCACTTAGTGTAAGAGTCTCTAGTTCTATCCGTGTTGCTGCAAATGGCATTATTTTGTTCTTTTTTATGGCTGAATAATATTCCATTGTGTATACATACCACATCTTCTTAATCCATTCATCTATTGATGGACATTTAGGTTGTTTCCATGTCTTGGCTTTTGTGAATAGTGCTGTGATGAATATAGTGGTGCATGTATCTTTTTGAATGAAAGTTTTGTCCGGATAGATGCCCAGGAGTAGGATTGCTTGATCGTATGGTAGTTCTATATTTAGTTTTCTGAGGTATTTCCATACTGTTTTCCATAGTGGTTGTACCAATTTCTATTCCCACCAACAGTGTAGAAGGGTTCCCTTTTCTCCACACCCTCTCCAGCCTTTGTTATTTGTGGACTTATTAATGATGGCCATTCTGACTGGTGTGAATTGGTACCTCATTGTAGTTTTGATTTGCATTTCTCTGATAGTTGGTGATTCTGAGAATTTTTTCATATGCCTGTTGGCCATCTGTATGTCTTCTTTGGAGAAATATGTCATCAGGTCTTCTGTTCATTTTTCAACTGGGTTGTTTGTTTTGTTGCTGTTGAATTGTATGAATTTGTATATTTTGGAGATGAAACCCTTGTTGGTTGTATCATTTGAAACTATTTTCTCCTATTCCATAGGTTGTCTTTTTGTTTTGTTTATAGTTTCCTTTGTTGTGCAAAAGCTTGTCAGTTTGATTAGGTCCCATTGGTTTATTTTTGTTTTTATGTCTATTGCTTTGGGAGACTGACCTAAGAAAACATTTGTAAGGTTGATGTCAGAGAATGTTTGGCGTGTGTTCTCTTCTAGGAGTTTGATGGTGTCTTGTCTTACATTTAAGTCTTTAAGCCACTTTTAGTTTATTTTTGTGAGGGTATGTTCTAGTTTCATTGATTTATATACAGCTGTCCAGTTTTCCCAGCACCACTTGCTGAAGAGACTGCCTTTTTCCCAATTTATATTCCTGCCTCCTTTGTTGAAGATTAATTGACTGTAGGTGTCTGGGTTTATTTCCGGGTTCTCTGTTCTGTTCCATTGATCTGTATATCTGTTCTTATACCAGCACCACACAGTCTTGATGACTGTAGCTTTGTAATACTGTCTGAAGTCTGAGAGAGTTATGCCTCCTGCTTGGTTTTTGTTCCTCATGTATGGTTCCTTATAAATTTTTGGATTGTTTGTTCTAGTTCTGTGAAAAATGTCATGGGTAATTTGATAGGGATTGTGTTGCATCTGTAGATTGCTTTGGGTAGTATGGCCATTTAAACAGTATTAATTCTTCCAATCCAGGAGCATGAAATAGCTTTCCATTTTTCTGAATACTCTTTAATTTCTTTGATGAATGTTTTATAGTTCTCAGCATATGTCTTTCACCTCCTTGGTCAGGTTTCTTCCTAGGTATTTGGGATGCGATTTGAAAAGTTATTTTATTTTTATGTATTTTCTAATATTTCTAATATTTCGTTGTTAGTATACAGAAATGCGACTGATTTCTGAATGCTAATCTTTATCCTGCTACTTTGTTGAATTCATTCATTAGTTTGAGTAGTCTTTTGTGGAGTTCTTAGGGTTTTCTATATATAGTATCATGTCATCTGCGTAGATGACATGTTTGACCTCTTCTCTTTCAGTTTGACCTCTTCTCTTTCAGTTTGAATACCTTTTATTTCTTTTGTTTGTCTGATTGCTGTGGCTAGGACTTCCAATACTATGCTGAATAAAAGTGATGAGAGTGGGCATCCTTGTCCTGTTTCAGATTTTAGTGGGAAATCTTTCAGCTTTTCTCCATTAAGTATTATATTGGCTGTAGGTTTGTCATGAATGGCTTTTATTATATTAAGGTATGTTCCCTCTATACCCATTTTGTTAAGAGTTTTTAATCACAAATGGACGTTGGCTTTGTCAAAAGCTTTTCCTGCATCTATTGAGATGATCACATGGTTTTTGACTTTGCTTTTGTTAATGTGGTGTATGATGTTGATTGATTGGCTATGTTGAGCAATGCATGTGAAATTGGGCTGAACCCCACCTGGCCTTTGTGTATGATCTTTTTTATATGTTGTTGGATTTGTTTGGCTAAAATTTTGCTGAGAGTCTTTGCATCTGTATTCATCAAAGATAGTGGCCTATAGTTTTCTTTTTTGGTAGTATCTTTGTCTGGTTTTGGTATTAGTGTGATGGTGTCATAAATGTCTTTGGGAGTGTTCCTTCTTCTTAATCCTTTTGGAAAAGTCTAAGAAGGATGGATATAAGTTCTTTATATGTTTGGTAGAATTCACCTGTGAAACTTTCTGATCCTGGACTTTTGTTTTTAGGGAGTGCTTTTATTATATATGTGTGTGTGTATATATATATATATATATATATATATATATATATATATATTTTTTTTTTTTTTTTTTTTTTTTTTTTTTTTTTTTTTTTTTTTTTTTTTTGTCTTTTTGCCTTATCTAGGGCTGCACCCACGGCATATGGAGGTTCCCAGGCTAGGGGTCTAACAGGAGTTGTAGCTGCCAGCCTGCACCACAGCCACAGCAATGCAGGATCTAGGCTGCGTCTGCAAACTACACCACAGCTCATGGCAACCCCAGATCCTTAACCCACTTAGCGATGCCAGGGATTGAACCCGCCACCTCATGGTTCCTAGTCAGATTCGTTAACCACTGAGCCACGACGGGAACTCTTATTATGTTTTCAATTTCATTTCTAGTGATTGCTCTGTTGAATTGATCTCTTTCTTCCTGATTCAGTTTGGGCAGGCTGTTAAGTCTCTAGAAAGTTGCCCATTTCTAGATTGTCAAATTTGTTGGCATGTAATTGTTCATAGTATTATTCTCTTGTGTGTGTGTGTTTTTTTTTTTTTTTGTATTTCTGCAGTATCCATTGAGATTTCTCCTTTTTCATTTCTTATTTTGTTTATTTGAGTTCTTTCTCCCCTCTTCTTGGTGAGTCTGGCCAGGGGTTTGTCAGTTTTGTTTACCCTTTCAAAGAACCAGCTCTTGATTTTATTGATTTTTTTTCAGTCTCTTATTTTATTGACATCTTCCCTGATCTTCATGATTTCCTTCCTTCTGCTGACTTGAGATTTTGTTTGTTCTTCTTTTTCTGATTCTTTTAGGTGGTAGGTTAAGGTGTTGATTTGAGATTTTTCTTCTTTTTTTGAGGAAGGCCTGTAGTACTGTTGCACTTTCCTCTGAGCACTGCCTTGGCGGCATCCCATGAATTTGGAGTCGTTGTGTTTTCATTTGTCTTGAGGTATTTTTTTAAATTTCCCTTTTGATTTCCTCGTTGACTCATTGGTTTTTTAGTAGCATGTTGTTTAGTCTCCATGTAGTTAGTTTTTTCTCATTTCTTTTCCTGTGGTTGATTTCTGGTTTCATGCCGTTGTGGTCAGAGAAGATCCACAATGAAATAATAATGATTCTTATTGAAATAATTTCTGTACTCTTAAATTTGTTGAGGTGAGTTTTGTGCCCCAGTATGTGGAACATCTTTGAGAATGTTCCATGTGTACTGGAAAAGAATGTATATTCTAATTTTTTTGGATGTAATGTCTGGAAAATATCAGTTAAGTATAACTTTGCTGTTGTGTCATTTAGGATCTTATTGATTTTCTGACTAGAGGATCTGTCCATTGATGTGAGTGGGGTACTAAAGTCCCCTACTATTATTGTATTCCCATCAGTTTCTCCTTTTATGTCTGTTAGTATTTGTTGTATGGATTTGGGTGCTCCTATAGTAGGGGCCTATATATATAGATGAGTGTAATACCCTCTTCTTGAATTAATCCTTTTATCATTAAATAGTGTCCTTCTTTGTCTTTCTTTATGGCCTTTGTTTTGAAGTCTGTTTTGTCTGATGAGGGTCTTGTAACTCCTGCTTTCCTGTCTTTTCTTTCGCACCAAATATCTTTTTCCACCCCCTCACTTTCAATTTGTATGTATCCTTTGCCCTAAGGTGAGTCTCATGTAGACAGCATATTGTACGCTTTTGTTTTTTTATCCAGTCTGCCACTCTGTGTCTTTCTTTTTTTTTTTTTTTTTGTCTTTTTTCCTTTTCTAGGGCCTTACCCGCGGCATATGGAGGTTTCCAAGCTAGGGGTCTAATAGGAACTGTAGCTGCCGGCCTATGCCACAGCCACAGCAACACGGGATCCGAGCTGCGTCTGCAACCTACACCACAGCTCATGGCAACGCCAGATCCTTAACCCACTGAGCAATGCCAGGGATTGAACCCGCAACCTCATGGTTCCTAGTTGGATTCGTTAACTGATGAGCCACAACAGGAACTCCTACTCTGTGTCTTTTGATTGCACCATTCAGTCCATTGACATTTAAGGCAATCATTGATGAATATGTATTAATTGCTATTTTAAACCTTGTTTTTCAATTGATTTGTTGTTTCTCCTTTGTTCCTTTCTTTTCTTGGTTGGATGATTTCCTTTTATTTTATGCTTGTGTCTTCTTCTTTTTAGTTTTTGTGAATGTGTTGTTTGGATTTGATTTATGGTTGCCTGTTTTTCACGTATGTTAACCCCTTCTTATATCTGCTTGCTTTAGCCTGATAGTTGTTCAGGCTCAAACAGATTCTTAAAAAAAAAAGAGTCTAGATTTTCTTACTTTCCTTCCCCGTATTTTATGATTTTGATGTCTTTTTTTTTAATGTCTTCATGTTAATCCTTTTTGCTGCTCCTTGTGTTTAACATTGCTGTTACAGTAGAGTTTTTTTTTTTTCCTTTTAGATCTGTGTACTGGCTTATTTAAGCAGTTACTTTCCACTTGTGATTTCCTCCACCCTATTCCTTCTTACTTTTTTATTTAGAGGAGCCCTTTCGGTGTTTCTTTTAGACTGGGTTTAGTCTTGCTGTACTCTTTTAGTTTTTGTGTGCTGGAAAAATTGTTTATTTCTCCTTTTATTTTAAATGATACTCTTGCCGGGTAGAATATTGTGTAGACTGTCGGTCGCTGTGTGTGGGAATGAGGAAGCAGGTGGTTAGCTTTGGCACCTTGCCCGTCTTCCCACGTTAGCCGCAGAGCCTGTGTCTGCGTCAGCCCTTCCTCCTGATGGGAGGGTTCATTAGAGTCCTGGGTGCCAGGCAGTGTGTGGTCAGAGACCAGCAGACTGGGCCCCCTCCCTGCCTGTGTGTGATGAGGAGATTGTACCCTGAGGAGAGGGGATGTTAGTGTGTTTTTCGTGGCAGAGCTGCCCCTTTTTTTTTTTTTTTTTTCATTCTCTTTCCGTTTTTGTCTCTGCTCTGCAGTTATCTGCACCCCCTCTTCCTGCTTAGGGGCCACTCCATGGCCCGTCTTGGGGCATCTCAGGCAAGGAGCTCCTCTTCCTCAGGGAACACTTCTTTGGGCTCCTGGGGTGAAGGTGGGGCTGCTGCTTGCACTTCTGAGCTGGCCTGGGTGTGACGCTGGACGGGAGAGGGGAGGGAGACGGTTGACTCAGCGGGCGGCACACAGCCTTTAACTGTGACAGTCCTTGCTGTGCTGGTGCCCACCCTGCATGTAAGCTCGTGAGGGTCTCTGCCACGGAGACCTGCTGGGGCCCCTGGGGCAGGTGGCTCTCAGCACCACCGGCGTCTGTGCCTGCGTGTGTTGGGGCCTCAGTTCCCTCCGTTCTGGTTTGTGTCAAGGTGATCCTGTCCTCTCTCCATCTCCCAGGAATTTGATGGAATCTCTGGTTTTCTTGTGGATTTATTCCCCTTTGTTCATCTTTTTGTTATTTCAGTGGGATTTGGGAAGGGAAGGGACTGTAAATACATGTGCTCTGTTCCTGACTCAATGTGAGAAAACATTTTCAATAAACTCAGGGTTTAAAGGATCACAAAAGGGAACCAGGTTGCGAAGCCAATTACTCTTCCTTTAAAAATGCTCATGGTGGGAGTTCCCTGATGGCTCATTGGGTTAAGGATCTGGTGTTGTCGCTGCTGTGGCTCTAGTTACAACTGTGGCGGGGGTTTGATCCCTGGCCCGGGGACTTCCACATGCCACAGGTGCAACCAGAAAAAAAAAACAAGGGTGTTCATCCCTTTTGCAAAAAAAAAAAAGCTTGAGGAGAGAAATTGTGAAAGAGAAATGCTAGTCAGGCTTTTAGCTGGATGTTCAAATTTTTGGGGGGAGGGGCACTGGCGTATACTGTTTATTTATAAGCAAATATTGTTTCTTTTTTTAAAAAAGTTATTGGGGAAAAAATTTGGGGGGTATAGTTGATATTTGATTGGGGCATAGTTGGTTTACACTGTCGGATTAGTTCGTATGTACAGCAGGTGCATCAGCTTAATGTCTTTTGGAAGCTCACTCCAATTTCTTCCCTTTAGATCTTGAACATCACCGTGGGGTCCTCAAGGCTGGCTCCCCGCCGGGGCCCGGTGAATATCGTCTTTGCTGTTAAAGGTGCACAGGGGTTTCTGAACGGGTCCGAAGTGAGCGAGCTGCTCAGGAACTTGAGCGTGGTGGAGTTCAGCTTCTACCTGGGGTACCCGGTGCTGCAGATCGCCGAGCGTGAGTGCCACCCTCCTCGTGGCCCTGGGCACGGGGCTGCAGGTCCTGGCCTTGGCGGACCTCTCCTTTTCAAACGAAATGGCACAGATGCAGACTGTCAATCGGCTAAAATTGGAGCAGCTCAGATCACAGCAGGGTGGGCCTCCAGAGCCCTCCTCCCCTACCGGGCTGGCTTTGTTATTCTCTTTAGAGAGTCCAGGGCCCTATCAAAGGCCATGCCAGTTCTGGAAAAGATGAAACCAGAGGGTTGGAGAACAGATCTGTGGTTGTCAGGGATGAAGAGGGGGTGAGGAAAGCTAGACTATGGTAGCAGAAAGCAGTTTTGGGGGGAGAGAAAAGTGTTCAGTATCTTTATTGTGGTGGTGGTTACTTGCCTCTATGCATCTGTCAAAGCCCATAAAACCGTACACCAGAAAGAGTGAATTTTACTGTGTGTTCACTTAAAAAGAAATGAAAAGAAACCCAGCCTTCCTTCCTGATGGATGGATGGATGGATGCCATTCGACTCACAGTCCAAATGAAATGGAATGGCGGAGTGGGGGAAACATTTATTTCACGAGACAGTAGATTCCAGAGTCAAAGTCAGGCAAAAAAGGTACCAAATTCTTTTTCAAAATGGAGTTGCCAAATAGCTTAATGAGTCTTTTAGTGTACTGCCAATTAAGTGTAAAACAAAAAAAATAACTTGTAAAATGCAAAAGTAGACAGAGATAGGAGTTCCCATGGTGGCTCAGTGCTAACAAACCCAACTAATATCCATGAGGACGCAGGTTCGATCCCTGGGCTCGCTTGGTGGGTTAAGGATCGGCTTTGCCTTGAGCTGTAGTGTAAGTCACAGATATGGCTTGGATCCCGTGTTGCTGTGGCTGTGGCAAAGGTCTGCAGTTGCAGCTCTGGTTTGACCCCTAGCCTGGGAACCTCCCTGTGCTGTGGGTGTGGCCCTAAAAAGACAAAAGAAAAAAAAACAGGGAACAAAGTTGTTTTTTATGAATAGCAACTTTCAGTGATATAAATTGCGGGTATGGATAAAATAATAAGTATGCTGGACATAGGGTCACTTTACCCGGCCTGAGTCATTGCTGGGAAAGCCCAGTGCTCTGAGGAACACAGCGTGCAGACTCACTGCTCTGAGACAATGACAGTTCACGGGGAACTTATGCCCCATGATGTCACTTGAATTAGCCCTTGCTTTCCCCTCCTCTTTAGGGCCGTACCCTCGGCATATGGAATTACCCAGGCTAGGGGTCGAATTGGAGTTGCAGCTGCCAGCCTGCATCACAGCCACAGCAATGCATGATCTGAGCTGCATTTGCCACCTGCATCACAGCTCACGGCAATGCTGGATCACCTACCCACTGAGTGAGGCCAGGAATTGAACTTGTGTCCTCATGGATACTAGCTGGGTTCGTGACTGCTGAGCCACAACAGGAACTCCTTTCCCCACTCTTTCTCCTGGAGACTAATATGTTCAGAACCCTCTTACGGTCCCTGCCTTAGGGTCCCTGCTCTGGTACTTTGTTCTTGCGTAGTCAGAGCTGATTAGTTTAGGAGAGGCACTGCACTGTGACTTAGCCACCGCTCCCGGGACCACTCACCTCTCTGACTGTTGCAAACATGTTTTTTTTATGGCTCTTTCTCCTTTTCTAACCCTTTCCTTTTTATAGCCTTCCAGTACCCACAGCTCAACCTGTCTCAGTTGCTGAAGTCCTCTTGGGTAAGAACAGGTGGGTTTCACTTACGTAATACTTTGGTTACTGTAGGAAAAAGAAAGAAGCTTGTGCGGGGGCTTTGAGAAGGGTACCGCCTTTCCTGTTTCCGGGGCCTGAATTCAGGGCAAAATGTACCTTGGATCCTTGGCAAAGAATGAATGAGAAAGGGATTCAGATCCGGCTCGGGGAACATGTCCTGCTGAGCTACTGCACAAAAAGCATCGGCTTTCTTTAAAATTCCTACGTCAAGTCAAGGGCGAAGTCTAACGGGAACCGACAGTCTTCTGACCCAGAACAGGCCAAGGTTCTGAACCAAGCAGGGACCTCTCTCTCTCTCTCTCTCTTTTTTTTATTTCCCCTAAAAGTCTTATATGTTTGGTTTTATTTTTTTATTTTGGCTTTTGTCATTTTATGGCCGCGGGTTTATGGCCGCACCCGCGGCATGTGGAGGTTCCCAGGCTAGGGGTCTAATCGGAGCTGTGGCCACTGGCCTACGCCACAGCCAGAGCAACGCAGGATCCGAGCCGCGTCTGCAACCTACACCACAGCTCACGGCAATGCCAGATCCTTAACCCACTGAGCAAGGGCAGGGATCGAACCCGCAACCTCATGGTTCTTAGTCGGATTCGTTAACCACTGCGCCACGACGGGAACTCCTTATATGTTTGGTTTTAAAAGAACAGATCAGGTAACTTGGTGAACAAATAAGAAGCATGTTTTAAAGTCTTGGGCGCCCGAGTCGGGTATTTACGGCTATGGCTTTGCAGAGCACGGCTAACCCGGCACATGGAAGTTAAAAGATAGTTAAATGCTTGCAGTGCGCCTTGCGTGAGCAGCACGGTAACTCACTGGTCGTGGGCGGTAAGCATGTGGGGTGGGCGTGGTCACCGCCCACATGTTCTGGGACCCCATGAGCTCCCGCTGCATCACAGACAACCTCCCAAAGAAAGGCCCCCCCACCTCTTTGCATGCTACAGTGGCCTTATTTCCCAGATAGTTTTCATCGTGGTGAACGGACTTGCCCAGGGTCCTATGTCAGAGGGGCTTCGGGCCAGTTCTGACTGAAAAGCACATGCCTTTTTTTCTCTCCTGTACTCTGCTCACGTGCCATCGCCTGTTTCGATCATCTTGTTTCCAGCAAATGTCTGAAGCCAGGAACCCTTATGTGGAGTCAGTTAATGAGTCCAAATCTTGCATCACGATAAGATAGGAACTCAAGCCATTTCCAGAAAAATCTGGAAATCAGTGCAGACGAGATGTTTGATCTTGCGTAGGGAGCTCCTAGCTCCACAGCTCCAGCACTGCCGAGCTCCCGGGACTTCTGGCCACTGGTCTTTGTAATCTTTAGAGATAAGACCCTGGCTGCCCTTCGTGGCTTTTCTGCGCCCCGTTCACGCTCCCTCTTTCGGCTTTAACGTCTCCTCTCTGGGGACTAGCATTTTATTGTAATTGTGTGTTAATTTCTCTCACACACACATACACACACACACACACACACACACACACACACACGCGCGCTCTTTATTTTTTTTTTTTTCCTCCACTGCTCGCTCGTCTGGGGGCCTGTGTGGGTTTCATCTGACATACAGTCCTCCTGGGTGTCGTTGAGAAGCAGCTCCAGAACGAAGTGTTTCAGGCTGAGATGGAGCGCAAGCTGGCCCAGCTGCTGAGCGAAGTTTCCACCAGAAGGCGGATGTGGAGAAGGGCCACCGTTGCTGCTGGGAACAGCATGGTGCAGGTACGGCTAGGAAGCCCAAAGCTGGGGGGCCAGGAAGAGAGTGAGAGCTGTCGAAAAACAGGCCGTGTTTTCATTCACGTGGCAAGTGCCAGGAGAAAATTTGGCTAAACAGACTGGTTGCTCTCTCAGGCAGCAGTGGAATGAGGCAGCATTTCAGCTCAACTAGAGTCTGGACAGAGATTTCCTGAGTCTTTCGTCAGTGGTCGGTGCAGCAGATCTTGTGGGGACCCCAGTAGAAGAACCTGTGAACAGGTTGCCAGCTCATTTAATGACCTGATTTTTCAAAGAGGGTTTTTTTTAATTACCAAAAAGGTAGAGTCAGCTTTATGGAGTGGTAAGCATTCCTGAGAGCATCAGAGATATATCAGATAGCTGGACGAGACCTTAGAAATCGGAAAGAGAAAAACATTCTATTCCGTCGCTTTGTCCTCCCCGCCTCCCGCCAGCCCTGGTTGTCTCAGGGTAAACCAGCAGAAAGGTTACAAATGACAGATTCATTTGAATCCAAAAGTGACCCACTTAAAAATGCACATACTCACAGAGAGTTGGAGGCTGGGCTGTAATTTATTCCCATCTCTATGTGAATTGTATTATTTGGCATCTTTTTTTTTTTTCTCCCCTTTACTAATGCTGATTTGTAGAGCTAGGAAAATGAGATATTTAGAGCTGTGGCATTTCAGAGACGGGAAGCCAGGGTGCAACCCGGCCCTGCAGGGGTGGGGAGGGAGGTTGGTCGTTTAGAGGCATTAGAGAGAAAGTTGGGAAGCTGACCCTTGGTAGGGAAAGCAGGCGTCAACAGCCCTCAGTTCTTTACCAAGATTTCCCCTGTAAGTGCTGGTCTTTATTTTCCCTCCCAGAAAGGTGGTTGTTAGGTTTCTAAAATAGTCCGTTTGCCAGATGCAGTAGAATATGAGGCAATTTAAAAATCCATGTAAAAAACTGATAGTAACATTAAGCAAATAACTATGAAACTAAGATTAAAAATTAAAATGAGATCCAGCTGGGGCTCAGTAGTAGCGAACCCGACTAGTGTCCATGAGGACGGGGGTTCGATCCTTGGCCCTGCTCAGTGGGTTAAGGATCCGGCATTGCCGTGAGCTGTGGTGTAGGTCGCAGACGCGGCTCGGACCTGGCGTTGCTGTGGCTGTGGCGTAGGCCGTCGGCTACAGCTCCAATTTGACCCCTAGCCTGGGAACCTCCATATGCCGTGGGTGTGGCCCTAAAAAAACAAAAAAAAGAAAATGAAAAGGGGTGATAAAAACCTTATTTAGCAACGCTGGCTTCATAGAGCTCAAGGTCTGGGTGGAGGTTAGTTTATGCACATAAAGCAGTTAGAGAGCCCTGCAGACTACATGATGAGGTGCTTGGTCAGTCGAGCAAGCTCCCTAAGACAGGAATACGGGGTTTGTGGAAGTTAACCAAGCCACTGCAGGTGAACGGTGCCATCTGATGGGCTGATTGCTTGAGATTGTGCCCGACATTTCCTCCCTTTTGGAAGGACCAAACTCAAGGATGTAGACGAGAATTTCTGTGCAGCGGTCCAGGACTCTTCATCGAAACATAATGTGTGAAAGTGAAAGTATTAAAACAAATGTCTAGCAGTTGGAGAATGGGTAAATAAATTGTAGTGAAATCTTTATATGTTGGAATGTCCCATTATCACTTTTTTTTCATTTAGTGAAGGATATAGAAACAAGCTCAAGTGAAGACAGGCCATATAAGGCTGTATGCCCTGTAATCCAAATATTAATATAAAACTCATGAAACAAAATAACAGGAGGAAATAGGCCAACGTGTTTACAGTGATTTTCTTTGGTTGATTGAATTTCAGGTTATTTGCATTTTATTCTCTTTTTTTTTTATAGTTGTAGTTGATTTACAAGGTTCTGTCAGTTTCTGCTGTATAGCAAAGCGACCCACTTGTACATATGCACACATTATTTTTCTCACCTTATCCTCTATCCTGTTCCATCACAAGTGACTAGATGTGGTTCCTTGTGCTGTACGGCAGGATCTCACTGCTTCTCCACTCCAGATGCCATAGTTTGCAACTACTAACCCCAAACTCCCCGTCTGTCCCACTCCCTCCCCCTACCCCTTAGCAACCACAAGACTGTTTTCCGTGTCCATGAGTTTGTTTCTTTTCTGTAGATAGGTTCATTCGTGCCTACATTAGATCCCAAATATAAGTGATATCATACGGTATTTGCCTTTCTTTCTGACTTCCTTCACTCAGTATGAGAGTCTCTAGTTCCATCCATGTTGCTACAAATGGCATTATTCATTTATTCTTTATACTTACTGTTCATGTTTTTCAAGTTTTCTCTAAGGAGTATGTACTGGATACAGTGAACATATGATTTTTATTTATTTATTTTTATTTATTTATCTTTTGGCCATGCCCAGGCATGCAGAAGTTCCTAGGCCAGGGATTGAACCTGTGCCACGGCAGTGACTGGAACCACAGCAGTGACAATACCAGATCCTTAACGCGCTGGGCCACAGGAAACTCCCAGAATGTGATTTTATTGTATTTTACTTTTATTTCATTTTTTCTTGTGATGAGAACTAAGATCTCCCCTCTTTTGCAGTTCTCTTTGCAACTTTCCAATATGTAATACAGTATTTTTTTTTTTTTTTTTTTTGCTTTTTAGGGCCACACCTGTAGCATGTGGAAGTTCCCAGGCTAGGGTTCGAAGCAGAGCTGCAGCTGCCAGTCTACACTACAGCCACATCAATGTGGGATCCGAGCCATGTCTGCAACTTACACCACAGCTCATGGCGATACTGGATCCTTAACCTACTGGGCGAGGCCATGGATCGAACCAGCATCCTCATGGATACTAGTTGGGTTCATAACCTGCCGAGCCACAGTGGGACCTCCACAAACACGTGATTTTAATCAGGAAACATTTTTTAAGTGAAACTGAAAATGTTGGCCCAAATGGTGACTGCATCATATCATGGTTGGGTCGATTCCAGATATGACTCTGATAAGAGGTCATCTAAAAAACAGTAGTGGGATTAGATTTTACTGACTGTGACGTTCTTTCTTTCTGTTTTTTTGTCTTTTTGCCTTATCTAGGGCCGCACCCACGGCACATGGAGGTTCCCAGGCTAGGGGTCTAACAGGAGCTGCAGCCGCCGGCCTACGCCACAGCCACAGCAACGCGGGACCTGAGCCGGGTCTGCAACCTACACCACAGCTCACGGCAACACCGGATCCTTAACCCACTGAGCAAGGCCAGGGATCGAACCCGCAACCTCATGGTTCCTAGTCAGATTCGTTAACCACTGAGCCACGACAGAAACTCCTGACTGTGACCTTCAGATTGAAGAAGTTTGTGGACTCTTTAATCATGGTGGCTATCACTGGGTATTTGGGCATGTGGTTTCTGCAAGAAGAAGTGTTTCTAAAATGCATCAGAACTTTTCAGTGGAATGAACAGTCACAGAGTTAGAGGGACAGGTGGTATAATCTGCTGGCTTTTCAGTAGCCCGTTGATGGTAGTCTTGTAAAGACTAATAAAAACTAACCACTGCAGCGCGGTTCAGGGTCAAGGGGAGGGAGCAGGCGGGTAGGGAACAGAAGTGGTCAAGGAACTGGCCTAGAAACAGCAAACTGAGGGCTGGACAGGGGAGCCCTTCTCAAGGTGGGAGAGCTGTAAAGAACAGATTCTCCAGGGATGAGGGTTGGACCTCTGTTGTTAAGTGTTTTTTTTGTTTTGTTTTGTTTTTTGTCTTTCTAGGATTGCATCCACGGTATATGGAAGTTCCCAGTCTAGGGGTTGAATCGGAGCTGAAGCTGCCTGTCTTTGCCACAGCGACACGGGAACAGAGCCACATCTGCAACCTACATCACAGTTCATGGCAATGCCAGGTCCTTAACCCACTGAGCAAGGCCAGGGAATCAAACCCGTGGCTTCGTGCATACTAGTCAGGTTCGTTACCACTGAGCCACAGGGGGAACCCCAAGGATCATTATACATGATCTGTAAGGAGGCCTTCGCCATGAAATCGTGAAATGGTTGATTTGCCAAAAATTTACGGGGCTAAAGAAGGTGGCCAGCAGCCGTGTCCAGAGCCCAGGGCACTCTTACATTTTTGTCCCCGTGGCTAGAAAAGTAGCAGCTACATTTTGCCAACGACAAAGGTAAAGAGCAAACATTCAGATCGTGTGTATAATCTGGCGTTACTGTTGATTGTTCTCTCAGTCCACCATTTGGAGTCTAAAGGGGCAAGATAGTTGCTGCATATTACTAAGAGAAAAAGCTTCAAAAGAAAAAGCTGTATTTATGCAAAATGGTGGTACATTGGGTGTACTCGATTCTAAAGTACTAATGTAAAAGAATTGTCCTGTTAACACCAGACGGAAATACATTTTGGAACAAATCAGAGTACCGTTCGGCCCAGCATATTATAAATTGATGAGATTTATTTCCAGCTTGCTTGAGCTGCAATTGACATATACCACTGTATGAGTTTAAGGTGTATAATGTGATGATTTGATACATGTATATATTGCAAAATGATTATAATAAGATTCGTTAATACCTTCATCGCTCACATGGTACTTTTTTTTTTGTATGCGTATGTGGTTAGAACTTACAAATCTACTCTTTTAGCAGCTTTCAGTTATGCAGTGCTGTATTGTTAACTATAGTCACCATTCTGACTAGATTCTCAGATCTTATTCATCTTGTGACTGGAAGTGTACAGCCTTTGACCGCCGTCACGCATTTCCCTTACTTCTTGCCCCTGGCAACTACCATACCACTCTGTGTGTGTTTGGGTTTTTAAGATTCCATATATGCATAAGAGCATACCTTGTCTTTCTCTGTCAGACTTACTTCACTAAGCATTATGCCCTCAAGGTTCATCCCATGTTGTTGCTAATGACAGGATTTTCTTTTTTATGGGTGAATAATATTCCATTATGTGTGTACATATGTGTGTGTGTATCATGTGTCTGTAGATGGACACTTAGGTTGCTTCCATGTTTTCCCTATTGTAAATAATACTGAACATGGGGTGCAGGTATGTTTTCAAAAGTGATTTCAGGGGTTCCCGTCATGGCGCAGCAGTTAATGAATCCAACTGGGAACCATGCGGTTGTGGGTTCGATCCTTGGCCTTGCTCAGTGGGTTAACGATCTGGCGTTGCCGTGAGCTGTGGTGTAGGTCGCAGACGAGGCTCAGATCTGGCATTGCTGTGGCTGTGGTGTAGACTGGCGGCTGTAGCTCCAATTCGACCCCTAGCCTGGGAACCTCCATATGCCACAGGTGCGTCCCTAAAAAGCAAAAGAAATAAATAAATTAATTTAAAAAAAGTGATTTCATTTCCTTTGGATATATACACAGAGGTGGAATTGCTGGACCATATGGTAGTTCCATTTAACGTTTTCTGAGGAAGCTCCATACTGTTTTCCATGGTGGCTGTACCATTTTACATTCCCACCAACAGTGGAGGAAGGTTCCCTTTTCTCTGCATTCTCACTAGCACTTACCTCTTGTCCTTTTGATTATAGCCCTTTTAGCAGGTATGAGGTGATATCTCATTGTGGTTTTGATTTGCATGTCCTTGATGGTTAGTGATGTTGGACACCTTTTCATGTACCTGTTGGCCATTTCTGTGTTTTCTTTGGAAAAATGTTCAGATCCTGTGCCCATTCGTTAATCAGATTTTTTTTTTTTTTTTTTTTTGCTATTGAGTTGTATGAGTTCTTTATATATTTTGGATATTAACCCTTTATCAAATATGTGATTTACAGGTGTTTTCTCCTATTCTACCTCTTCATTTTGTCAATTGTTTCTTTTGCTGTGCAAAAGCTTTTTAGTTTGATGTAGTCTTATATGCGTATTTTTGCTTTGTTGCTTGCACTTCGAGTGTTTTATCCAAAAAAAATATTGCCAACTCCATTGTCAGGGGGCTTTTACTCTGTGTTTTCTTGTAGGAGTTTTATGGTTTCAGGTGTTTCCATTTGGAGTTAATTTTTGTAAGATAACATCTAGTTTTGGTGTTCCCATCGTTGCTCAGTGGTTAACGAATCCGACTAGGAACCATGAGGTTGTGGGTTCTATCCCTGGCCTCGCTCAGTGGGTTAAGGATCCAATGTGGCCATGAGCTGTGGTGTAGGTTGCAGACGTGGCTCAGATCTGGTGCTGTGGCTGTGGCGTAGGCCAGCGGCTACAGCTCTGATTAGACCCCTAGCCTGGGAACCTCCATGTGCTGTGGGTGTGGCTCTAGAAAAAGCCAAAAAAATTAAAAGAGCATCTAGTTTCATTCTTTTGAATATGAATATCAATTTTCCCAACACCGTTTATCAAAGAGACAGTCTTTTACCCACTGAGTATTCTTGGCTCATTTCTCACCAGTGTCTTTTGTGACTCCATATGAATTTTAGGATTTTTTTTTTATTTCTGTAAAAAGTGCCACTGGAATTTTGATAGGGATCGCATTGATTCTATAGATAGCTTTGGAGAGTGTGGTCATTTTAACAATATTAATTCTTTTGATCCATGAACATGGGATGTATTTCCATTTTTTTGTGTCTTCTTTCATCAGTGTCTTATACTTTTCAGTGTACAAATCTTTACCTCCTTGGTTAAATTTATTCCTAAATATTTTATTATTTTTGATGCTATTGTCAGTGGGACTGCTTGTCTCTTTTTCAGATACTTTGTTAATGTATAGAAATACAACTGATTTCTATACATTGATTTTATATCCTGCAACTTTATTGACTTCATTTACTAGTTCTAATAGTTTATTAGTGGAGTCTTTAGGGTTTTCTATATCATGTCATCTGCAAACAGAGACAGTTTTACTTCTTCCTTTTCAAATTTGGAAGCCTTTTCTTTGTTTTCCTTGTCTGATTGCTCTGGCTAGGATTTCTAGTACTATGTTGAATAGGAACAGTAAGAGTGGATACTCTTGTCTTATTCCTGACCTGAAAGGAAAAGTTTTCAGCCTTTCACCACTGAGTACAACGTTAGCTGTGGATTTGTCATATGCGGCCTTTTCTTTGTAGAGGTATGTTCTTTCTACACTCAGTTTGTTGAGTTTTTATCATGAATGGATGTTGAATTTTGTCAGATCCTTTTTTTTTGCATCTATTGAGATGATCATATGATTTTTTATCTTTCATTTATTAATGTGATGTATCACAGTTATTGATTTGCATGTGTTAATGAATCCTACTTGATCATCCTGCATAATCCTTGTAATGTGCTGTTGAATTTGGTTTGCTAATATTTGGTTCAGAATTTTTGCATCTATATTCCTTAGAGATATTGGCCTGTAGTTTTCTTTTCTTGTAGTGTCTTTACCTGGCTTTGATATTAGGGTGATGTTAGTCTCATAAAACAATTTTTTTTAATGACTGCACCCACAGCCTGTGGAAGTCCCTGGGTCAGGAATTGAATCTGGGCCACAGCTATGCTGAAACTGTGGCAGCACTCGATCCTTTAACCCACAGCGCTGGATGGGGGATTGACCCCACACCTCTGCAGTGACCCGAGCCGCTGCAGTCAGATTCCAGAACCCACTGTGCCACAGCAGGAACTCCCTCGTGAAACAAAATTGAGAGTGTTTCTTCCTCTTCAATTTTTTGGACAATTTTGAGAAGGATTGGCATTAATTCTTGAAGTGTTTAGTAGAATTTATCAGTGAAACCATCTAGTGCTGGGCTTTTCTTTGCTAGGAAGTTTGTGATGACTGATTCAGTTTCCTGTCGTGTTATGACATAGTCAAGATTGAATGCCCTCAGAAAGGGCATCTGGAAACAGGAGCTTCTAAAATGCTAATGGTTTCCGTTATCTTTCAGGTGGTAAATGTGTCGAGGCTCGAGGGAGACGACAATCCCGTGCAGCTCATCTACTTTGTGGAGGATCAAGATGGAGAAAGACTCAGTGCGGTCAGGTCTTCAGATCTGATTAACAAGATAGATATCCAGAGAGCAGCCATCATCTTGGGTTACCGGATTCAAGGTGCTATTGCCCAACGTAAGTGCCTGAGGCTTGGCCCCCACGGCCCTCTGTGCTATGGCGAGGTCAAAAGCCAGCCTTTTTCTAACAACAAACTCTGAATTGAAAGCATTCTTATGTGTGCCTAAGACACTTATGTCTTAAATCTTTATTATTAAGGGCCATTTATATAAGATGTCAGTCGTTGAAATGAGTTTGCCAAGATTTATTTCAGTTGCTTGTAGTGGTGGCCTTTGCTCTCCGCTTCCCTACCTAGCATTTTATATTCATAGTATTCTAGTGAGTAGGTTAACATGAACATTTTTTCCTCCTCCTCCCGTACTCTTTCTTTTTAAAAATTTTGTCTTGGGTAAAATAATGTGTTTTCCCTGTATTAATTCCAGAATGTTATATGTCATATTTTGAATGTTGGCGGGCACAGTGAGTCACACAGGAAGCTAGGAGGTGCCTCCTGCGTTTCTTGGCTTCCTCTGGGTCTTTTAACACAAAGAAATCCTTCAGCCTTACCCTTTTCAATCCTGCTGCTCTCCCACCCTGTCCTCACACCACTCACCATTTGGAAAGAGGTATTTCGATGTTTCTTTATTTTTGTTGGGACAGTCTAGGTTCCTGCCCATACCCCCATCCCACTCTCACTGGCAGTGCCTGCTCTCAGTGCCTTTTTTCTTCCAACTCATAGATTTGGGATATTTAAAATTAAGAAAAGGAGAGGCATGGAGGAGTAAATTTCTCTAAATAAACCTGTATGAATCAGACTGCTATTTTTTATTTTTTTATTTTTTTTTTAGGGCTGCATCCTCAGCATGTGGAAGTTCCCAGGCTAGGGGTCGAGTCAGAGCTACAGCTGCCGCCTACACCACAGCCACAGTAATGTGACATCTGAGCCACGTCTGTGACCTGCACCACAGCTCATGACAAGGATGGATCCTGAACCCACTGAGCAAGGCCAGGGATCTAACCCACTTCCTCATGGGTACTGGTCAGATTTGTTACCGCTGAGCCACGATGGGAACTCCCAGACCACTATTTTAACATGGATGTTTTTCCTTTATGATCCTGAGGGCAATCCTGGTAAGAGCTCAGTGAAACTTGCTCCTATCAGTAAGTATTTAGAAGGAATTCAGTATCAGAGGATATTGGAAAACTCCCATAGAGAGCACATCGGTGACAGAGGCAGGCCTTTTTTTTTTTTTTTAGGACAGCTTTAAAGTTATCCTTAATAATGGAATATTCTTTGTAAGATGTGTTCTTGACTCCGGAAATTTACCAGGATGAGGGCTATCAGGCACACTTTCTACATTTTAGCAATAGCAGTTGGAGAGTTGAAGCAAATAACCACTGGTGGTTTGTGTTTGTGTATATGAGGTACGATTGTGTATTATTAGGGTATTCTGTTTCAAAGCCCTGAAAAAAATGAGGCACTTACTTGTATTTCTTGATAAAGGACATTTCTTTTTTTCTTTTTTCCTTTTTTTAGGACTACACCCACGACATATGGAAGTTCCCAGGCTAGGTGTCAAATAGGACCTGCAGCTGCTGGCCTACACCACAGCCACAGCCACGCCAGATCCAAGCCGTGTCTGGGACCTACCGTATAGCTCATGGCAACGTCGGACCCTTAACCCACCAAGCAAGGCCAGGGATCGAACCTGTGTCCTCATGGATCCCAGTCAGATTCATTTCCACTGCGCCACGACAGGAACTCCAATAAATGACTTCTTTTTTTGCCTTTTCTAGGGCCGCACTTGTAGCATATGGAGGTTCCCAGGCTAGGGGGTCTAATCGGAGCTGTAACCACCGGCTTACGCCACAGCCACGCGGGATCCGAGCTGCGTCTGCGACCTACACCACAGCTCACGGCAACGCCGGATCCTTAACCCACTGAGCAAGGCCAGGGATTGAACCTGCAACCTGAGGGTTCCTAGTCGGATTCGTTAACCACTGAGCCGCGACGGGAACTCCTCCAGTGACATTTCTGATTGTCAGAGAGGTGCCCCACTCCCGCCAGGCATTCCGCTGTGTAGAAAAGATTGGCTGCAGTAGGCTGTGGTCACCCTTCCAGGCTATTTCCATGTGCCTTGTAGCTCCCTTTCTTCAGTTTCATGCTGCAAACCACAGGGCTAACAGTCCTGGGGTTGGAAGCCTCGGCCAGCACCAGGGCCAGCCCCCAAACGGCGGTGGCCCTGACCCCAGGGCCTTGTCTGGATGAGGCACAGGGTTTTGCTGGGTTAGAACTAAGAGGAGTATCCAGTTGTCCCAGCTCCTCCGGTTGTGTCACTTCTATGCCGTCAGCTGTTTTCATGCAAAACAAACTGAATGTTGACTGTATTCAGGCCAGATTTAAAAATGCAAGTTTTTACCGCTTTGTCATTTTTTTTCCATGTCTTGCATGTAGCCTGTGCTTTGTAATTTGTGCTTCTTTCATAGCGCGTGTGCTTTTAGAGGGCTCGCTCCCCTCCCTTGTCGCTCTCTCAGGGGCCTAAACCCAAACTTAAACCGGCACCGAGCTTCTTTTTTACTGTTACATCTTTGAGCAGAAACGTCCTGATCCTACAGCATATGTTAACCATTACAGGCTATGAACAGAGCATAAAACTTAAATCCCTGCCCAGGAAGACCAAGAGCGATTTGAAAAGACAAGACTCAGAGTCATGACCATTTTAATGAGGAAAGTAGTATAGTACATCAAGATGATATGTTGTTTTCTCCTTTTTATAGGGCCACACTTGAGGCATATGGAGGTTCCAGGCTAGGGGTTGAATTGGAGCTGCAGCTGCCGGCCTACACCACAGCCAGAGCAATGCCAGATCCTTAATCCACTGAGCGAGACCAGGGATCGAACCTGTGTCCTCATGGATACTGGTCAGATTCGTTTCTGCTGAGCTACGACAGAAACTCCAAGATGATACATTTATGTAATAAAATGCATTTTGAAAGAGTAGCAATATACTGTTTATCAGACAAAGACAACCGAGAACAAAAGACCTGAGATGAGGGAATCTAGAGTCATCACGGATAGGTCACTGCAAAGTGGCCGTAACAGAGCGAGCCGGGCAGGGAGGAGGGGGCGTTTTGATTTTCAGATCGTGGTGATCGAAACCTGAGCTTTAAGAGGACCGTAAGCAGTTGAGCTTTCCAGAAGAGCTGATGAAAGAACAGCCCACAAAATGGGAGAAAATATTTGCAAACAAAGCGACCAACAAAGGACCAATCTCCAAAATACACAAATACCTCGTACAGCTTTATATCAAATCCCGCAAACAACCCAACTGAAAACTGGTCAGAAGATCTAAATAGACATTTCTTCAAAGAAAACAGACAGATGGCCAAAAAGCACACAAAAAGATACTCAACATCACTATTAGAGAAATGCGAATCAGAGCTACAGTGAGGTATCACCCCAGCCAGGCAGAATCATAACTACTGCAGAGGGTGTGGAGAATGTTGCTGGGAATGTAAATTGGTGCATCCATTATGGAAAACAGTATGGAGGTTCCTTAAAACACTAAATATAGAGCTATCATATGATCCAGCATTCTCACTCTTGGGCATATATCCAGAGAAAACCGTAATTCAGGAGTTCCCGTTGTAGCGCAGCAGAAATGAATCCAACTAGGAGCCATGAGGTTGTGGGTTCGATCCCTGGCCTTGCTCAGTGGGTTAAGGTTCTGGTGTTGCCGTGAGCTGTGGTGTAGCTGTGGTGCAGACACAACTCAGATCCATTGTTGCTGTGGCGTAGGCTGGCAGCTGCAGCTCCGATTGGACCCCTATCTTGGGAATCTCCATATGCTGTGGGGGCAGCCCTAAAAAGCAAAAAAGAAAGAAAGCCATAATTCAAAAAGATACATCCACCCCTGTGTTCATTGCATCACTGTTTATAGTAATGACATGGAAGCAACCTAAATGTCCTTCAACAGAAGAATGGATAAAGAAGATGGGGTCCATATACACAGTGGAATATTACTCAGTCATAAAAAAGAGTGAAGTAATGCCATTGGCAGCAATGTGGCACTGGCCATGCAACTAGAGGTTATCATTCTAAGTGAAGTAAATCAGAGAAAGACAAATGTATGGTATCACTTATATGTGGACTCTAATAAAAATGCTGCAAGAGAACTTATTCCCAAAACAGAAATGGGTTCAGAGATTTCAAAACTGAAATTATCAAAGCAGGAATGTTGAGGGGAGAGCTAAATTGGGAGGTTAGGATTGACATATACACATTCCTATATATGAGATAAATAAGTAAGAAGGACCTACTGGACAACACATGACAATCTACTCAGTACTGTGTAAAGAAAATAAAATAATCTGGAAAGGAATGGATGTACGTATGTGTATAACTGATTCACTTGGTTGTATTCCTAAAACTAATATAACATTATTAAGTCAACTATACTCCAGTAAAGTTTTGTTTGTTTGTTTAGGGCTGTACCTGCAGCATATGGAGGTTTGGAATCAGAGCTGCAGCCGCCAGCCTATGCCACAGCCACAGCCACAGCCACAGCACCGCGGGATCTGAGCTGTGTCTGCGACCTACACCACCGCTCCCAGCAACGCTTGATCCTTAACCCACTGAGCAAGGCCAGGGATCAAACCTGTGTTCTCATGGATACAAATCAGATTCGTTTCCACTAAACCATGACGGGAGGTCCTAACAGTTTTTCAAAACATTAAAAAAACTTTTTTTAAAGATTAAGAAAAAAAAAATGCTGAATCCTGAGAGAGGATGAGTATGGAATACAAGGGATGAGGGCCCAGTCCTGGGAGGGTGAGTGGGGGAAAGCAGCCAGTGAAGGAAATTAAGAAGGACAGAGTAATCGATACATAATGGTTCAAGGCCAGGCGGGGCGGGGGCGGGGTGGATGGGGAATGAGGGCTTCAAAATAAGTAAATTGATTTAATGTCACTTTATTTTTTTTTAATTTTTTTAAATTTTTTGTCTTTTGTCGTTTTAGGGCCGCACTGGTGGCATACGGAGGTTCCCAGGCTAGGGGTCTAATCGGAGCTGGAGCTGCTGGCCTATACCAGAGCCATAGCAATGCTAGATCCGAGCCGCATCTGTGACCTACACCACAGCTCACGGTAACGCTGGATCCTTAACCCACCGAGCGAGGCCAGGGATCGAACCCACAACCTCATGGTTCCTAGTCGGATTCGTTAACCTCTATACGACGACGGGAACTCCTAATGTCATTTTAAAATCAACAACTGATACCTTAGGTAAAGCAATTTGAATTAAAAGTCATGTTTCAAGGTTTTGGGGGGTGGGGGTCGAGACACACAAGGAATGAAGGCAGGGCTCACGGACTGCTTAGCGGGACTTGCCGCCTTCGGCGTGGACACGTTCCTGCAGTGAGAATTTAGGGGCGGATCTGGTAGAAGCAGCTGGAAGTCAGGAGAGCTGGAGTAAGCCGACCTTGCCGTTCCTGAGGACACCTCCCGTGTGTGTCGCTGTGATCCCTCCTGTGTGGCAGACGTGACTGTCGTCTTGTGTGTGTGTGTTCACCGCCGCCCGTTGTCAGGAGGGCGTGGTCTCGGGCTGAAACGGCAGGGGCCTGGAGGCACGTTCCCTGCCCAGAAGGGCCGTGTAGTCCTGGGTTGCAGAGGACCCACTGACGGGCCTTTCTCCCTCGTCTGCAGCCGTGGACAGGGTGAAGAGGCCAGCCCCGGAGACGCAGAGCAGCAACCTCTGGGTCATTGTGGGCGTGGTCATTCCGGTGCTGGTGGTGACTGTGATCGTGGTCATCCTCTATTGGAAACTCTGCCGCACGGACAAGCTGGACTTTCAGCCTGACGCTGTGGCCAACATTCAGCAGCGTCAGAAGGTAAGGGCTCCCGCCCCCGCCCCGCCGCCACCCCAGTCCCCCGGGCGTCACGTGAGCACCCCGTGAGCTGGGCTGAGGTGCATCCAGTCCTGATACTGAAGGGCAGGGCAGAGAGCTGGTGAGGAAATCTTTTGGTTTTACTGGTGGCGCCCGTTTGCCTCCACGTTGCCTGCTGCAACCCAGTTCCTGCGTGGGAGTAAATCCTTGCCAAGAATATGTAACCGCTTAGCGGTGCATGGGCTCTGAATTGCACTGTGATTTTATTCTTGAGATGCTCAGAAGATCACGTCCATTCTGTATGTGACTTCTGATCTATTTTTAACCCTGGATATTTTCAGAGAACAGGAGCTGGGAAAGGTTTTCTTTGATCTGTGTATCTCTTTCATATGCAGCTCTGCCTGGTGGCTCCATTATTTTCCTTTCCTTCCATGTTGCAAGCCTACTTATCCACCGTGATTAAGGCCATTTAATCATTAAGAAATGGTAATACAGGGAGTTCCTGTTGTGGCTCAGAGGTAACGAACCCAGTTAGTATCCATGAGGATGCGAGTTCAACCCCCGGCCTTGCTCAGTGAGCTGTGGCTGCGGTGTAGGCCGGTAGCTGTAACTGATTCGATCCCCAGCCTGGGAACTTCCATATGCTGCACGTGTGGCTCTAAAAAAGAAAAAAAAAAGAAAAGGTAATACATGCATTAAACATTTTAACTTTATAATTATATAAATATATAAATTATATATATACAAATATTTGCCAATCTTTTAAAAAATATTTTGGAGCATTAGTCTACTGGAAGAAATTCGTTGAAATATTTCCTTTTTTTTTTTTTTTTTTGCCTTTTGTCACTTTTAGGGCCGCACCCGCGGCATGCAGAAGTTCCCAGGTCTAATCAGAGCTGCAGCTGCCGGCCTACACCACAGCCACAGCAACGCGAGATCCAAGCCGCGTCTGCAACCTACACCACAGCTCACGGCAATGCCGGATCCTTAACCCACTGAGCAAGGCCAGGGATTGAACCTGCAACGTCATGGTTCCCAGTTGGATTTGTTTCCACTGTGCCACGACGGGAACTCCTGTGCAATATTTCTTATAAGAAACAACACACATAATCCACCGGCCACTGTTTCCAATTCAGGCTTCTTTAGGGAAGAGCAGAGCAACCTGAGTACAATTTTTTATTTTTCTAATATCCCCACCCCACCCTACTGTGCAGTCTTTTAGAGTTAAGTCACTGCCCCCTCACTTGACAGCAGTTTCCCTTTCTTTTCTTTCTTTCTTTCTTTTTTTTTTTTTTTAGCAGCTCCTTTTCCATGTCTTTCCAAAGCGTTCAAGGTAGGATTTTTTTTTCTTTTTTGGCCACCCCACGGGATATGGAGTTCCCAGGCCAGGGATCAGATCCAAGCCCCACTTTCGACCTGTGCTGCAGCTGTGGCAACACCGGATCCTTTGACCAGTGTTGGCTGGAGACCCAGCCTGTGTTCTGGCACTGCAGGCACAGCCGTTACTGTTTCAATGCAGCAGGAACTCCTCAAGTTAATTTTTATAGTAATAGCGGTCTCCTTCTCACACTTAGGTTTCAGCAGTATGTAATTGTCACGTACAAGTGTCAGAGTGAACGCCGCTTGGTCAGTGCCTTGCTCCCTGAGTGCGGCGAGAATGCACCAAGTAAGAGAGGGGCTTGTGAGGCGCAGACGCTGAGCGCAGCGCCCGGGCCAGCCACGCCCAGCGCTTGGGACTTGGTGGTCGCCACCTGCATTTCTTGACGCGCACCTGCTCTGGGTCTCACACACGTAGAGGACCCACTCAACTCGAAAAGTTTGCTAAGAGAAAGCAAGCGAGAGGCAGAAGAACCAGAAATAAAAAAATCGCCCTGTTAACCTTTTAATTTTATTCTGATTTTCTGGGTATAAAAAAAAATTCTGCATATCACAAACTTAGACCTCCTGGATGAAAAAAACAAGTGTTATTTTTAAAATTTTTATTTATTTATTTGTGTCTTTATAGGGCTGCATCTGCAGCATAGGATGTTCCCAGGCTAGGGGTCCAACAGGAGCTACAGCTGCCGGCCTTTGCCACAGCCACAGCAATGCCAGATCCGAGCCATGTCCGCAGCCTACACCACAGCTCACGGCAACGCCAGATCCTTAACGCACTGAGTGAGGCCAGGGATCGACCTGCATCCTCATGGATACTAGTTGGGTTCGTTACCACTGAGCCATGATGGGAACTCCCGAAAGAAAAAAGGTATTATTTTAAAATTTATTTTATTTTTGTAAAAGTAAATGAAGAGCATTCTTTTTCTTATGGATCAACTGAGAAAGGCAAGCCCTTGATAAAATTGCAAGTTCATGGTTATCCAGTGTTTGAGAAGCAGTTTGTACATTAAGGTTATATTGATGACCTATCTTCATTTATTATTTACATGGTCTGCCAAGGTTATTTTGTTGTTCGATGGTGAATAGCATGGAAAAAACCTGCGAAAAAGCCCCTGATATACTAAATGATTCATAGTGTGAATTTCATTGTAAGGAGATCGACAGCCGCTTTGGAAATGTTTTTGTTCTGGTGAAAGGGTATTGTTAGAGAGACTTAGCCAGTCTAGGCGGTTATGTATTTAAGTCTTTAATGTTCCCTGCTGCCTAACATAAACTCTCCTGTGGAAGCTCGTCCATTATCTGTTCAGTAACTACCAGCGTTCCCAGAGTTCACACAATAAGCTGTTTCCCAAGCTTTCACCTTCTCCCACTTTTACTTGCGAAATATTCTCACGTCCCGGATGTTGCTGTATATCAAATGGATAGTTTCCCATAGAACTCCCGGCCTTTGGAGCTGCTGTCTTTCTGCAAAGTGCTGCGCAGTTTTGTGCATTTACTTTTACAGCCTCTTTGCTGGCGAGGACCTCTGCCCGGAGAACCGCCCAAGAGAACAGGTGTCTTCTGTTCTCTTAGGAGGGGGTCTTTGTTTTGCTGGCACAGGAACCCAGCATGTAGATCTCGTCCTGCTTTTATAATAGGAAAATGATGTGCTTTTTGCTGAGAAACACATCTCTCTACTCCTTAAGTGTTTCTTCTAAGATGACCTGTCGATAGGGAGGGACCCGTCGCCTCGTCCCCGGGCCACTTGGGGAAGATGCTGTCTTGTCGCGACCACAAGAGCCCTTTTTGCTCCTTGTGTGGCTCTGTGGTTTCTCTCTCCACTCTGCTCACCCGGCCCCCGTCTGACGCTGCTTTACCGCTACCCTCCGAAATCTTTGGGCAAATCCCAGGGCTGCCGACATCTGGAAAGAATAAATCTACAGACCGAAAGTCCACGCCCTCCCTCCTCCTTGTAACCAGAAGGAAACCTCTTCACATTGTCTGGGAACAGATTAGGTTTGAAATATGATAACGGAGCGAGAGAGAGACCGTCCTGCCCTAGTTTGAGGCAGGGGTCTTTTACAATTTCTGATGAGAAAGAAAAGACCTGCTAACCTCTGTCTGTCTTTCCTCTGTGTTCTCTTTAATCTGGAGCCCCCCAGGCGTCGCTTTTGGCTGCTCCCAGAAAAATTACAGCCCGGACCCGCCTCGCCCTGTTGAGGTTCTATTTAAAGACACGGGTGGCGTTGGCCAGATGCTGCTGGCCCTGGGGAAACTTGTTCCTTTCAACGAGGACAGTCCGCACCCCGTGGTTGGCGGGGGACCGTGGTTCCTGGCCGGCTGGCGCTTCGGGCAGCCAGATGGAGCCGCCTGGCGCTGCACGTTCATTCACCCCATTGAGCAGTTTGCTCTCAGCCGCGCAGGGCCGGGGTGGGTGACGAGCACAGATAATGCACCAGCCCTGCCTGCCCTCGAGAACTTTCATAAGGGAAAAGGGGAGGCAGTTAAAAGCCGAGGTGCTGCAGTGTAAGCTCCAGGCTCGGAGCGTTTTATAGGACGTACTGGGTCGGAGGTGGTGCCGTGGGCTGTGGGGAGCCGAGGGTGGCTTTTCATCAGAGAGCAGCTTGACGTAGTTAGGGCGGGGACTGTCACTGGGCGGGGTGGTGTGGTCAGTGGGTTAAAGAGAACTTGTTGAGCAGTCCTTCATCTCCTCCCGACTCTGTAAGGACCCCTGTCGCATGGAATGGCTCGGGGGTCCCAGGGCACCCTCGCTGTGGCCCGAGGGCTGAGAATCTTGGAGGACGGCTCGCCCAGACCCACAGATGGCAGTAAGGTCGCCTCGTTTTCGCCTCCTAGACGGCAACGGCACGGCGGCTGTGGGGACTTTTCACAGACCTCATCCACCAAAGAGTAAATGCCTCAGCAGTGGTGCTCCCTTCAACATCGCCCTTTTTGATTTAGTCACTTTTGGGATTTGCTCTGTGGTTTCTGTGGTCATCTTCTCTTATCTTCTCTTTTCTTTTTTTTTTAAATGGCCACACCCGCGGCATATGGAGGTTCCCAGGCTAGGGGTCTAACAGGAGCTGTAGCCGCCGGCCTACAACACAGCCACAGCAACATGGGATCCGAGCCGCGTCTGCAACCTACACCACACCTCACGGCAATGTCGGATCCTTAACCCACTGAGCGAGGCCAGGAATTGAACCCGCATCCTCCTGGATACCGGTCGGGTTTCTTAACCCGCTGAGCCACAGCGAGACCTCCCTCTGTCGTCATCTTAACTGCTTCTTCTCTGAAGGTTCAGGCTGACCTGAATCCGGGGACTTCACTCTGTCTTGTTCCATCCGGGTTGTATTATATTTATGGCTCACATGTTTTAAAATTCACCAGGCATCTCGTTTCTTGGCTGACCTGCTCTGCGGCCTTACCCTGACTCGTCAGCAGTGTTTTCCTTTGGGGACACAGACAATGAGTTCTGTCCCCTCTGTGATAAAGAAGGAACAAAAGAGCCATCTTTCCTCAAAAAATCAGGTCCTAATGGGAGTATAGAAGGCACTAACACATTGTGACTCTTACACAATACTGATTGAAGCTTATTCTGTCTGTGGAAGCTGCAGACACATTATAATCAGACCGAACTCTAGATTTTTTTTTAAAGACATGGAAAAACTAGAAAAAGTGCTCCAGAAAATAGTGGTAAAACAAAAGGAATTAATTCCATAAGTGAGGGGGACAGTGTTTCCTGTAATTTTTTCCTTCTGTGTGTGGACAGCTTTTGTTTTGTGTTCAAGCACAGATTGGCTGCCAAATTTCTATTGTTATAGAAGGTGGTGACTCACCCAGGGGTTTGTATTTAAAGATATTAGAATTAATGAAAGCCAGTAGGACCTCAAAGCTATTATGGGTGGGTATTTTGTTTATAACATATACCGTTTTCTTGTTTCCCCACAAAATCCAGTAAGTTTGGTTCTTCAGCTGACTTTTTTGAAATTCGTTGAGACATCAGGTATTTATTGAGGGTCTACCACGCATCATGTCCTGTTGCCAAATTAAAACATTTTGCACCTGGGAGTTCCTGTTGTGGTGCAGCGGAAACGAGCCCGACTGGTATCCATGAGGACGCGGGTTCGATCCCTGGCCTCACTCAGTGGGTCAAGAATCTGGCGTTGCTGTGGCTGTGGTGTAGGCTGGCAGCTGTAGCTCTGATTCACCCTTAGCCTGGGAACTTCCATATACCGCCAATGTAGCCCTAAAAAAAAAAAAAAAAAACATTTTTTGTGTATCTATGTGTACATCTATAGCTTTAGCTGGTCTCTGAGGGCTCTTAGCTGCTTATTTTAACTGCCTGCTGTTTCATCAGCCAACAGCAGTAATCTTGCTGTCAGTCTCATTTGTATGGTGGAGGAAGAATTTTCCAGGTTCTCCTGGGTGGTCTAGAAATGAAATTGGCCTGAGACAGGATAACAGGAGAAAATCCCAGTAAAGTTAAACCTCATGCATACATAGGACAGCACCAGGAAAAGTGAAAAACTCAACAAAATCACTAAAGCCCTCACCTTAAACACCACCTTCAGCTAAAGACAAAGAGGATGTTGGGGGGAGTGGGTTAGAACTTCAGAGGGGAGGAAGGCAATTCACATGGAGCTGGAAAAGCAGGTATTTGGTAAATAAATGCTTACTGGGCCTGCAGGGACACAGAATAGGTCCCTTATGTCCTTTTAGGCAGTAAAGGGGAAAAAATCTCAAAATTTCTCCCTGAGTCTTTTGGGCCTTGATTGTTTTCAGCTTGAATAATCTGCATGCCAATGAGACATTTGCAGGTGGCAAATTTTGTTCCCCTACAACATGTATATATATGCAACTATATGCATTTTCTTCTCCTATGACACACACATGTATATGTATATCTAATATATATGCGCATGTGCACATGTTTATATGTATACACATGCCTGTGTATGTATGTTTACATGTATATGTACACATATGCATGTAATAGACATGCACATGTAATGTGTATGCATATGTATTAATATAAAACAAAATTTGCCACCCCCAAATGTCTCTTTTTGTTTTGTTTGTTTTGTTTTTGCTTTTTTGGTTTTTGCTTTTTTAGGGCCTCACTCTTGGCATATGGAAGTTCCCAGGCTAGGGATCAAATTGGAGCTACAGCTGCTAGCCTACACCACAGCCACAGCAACTCAGGATCTGAGCCGCATCTGTGACCTACATCACAGTTCACAGCAACGCTGGACCCTTAACCCACTGAGCAAGGCCAGGGATCGAACCTGCATCCTCACGGATCCTAGTCAGGTTCGTTAACCACTGAGCCACGAAGGAAACTCCCCGAATGCCTCTTTGGCATGTGGATTATTTCAAGCTGAAAACAATCAAGGCCCAAAAGACTCAGGAAGAAGTTTTGATAAATTATGCATATATATATATATATATATACACACACACACACACACACACACACACATATATTTCTTACATGTCAGGGAAGGCATTTACTTCCTGGACTTGGGTACACAGCCTGCACCAAGGAGGCGGTGCCGTCCGTATTTTTCCTTTACTCACTTTGGGTCCTTCGCTTAGAGGAGGCCATCGGTGGCTCCTCCTTCAGTTTGGATAAAAGCAAACCATTTTGCAAAAGAGATGATGTTGATGGTGGTGATTCAATGCTTGTTGACTGTGTCTGTGATTTTTTGATTTAGAGGCACCGTAAGGGGGTTGAAATGAGGTGCAGCTGGGGTGAAAGCGGCCACAAGGGTGAGAGGTGTGCCGCTTCTATAAACTAGGAGGAGTTTGAGAAAGCGAAACCAGAGTTTATATACTGAGGTTGTCCATCTGGAATTTGATTCCCTTCAAAAGGCCGTGTGCCCCCCTGGTGAGTTACACCGCACAGAAATTTGGAGAGCCCAGCAGAAGATGGCTGGGGGTAGGGGGAATCGTGGAGCTGCAGGTTTGGGTTCATTGTTTGGGAAGCAACATTTCTGAGCCAAGGGCTGTGTGCCACCCCACAGCCTTCCCCGGCCGGTGCAGCAGACTGCTGGTAACACGCTATCATCAATTGAGAAAATATAGGCACGGCAGTCTTTGCTTATTGTTTCCAAGCAACATCTTTGTGAACTCATTTAGAGTAAGTTCTGTCTCCCTCTGCTGGCCTAAGTCATTATTGCAGACTACTCCCCCCCACCCCCGCATCCAGTCTTGATTTTTACCGCGAAAAAGACCTTAGCACAAATTGAAGCCATTCATTGATGTTGTCACTCATCTGCGCACGAAGTGAGCCAAATAACGCGGAAACCTTTCACTTCCGCACATAGTAGATTGTCTAGAAGAGCTCCTTAGACCCTTGGCCTTTGTCTTCTGACTGATAGACTGTCTGTGGGTGTGTAATTCAGCCTGAAAGGAGGGCTTTAGGCTGCGTGTGGACCTCCTGCCGGGGAGACCTGTGGGGCGAGGATTGATAGACTGTTTCGCTTCTTCCACTTTGCGACCTTGAATAAAGGAAACTGTTCATACCCACCCTTGACACTTTGGGTCACCAAAGGCGCCTTGCCTTTATTCCCCGTGTTTCTGGATCCCTTCTAGTGTCTTTGTGCTTTATTTTAGCACAGGCTTCGAAGCTGCCCCTGGACTCTGACTGCAGGGTTCGTGGGGTCTTGGTTGTGGGTTTGCTATTGGTACCGTGTGTCCCCAGGTAGGACTTCTTTCCTTTGTCTTTGTGCCCTCATTACTTCTGATGACCACTCCTTTCTAGAAGTTCTTTTTTCCTCTTGGCTTCTGTTACATCGAACTTTTACATTGAACTATTTTTTTTTTAGGGCTGTGCCCACAGCATATGGAAGTTCCCAGGCTAGGGGTCGAATTGGAGCTGTAACTGCCGGCCTGCACCACAGCCACAGCAACGCCAGATCCCAGCCACGTCTGTGACCTACACCACAGCTCACGGCAACGCTGGATCCTTAACCCACTGAGTGAGGCCAGGGATCGAACCTGCGTCCTTGTGGATGCTAGTGGGGTTCGCTAGTGCTGAGCCATGACTATTAAGTTTTGAATTCCTCTTTTTCTTCGAATTCACCTATTTTCTTACTTGCTTCCTTTTCCGCCTCATAGCCCCAAACTATTAGATGTTCTCCAACATTTTATCCATAGAGCCTGTTTTCATCTTAAAGGTCTCAACTCCCCTACGTGTCCCCTTCTCTACAACTGCTTTCAAGCTCACACGTGCAGCCTGATGTTTCCCCCAGGCTTATCCTCGTCTCCAGCTACATCAAGCCGTTCTCCTTTGGAGCGTGTCCTGCTGTCTCAGAACTAAGCCTGGCTAGTGCAGAAATCCGCCTTTTGACCTCCTCGTCACCATTCTTTCACGACTCGTCTCTTCCCCTTAATGTCATGCCCCCTGCTCAAGGTGCCCTGCCTGTAGCTTCACCTCTCACTGGCTTCTTTCTCTCCTTTGCCTCTCGTGTCTGTGTTCGGCTTCTAGATCCTTCTGCATGGTCTCTAGAGCTGTTCTTTGCTCTGTTTTCACTGCTGAGGTTTGGGCCGCGGTTTTTGTCATCTCATGCGCAGGATACCTTTGCTCTCCCTTGTGTTCTTTCTGCTTGGATCTTAGAAATCGGCCTCTTTAGAAAGATTGCGTGGTTTACCGCTCTAGAGGCTAGCGTTTGGAGTTGTCCGCACACAGGCTGACCTCTCACCCGTTTATATCCTGATCCTTCAAGAGCCACTAACTCGATCTCTTCCCAGACCTCAAGTCTCCTCTGGTCCCTGAGACTAGGTGGAACATTCTTGGTGTAGCTGCCTCTCTTCATTCTTTAGGAAGGGCACCTTGCCTGAGCCCATCTCTGGAATTGCATAGCACGTGGTTAGGCGGCTGTGACAGCAGTCAGGGATGGTCTTGCGATGTGCGTTTGTATTACGCTCTGCGTAACCCTTTGCACTTTAAGGACTTTTGTCTGTCCTTTCTGCAGACTCCAGGTATAAAGGACACCTTGCACAGGGAGATGTTTCAGAGATGCACGTTGCGTCGGATGGGCGGAGTGGCAGGCAATGTTCTCGGGTCGGAAGCTAGCACTCCCCACCTTGCCAGCCCGCACAGTCTCACCCGCGGTCCTCAGATTCGGACTGACTGTCTCCCGTGTGTGTGCGCGTGTGCGTTTCAGTTGCAGATCCCGAGCGTGAAGGGCTTCGACTTCGCGAAGCAGCATCTGGGGCAGCACAATAAAGATGACATACTCATCATCCACGAGCCAGCGCCCCCGCCGGGACCCATGAAGGACCACACCACGCCCTCCGAGAACGGCGACGTGCCAAGTCCCAAGGCCAAGATCCCTTCCAAGAACATCCGTCACCGAGGAAGGTTCTTATTGCGCTTTCTGTATTGTTCCCTATGGCGCGTGAGCTTCCGTGTCCGTTTGTCAGTTTCCAGAAGCGGAAGGCCGGACAGTGAGTGTTGTCCAGGCCAGCAGCCTGGAAGACTGACATCAGTTTGCCCAAAGTCAACCAAGCTGAGGGCTCTGGATCCACTCTGCTGGAACACCAGGGGAGTGCTCTCCCCAAAGCGTTTAAAACTGTGAATCACTGTCCGTCATGGTTTCGTGGCTCCCCGGGACTTCATTAGGGCCTGACCAGCTCCAGTGTATATATTCTGGGGTGACCAGGAGGTGAGATCAGGAATAATGTGTAACAGGTGCATGGCGTACGATACACACTCAGCCAGTATTGGCTTTGCCCTTGGCTGTTAGGCCGGCAGCCGGAGCTGTGGCTTCCTTGCATGGGCCCTTCATCACCGCACCCTTCCGCCCTTGCTTGGCTTTTCTCCACCTGCTCTGTTGTCACTCTTGTTAGCACGTGTGCATTCATTCTTCATTACCTCCCTCTGCCCAGCTCCCCATCCCCAGTTTACTCCCATTCCTCTTTTGCTTTTTTTTTTTTTTTTTTAAGGGCCGTACTCGCGGCATGTAGAGGTTCCCAGGCTAGGGGTCCAATCGGAGTTGTAGCTGCCGGCTTATGCCACAGCCACAGCAATGAGGGATCGGAGCCACGTCTGCGACCTACACCACAGCTCACGGCGACGCCGGATCATAACTCACCGAGAAAGGTCAGGGATTGAACCTGCGAACTCATGGATACTAGTCAGATTCGTTAACTGCTGAGCCATGATGGGAACTCCTATTCCCGTTCCTCTTATTAAAATGAAGCACACGGGAGTTCCCTTCGTGGCTCAGTGGTTAACGAATCTGACTAAGAACCATGAGGTTGCAGGTTCGATCCCTGGCCTTGCTCAGTGGGTTAAGGATCCGGCGTTGCCATGAGCTGTGGTGTAGGTTGCAGACGTGGCTCGGATCCTGCGTTGCTGTGGCTGTGGCTGTGGCGCAGGCCAGCGGCTACAGCTCCTGTTAGACCCCTAGCCTGAGAACCTCCATATGCCGCGGGTGTGGCTCTACATAAAGCCAAAAAGACAATCAGTCAATCAGTCAATCAATCAATACATAAAGCCAAAAGGACAATCAGTCAATCAATCAATAAAATAAAATAAAATTAAGCACACGGAGAATTGCTTGCTAACAGACAGCCTACCGTCTCTCTGCGGTTCTCTGAGTCAGGCAACAGCTTTGTGAAGAAGGTGAAAGTCAGAATCAGGTTTTATTAAGTTGACTTGGGATGAAAGCGTGATCAGGCTTTGACTGTTGAAGCCTCAGATTGTCAGCTTGCCTTTGAGCTTTGGAATTCCAAATCCTGATGTTTCCGCTGAGCGGGGCAAAGTGCATGATCACGACCAATGTTCAAAACGATGTGTTAATTTCCGACTTATTAGAAACCCTGCCCCAGGGGTTTTGGCCTAGTTTTAAGAATTTCGTGGCTGCTAGAACATGATCTTTTCAAAAGATGAATTATGTAGAGAGATATCATTTGCTTAATTATTTTGCGGAGTGAGAATAAATCGGATCATGAAAGCTTAATGGAAAATGCTAGTACAGTTTTGCAGAATCTTTTCTCCCCTCTGGTAGCCTCATCCTAAACATTTAGTCACTGCATCTCAGTGGTCTGCATGGCTAATACAGTATTTTCGCATCCCTCAGGGGCACCGGAAAGTCTTGGCATTGCAGAGAGCTCAAGGAGAATGGGCATTAACCGATTAGGGATTTTCACTGGCCTGGTGCAGCCTGGCTTCTGTGGCACCCTTGCTTTTTATATGTTGAATCCAATCTCCGCAATAATCACTGCTTATACTCGTGTAGGCTTCTTCCAAAGATCTCAGGCTTTACAGGGTGGCTGCAGGTATACCCCAGCTTCCTAGGAGTTCTGCAGAACAGTTAACCCTGAACCCTAGATATTTCGATCTAACCCATGCCAGCCCCAGATGGCCCGTCCAGGCCCTGTAGCTGGAGGAGCATCATGCAGTGGCACTTGGTGTCCTAGCGTTTGTTGAAAGGAACCCGCCAAGCCTTTCAGTGAACCTCGTCAGACTGTCTTCAGGAGGCAGCTGGGTGCTGTTAAGGTGATCCCTGAAGCTGCCGTGCCACGAAACAGTGCTTTGGGCTGTTTAATTTCTTCCTTTCTTTTTTTTTTTTTTGTCTTTTTACCTTATCTAGAGCTGTACCCATGGCATATGGAGATTCCCAGGCTAGGGGTCTAACAGGAGCTGTAGCCGCCAGCCTATACCACAGCCACAGCAATGCTGGATCCAAGCCGCATCTGCGACCTACACCACAGCTCACGGCAACACCAGATCCTTAACCCACTGAGCAAGGCCAGGGATCGAACCCTCAACCTCATGGTGCCTAGTCGGATTCATTAACGACTGAGCCACGAAGGGAACTCTCCTGGACTGTTTAATTTCTACCAGTTTTGCCCGGAAGCCCGACTCCCACGCTCCAAGGAACGTGACCTTTTCCCTCCCTTTTCTTTTTCTTTCCTAATGTTTGCGTTTGTTTGGTGTTTGCAGAGTTTCCCCCTCAGACGCCGACTCTACAGTCAGTGAGGAGTCCAGCGAGAGGGAAGCAGGGGACAAGACTCCGGGAGCGGTGACCGATGGCAAGTCCCACAGAGCCCCACAGAGCGGTCTGTGACCTTCTCGTTCTCCACTTTAAAGCCAGTAATTATGAGGGTCCGACAGGCTAGGGGTTCTGTACCAATTCAGAGGCCTAATGTTAAAAACGTAAAAACAGGTGCAGTAGGATATTCATCGTTCGTATGGTGCATGTCTCAGACCAGCTGTCACCATTTAACGCTGTGTGGCGTCTGCGTTGAGGCCGGGGGCCACGCTAGAGGTTTGAAATTTCATTGAGGTGCATTTTGCGGGTTAATAGTTCTATTCTGCTTTAGGGGTCCTCACCGTTTTCTTCCGCAAAGGACAAAGGAGGGATCAAGCTAAAACCAGCGTCTCAAAAACCGCATCCAGCCTCCAGGGACCTTCTTAGGTGCCTGTTCAAGGGCTTCACACTTGTCTCTGTTAGAAAGCTGATCGTTTATCCAAGGCCCAAGTGCGGTATATTTGGTCCCAGTCCTAGATCTGTCTTCTAGTTCGCTGTGATCAGATGGTTTAGCATATTTGCGTGTGTTTTCAGATGCTGTAGTTCCTTAGGTCCCACTTGCAATGAACTTAAGTCTCCTTCTAAAGAGTAGTGTTGGCGTCCCCGCTGTGGTGCAGTGGGTTAATGATCCAATTTGCCTCTGTGGCGTTGCTGGTTCAACCCCTGGCCTGGTACAGTGAGTTAAGGATCTGGTGTTGTGTGAGATTCCTTCCAGTTGCTTCTCTTTTGGTTTTTAAAAAAATGCCACCTTAGAATAAGGGAAGAATTCTTTTCTTTGGGTCTAATTTCAGAGGGTCTTACAGATTATTTAGAACTGTGGTAAGAAAGAGGTGTGCTGTTTCAGATAGACAGGCTTGAGATCTAATTTTGATCCTAGGAAAGAAGTATTTGGGGGAAAAAAAACCCTAGTCTGCTCTGTAATTTCTCAGTTTCTGTTAGTTGCACATCTGAAAAGAGCATGCTTTTAGTTCCTGCATTTAACTCCTGGCTGACAGTGACAGAACCCGTAGAGTCTACTTAGCCAACAAAAATCAAATCTTACTTGCAACATATATTCAGAACTTCAAGCAGTAAGCTTATCAGCGTTGGGACTCTGAGCTGATTGTGGAAAGAGACAAGTGTCTCCTGTAGATGTTCCTGTGGATTCTAGAAGCTCAGATGATGCTATTTTGAATTGAAGATGCACCTGAACTGGTACCTTATTTTCATGCCTTAGAAAGATGGTTTTTCTTACTACACATATCAATTCATCTGTCAGACTTTACTTACTACTTTAAAATTTTAATGCTGCCACAAGGCGTTTTCTCGCTTGCCTTGAACTTAATTAAATACCCTATAAAAGGATTCTGAATTTTTATTGATAGCTTTTGAATTATTTTGCAGTTCACATACAAACCCCTCCTGTGTTTGCAAATCCTGGTGCAATACAGGTTCATGGAGACAGAAGGTTGCATGAGAGCCACGCTGGGCTCCTCCCGCCCCGCAGCCCTGGGGCCTGCGTTTCCTCTCACCACAGTGGAGGCACGCGCGCCGGGTCTCTTTGGACTCCTTGGCAAGGCCTTTGTGGCCGTTGCAAGTCATCCAGCCTTTTCGGGGCCCACCCTGCCGTGAAAGCTGAGAAAAGGCCGTTGTTCCAGTTTTTGGCCACGTCACAGTCGTGCTTTGTCTCCCTCCCAGCGCGCCATTTTCAGAAGGTGGCCGGCCGTGACGGGGAGCTTGGTGACTGTTGAGACCCTTACAGGATTATCGTGCTCCGTGTTCAGTGTCCCCGTGTTCACAGTTACGGCAGTTTTAGCAGTGACATCATTGCCGCCGCTTCCCCCTTAGCAGCGCTGTGAAGAGGAGCTCCCCTTCCTCGAGTGCAGGTGGCAGTGTCACGTCGTCGGTGCTGCCGGTGCTGCGTCCAGGCACGGCTGTCGTTTTCTTTCTCTCCCCTTTATCATCAGGAATAAACGGGGGACGGCAAAATGCTGAGTATTTTATTTATGCTCTCTGTAGTTTGCATGTGTGCAAGGCTGTGATTTTTTTTTTTTTTTTATCTTTTTTTGCCTTCTAGGGCCGCACCCGCGGCATATGGAGGCTCCCAGGCTAGGGGTCTAATAGGAGCTGTAGCCACCGGCCTATACCACAGCCACAGCAACGCGGGATCCGAGCCGCGTCTGCGACCTACACCACAGCTCACGGCAACGCTGGATCCTTAACCCACCGAATAAGACCGGGGATCGAACCCGCTTCCTCATGGATACTACCCGGGTTTGTTACCGCTGAGCCGTGGCGGGAGCTCCAAGGCTGCGATTTTTAAGTAGTTAGAACTTCATTAATTAAGCCATTAATTTGAATTCAGAAAATCCAAACTGTAGAACAGGAACTAGGCTAACATGTACTTTTACACGTAGTAAGGAGTTCTTTTTCAAAAGCAAATTAAAACTTTTTTTTTCTTTTTATGGCTATACCCGTGGAGGGAAGGCAGGGGTGGAATTGGAGCTATAGCTGGGGTCTACACCACAGCCACAGCAACACTGGATCCAAGCTGCATCTGTGATCTCCACTGCGGCTTGCTGCAACACCGATCCTTAACCCACTGAGTGAGGCCAGGGAGCAAACCTGCATCCTCATGGGGATAACGTTGGGTCCTTAATCTGCTGAGCCACAATGGGAACTCCACAAATTAAATCTTTAACAAGATTGCAGGATGCCTATTTTGACTGCATAGAACATGAGAGTTTTTCAAGTGACTGTGGAGTACCCATTTATAAAATGATTTATGAGACCCTAATTTTTTAATTGAAATATAATTGATTTATAATGTGTTAGTTTCAGATATTGTAGGTGCTTGCCTCCTTTGTCATAGATTGGGGTTTTCTATCCTGTTCCATTGATCTGTACTCATATTTTCAAGCCAGCACCATAATGTTTTGGTGACTGTAGCTTTGTAGTGTAGTCTGAAGTCAGGGAGCCTGATTCTTCCAGCTCGTTTTTCTTTCTCAAGATTGCTTTAGCTATTCAGCATCTTTTGTGTTTCTATACAAATTAAAATATTTTTTGTTCTGGTTATGAGACTATAAATCATAATTCTCCTTTTTTTGTTATGCTAGATTCTCAGGTGTTTCTTCCAGGTGGAATTTTTTTTTTTTAATGCTTGTACTCATGGCACATGGAAGTTCCAGGGCCCGGGACTGAATCTGAGCCATGGCTGTGACCTGTGTTGCCGTTGCAGCAATGCTGGATGCTTTAGCCTACTGCACCAGGCCAGGGATCAAATCCCAGCCTCTGCAGTAAACTGAGTCCCTGCAGTCAGATTCTTCACACACTGACGGACCATCCTTCCAGGAAGAATATTCTGAATTTAGTGGAGGTGACCAGTCATTTAGTCATCCGTTCAGCAAATGTTTACTGAGTGCCTGTGATGGGTCAGGTGCTAGGATGGGATGAGACCAAAGAGACAAATGTGATCCTGCCCACAGGATAGTAGTGTGGGTCGTGGGATCAGTAATAATGAAGATTAATGTATTTACCTATAGATTATGAAGTTACTATTTCTTTTCAAATGATCTTTTGCTTCGGTATTTCGATAATTTAGAGAGCCCTTTCCTGTGTCATTCTGCTTTGTGGACATTGTTCTATGCTATAATTTCTATTCTTACATATTTTTTTTTTGCTTGTTTTATAATATTGGGAGAAAATACTTTGATCCGAAATCCCTCTTGCCTTATGGCAGGATTCACGTAGCAACTCTCTCTATTTAGCCCTTGTGCTTTACATTGGTCATTATTATCCAGGTAGTTTTTTTTTTTTTTTTAAATTATGGAATGCATAGTAAACAATAAAAATAAGCTGGTGTTTATTTATATATTAGATATACATAATAACCCAGTTTATGTACATGTTTGGGGTTATATGTATGTACGTAGGTATAATATGTGGATATGACAAATAACAAACTCGTCTTTTCAGCCTTTTAGAAAGGTTGGGTTCCAGGCGGTTGGGAGGCTCGAGGGTTTTCTGTTGCCTTCCCTGCTTCTCCAGTTGCAGGATCCAGTTGGGGGATGGGATGGGGCACGGACAATAGTCACCCACAGGCCTGCAGCTCCGGGGACCCAGGCCGCGGGGACCCAGGCAGCGGCTGGCAGAGGCGGGGAGGGGCCTTTCTTCCCTGTTACCTTTGTACCCTGGTCTTTTTTTTTTTTTTTCTCTCATCCTGGAGGAAAAGAGTCTCGGCTTTAAGTTATATCAGTAAGTTTAATGAGCCACCCTTTGTGGCATTGGCCAGTCACTTTGTACATTTGGGTTAGCAGGGCTGGCCTTATCTGGTGAAGCTAATTAGCTCCTTCCCGGCTTTGTGCCTGTAACTGGAGCAGCCGCCGGGTGAAGGGGCCTGCCCGGCCCTGCCTGCCTTGTACAAATGGTCCGGCTCCCTCAAGGCAGGGAGAGAAAACCTGAGAACAGCCTGAAATCCAGACCAACAGGCCACCTGGCTGAGGGCAGTGTCTTCATTCACAGAGTTAGGTGCAGAGTTTCCAGTCACGTGGGGATAGCAAACAAACGCAGTTCAGACTGAGAGGAAGTACAAAGATTTCTGTACCACTGAGGTGCAGCCCTGATACGAAATATCAACCACTTCCTGCTTTGCTCAACACGCTTTTTTTTACCAGGAGGGGAATCCTCTCAATTTTTCACTTATGCTTGGGGTTTCAGAACTCAGGCTTTTGTTTAAAAACAGTTTCTGCGTGCTCTCACTCCTTCTCTTGGCCTGTTGGCCGTTTGTTTTCAAGCGGTGTCCAGAGTGACCGGAGGTGACTTGTGGGTTAGAGGGAGGCCATCGGTCACCTTAGTGTGTCTAACTGGACAGCTCTTTCTGTTCCTTCAGCCACTCTTCATCTCTCTCTCTTTCTGCCTTTTTTCTTTTTTTTGTCTTTTTGCCTTTATCTAGAGCTGCACCCGCGGCATATGGACGTTCCCAGGCTAGGGGTCTAACAGGAGCTGTAGCCGCCGGCCTACACCACAGCCACAGCAACGCGGGATCCGAGCCGCGTCTGCAACCTTCACCACAGCTCACGGCAACGCCGGATCCTTAACCCACTGAGCAAGGCCAGGGATCGAACCCGCAACCTCATGGTTCTTAGTCGGATTCATTAACCACTGAGCCACGACGGGAACTCCCGCTGCCTTTTTAAAATTGAAGCTTATCAGGATCATTCCTGTTATAAAAGTAATACAGATTAGCAAAAATCCTCATTACAGAAAGTACAGAAAATTGGAGAAAATCACCCATTATACAAAGATCTAGTCTCTGTTACCATTTCTTTTCTATCTTTTTTTCTACACATTTACATTTTTCTCTTCTTTGCGGTTCTGATTACTTAAAAAAAAAAATTCATTGTGGGAGTTTCCTGGTGGCTCAGTGGGTTAAGGACCTGGCATCATCCCTGCTGTGGCTCTGGTTACTGCTGTGGCTCAGGTTCAGTCCCTGGGCTGGGGATTTCTGCATGCTGTGGGTGCAGCACCCCTCCCCCCCCCAATTCATTGTGGTGAAATAAGTAAACCTTACAATTTATCCTTTTAAGCATTTTTCAGTATTCTCTTCAACTCTTTTAGAGGTGGGAACTAATTCGCAATAGATAGCAGCTTTTGGGTCTCCTGACTGTTCACTGTAATTTCCTTTATACATCAGAACTGATGTAGAACTGAAAAGCCAGAAGCCGTCATTAGCTAGTACTTGCCGGCCTGTCCACGGACACCCCCCACCCCTGTGCTCTTTTGCTTTCTCACAGTGTCATTGCCATGGCAACTAAATTTACATCATTCCAAATAAGCGTGGAGGTGCAACGCTGCTGTAAGTGTGGTCCTTAAAGTTCTGTAAATTCTTCCTGGCTGGCCAGCCTCAGGCCGCTCTCGTCCTTTACTCTGTCCTACTGAACGGATTGAAACACTTTTAGACCAAACAGGGACACAACGTATCGTGATGATTTTCACATCGTTCCTAAGGATAATTGCAATTTTTAATGAGGCTGAAGGAAATACTATTTAACCCAGAAGATTTAAGCACAAATAATGACATTTCAGACACTCTGTCATGGAGTGGGGATGTGTTTTCGGTCAGGGGCCCATCTGGCGACTCTTTAAGAAATAATCCACCCCCCCAAAAAAAAAACCCCAAGAAAACCCCCCAACTTCCCCCCAAGAAATGATCCATAATTGTGATGACTTGCTCTTTTTATGGCTGCACCCGTGGCATATGGAATTTCCCAGGCCGGGGATTGAACCTATGCCTCTGTAGTGACCTGACCTGCTGCACTTGGATTCTTTTTTTTTTTTTTTCGGGGCTGCACCCATGGCATATGGAGGTTCCCAGGCTAGGGGTCATGTCGGAGCTACAGCTGCTGCCCTATGCCACAACCACTGCAACACAGGATCCAAGCCGAGTCTGCAGCCTACAGCACCACTCAAAGCAATGCCAGATCGTTAACCCACTGAGCGAGGTTAGGAATCAAAGCCCCATCCTCATGAAATACTAGTTGGATTTGTTTCCGCTGTGCCACAGCGGGAACGCCTACAGTCAGATTCTTAACCACAGTGGGGACGCTGCTGACTTGCCCTTTCTTTAGGGTGACTTTACTATGTATTTTGCCCTTCCTTCTGTTCCAGGGGCACCTCCCAGCTCGGGGAATGAGCAGCACTCATCCGCCTCTATCTTTGAACATGTGGACAGGATCTCCCGTTCCTCAGAGGCCAGTCGGCGGGTCCCCAGTAAGATCCAGCTGATCGCCATGCAGCCCATCCCAGCGCCTCCGGTTCCGCACCCCATACTGGCCGACCGAGTGGCAGAAACCAACAAAATCAACAAAGAGGTATTTGGTTTTATGAAAAAGCATGTTAATAAAAAAAAAATTCTGGAGTTCCCGTTGTGGCTCGGTGGTTATTGAATCCGACTAGGAACCATGAGGTTGTGGGTTCGAACCCTGGCCTCGCTCAGTGGGTTAAGGATCCGGCGTTGCCGTGAGCTGTGGTGTAGGTCGCAGATGTGGCTCGGGTCCCGCGTGGCTGTGGCTGTGGCGAAGGCCAGCGGCTGCAGCTCTGATTAGACCCCTAGCCTGGGAACCTCCATATGCTGCGAGTGTGGCCCTAGGAAAAGGCAAAAAGACAGAAAAGAAAAAAAATCCTGATTTGGTCAGTGCTTAAAAAGAGTGAACATTACAGAGTTCGAAGGTTGCTAAGGAGCTGCTGACATGTATGCTTAATTTTAAATCTGGTGCTCGGGGAGTTCTGTTGTGGCTCAGTGGTAACAAACACGACCAGTACCCATGAGGACATGGGTTCGATCCCTGGCCTCGCTCAGTGGGTTAAGGATCCGGTGTTGCCGTGAGCTGTGGTGTAGGTCACAGAGACAGCTCAGATCCCATGATTCTGTGGCTGTGGCAAAGGCCGACAGCTACAGCTCCAATTCCACCCCTAGCCTGGGAACTTCTGTATGCTGCAGGTGCAGCCCTAAAAACGACAAAAAAATAAATAAAATGGCATTTTATTTATTCATACCACTATTTATTAAAACAGTAAATAAATCTGGTGCTCAGTGTTTCGAATCAGGTACTGTTCAGAGACGCTCGTGGGCGCACTGGCAGGCGTGCAGGATAGAGAACCGGATGGCTGTCCTTAGAAAGTCCCACTTTGGTCTGCGGCTGGGGTTTGGGGATTTGCATTCTGGAAAGATCCCCACCATTCCAAGAATGGAGCGGCTCGCTGTGCCTAAACTGTGCAAACAGCATGATTTATACTGAACAGCTCTTTCCTTCTGGGAGTCTGGGATTTTGCCGAGCAGAGGGTGCCTATGCGATCGGCCTCCAGTAAGGATCCCGGGCAGTGAGTCTCTAAGGAGCCTTCCGTGGTGGGTGTTATCACAGTCTGTGGCTGGAAAAACTTGGCTTATCCTGCATGATCCCTGATAGATCTAGGGCCCCAAAGATCTAGATAATTCTTGGTAAAACAACCTATTCCAGCAACTTCTGGAAGAGTGAGTTAAATCTGCTTCCTTCGCAAGATTTTGGGACCCAGAAGGCTGGGTCAGGTCCCTGTTAACTGGAACCTGGGAGATCTGACCAGGCTGGACCACAAGTAGAACGCATGCTGTCTAGCGCTGCAACTAGGGTAGTGTCCCGTCTGTCACTCTCCTGCCGCTAAGAAACGTCTGCTGTTCTTGTGAGTTCAGCTAGTTTGAAGTAATAATTGGTACCACGGAACCGCCCCCCTCCCCCGTCACCACTTTAAAGATGCTCCTTAAAGGGGATCATGTGACAGAAGTCCCACGTGCAGAGTTCTTACTGTTTCTCCTCCTCACATTTCAGCAGCTCCTTGCCAAGGACGTGACCACAGGGATGTGTGCTGTGGGTTCAGAGGTGGCATGTGCTGTCCCTTCTCACCGATGCCCGCATGAGCCCGGTCCTAGCCTGGACCTGTCCCCATCAGTCCTGTGTTGCACGCACCTCACACTGGCCGTGAGGGAGCCCCCTGGGTGGGTTCTCCGTCTGGCCAGAACAAAGAAGAGACTGTGCTCCCCAGGCCCGTGGCCTCACAACGCAGCAGCATCCGTCTCCACTGTTTCGTTTTCTTTTACTTTTAAAAATGTGTTTGCTGCATATGTATGGCTATAGGAAGCATATATAGTGCTTATAAAGCATTAAATGAAAACCTAGCTTAAGAACAAGAGACTTATCCGGTATGATGCATCTACCTCTTTGCTTCATGCATCAAAACTGAAATGCATTCTCCTTTTTTGTTTCTTTTTAGAGCTTCATCCGCAGAATATAGAAGTTCCCAGGCTAGGGGTCAGGTTGTAGCTACAGCTCCCACCTGCACCACAGCCACAGCAACGCCAGATCTGAGCCGCATCTGCGACTGAACCACAGCTTACGGTGACACCGGATCCTTAACCCATGGGCAAGGCCAGGGATTGAACCCGCATCCTCGCGGATACTAGTCGAGCTCGTTACCGCTGAGCCACGACGGGAACTCCTGAAACGCATTCTTAGTAGGAGGTGCTGGTGCAGATCTCTGGCATGCCTTGGTCCTTCTGGGAAGATTTCATGTAATTTATTTATTCAAGTGGCTTTTTAAAATTATTATTATTTTTAAAATTTGTTAATGTCTTGGCTGTGCTCACGACATTTGGAGGCTCCCCGGCCAGGGACCGGACCACAGCAGTGACAACTCCAAGCTTTTAACTACTAGGCCGCCAGGGAACTCCTATATATTTCAAAGAGCAGCTAGATCTTAATGGAGTAAGAGGGGCTTCCTGAATTCTCTTGCTGGGAGGTTGTCAAAAATCTCTTACACCTGACCCTCCTCAGACAGTCTCAAAAGAGTATGTGGCTTTTGGTCCGTGGGGGCATGGCCGGGAGTGTCCCACCTTATCTCGGCCTGCGGTGCTGCTCTCCTTCTCCCCGGGGCGTTCCCCGCAGGTTTCCCTTTTCTCGCGCTGTCTCCATCTCGCTTGTGGTGAAGTCCTCTGAAGGAGGGCTAAGTGCTTAGGAAACCAGGGGACGCACGTGGCAGACCTGCCACGCCCTCAGCGGTGGCCTGTTCCCCCACACCTGCATCTGCACGCCTGGACCTGGCCCTCAGTGGGCGGTGTCTCCCTTCACAGCCTCTTCCCACTTCCTTCCCTCCCAGGCTGCAGAACCAGCTGGCTCTGTGAGACCTGTTCCTGCCTCATGTAGCCTTTGAGGCCCCGTTCCCACTCCCCCTTTTTTTTTTCTTTTTAGGGCCACACCCACAGCATACGGAGGTTCCCAGGCTATAGTTGCTGGCCTACACCACAGCCACAGCCACAGCAATGTGGAATCCAAGCTGTGTCTGTGACCTACACCACAGCTCCCGGCAATGCCAGATCCTTAACTCACTGAGTGATGCCAGGGATCGAACTCGTGTCCTCATGGATACTAGTTCGGCACGTTACTGCTGAGCCACAATGGGAACTGGTGGGTTTCCCTTTTTGAAGAGAAAGGTCTCACATTAGAGAGCTTGCTTTGGTAACACTAAACAGCATCAGTAGGGGGCGTGTTATTGTATCATGCAAATATCTTCCTTGAATCTGTCTTTATTTAAAAATCTCTCCGAGTTACCACTATAGCTCAGTGGTTAATGAGCCCGACTAGTATTCTTGAGGTCGCGGGTTCAATCCCTGGCCTCACTCAGTGGGTTAAGGATCTCGAGTTGCCACGAGCTGTGGGGTAGGTCGCAGATGCGGCCCAGATCCGCCTTTGCTGTGGCTGTGGTGTAGTCTGGCGGCTACAGTTCACATTAGACCCCTAGCCTGGGAACTTCCAGATGCCGTGGGTATGGGCTTAAAAAGACAAAAAGAAAAGTCCTAAGTGGTGATACTGTGCGTATGGATACTCTTAGCTATAAGTAGGGGCTCCTCTTTTCTAAGGGGGAATTGCATCTAATTGTCACTGTCCCTTAGTATCTTTAAGATTGTCCCCGACTGATTTCCCAGGTTTATTTTGTGTTGGGGGGCTGGGGGCGTTCCCCTGTCACCTCATGAGTTTGAGTGCGGGTTCACTGCGCCCCGCCCCCCCCGTGTGGGCGTGCCTATCCTTGTCACTCTTTTGGGGCCTCGTGGGAGCCTAGGACAGCCCTTGGGAGGGGGGAGGCCCTCTCCAGATGCCTCCTGAGCTGGGCCCCAGAACCCTTCGGCACATTCGTTTGTCCCGTTTCGCAGATTCAGACGGCGCTGCGGCACAAGTCGGAGATCGAGCACCACCGCAACAAGATCCGGCTCCGCGCCAAGCGCCGCGGCCACTACGAGTTCCCGGTGGTGGACGACCTGCCCGCGGGGGACACGCGGGAGCGGCACCGCGTGTACCGCCGGGCGCAGATGCAGATCGACAAGATCCTGGACCCCACGGCCAGCGTGCCCTCCGTGTTCATCGAGCCCAGGAAGAGGTGCGGACCCTGCTGGACGGGTACCAGGGCCAGTTTCTAGGGAGAAGCCTCTGGAAGCGAGGCTGTTGTAGGTGCTGGGAGGCCGCGATCCCACGGGGCGTCACCTGTGCAAAGAAGGCTGTGTTCTTACCACCTGCCCCCCCCCCCCCCGCATTCCTAAGTATAGATTTAGAGGCTCCTAGAGTTGACCCTTCTGAAAAGGTGGGCCCCTTACTTCTCAGACCTGCTCCCTGGTGCCCTCTGCTGGTCAGGCTCGCAGCCCCAGTATCCGCCCGCAGAGTCTTGGTCACGTGGTCTCTCGGACACCTGCCAGCTAATGCAGAGGTGTTTTCTGTAAGACCCGCTCTCATGGGTGCCTTGCTCTGCTCACACCGGTGCTGGCTCGGGTGGCCGCAGGGTGGGCCGGCCTCTCCATGCCTACTGCCCCCCAGCAGCCCCAGCACAGACAGAACTGCGGTTCCAGTAGGCGGGCACCCCACTGCCCCCCCAAGCGCGCCCTCGCACTCCCGTTTCTGGCCCTTGGCCGGCTCCTGCCAGGCACCTCATTCTCTTCCCCTGTCTGCCTATCCTCCTCCAAGACCTCGGTCGGGCCCCGGGTAGCCCGCAATGATGTCACTGCGCGCATGGACCGCGCGCATTTCTGAGTGGCTGTCTAGCGGGGTGACGTCACGAGTACATCATGTCTCGTGTTATTCGCTCTCGTTCCGCATGTTTAATGTCGTCTGCCAAGGTGGGCCATACGCTTTCTGAGAGCAGGGACTGTATCTTACCCGTCGTCTGTGTCCCCTGGCCAGAGGATGCTAGAGTGCTCAGAAAACCCTTGGGGCTGAGTCGATGAGCCAGGGGCAGGAAGGTCTGTTTCTCACGAAGATAAACCTCTTGTTGTCGTGGCAGCTCCAGGATCAAACGTTCCCCGAAGCCACGCCGGAAACACCAAGTCAACGGCTGTCCCGGAGACGCTGAGAGGGACCGACTCATCACCACAGACAGTGACGGCACTTACAAGAGGCCCCCCGGTGTCCACAACTCTGCCTATATTGGATGTCCGGTATGTTATGCTGATCTTGGCCTTGGAAGGTGTGGGTGTGGCTGGGGGGTTCTTAGAGGAGAGCACAAGACACCTTCCTCCTGGAGGCAAACTGGCAGAGCCATCCTTGTAAGAGAGAAATTAGCAAAAAACACATACTGAGGAGTTCCTGTCGAGGCGCAGCGGAGACAAATGCAACTAGGAACCAAGAGATTGCAGGTTCAATCCCTGGCTTTGCTCAGTGGGTTAAGGATCCGGTGTTGCCGTGAACTGCGGTGTCGGTCGCAGATGCGGCTCGGATCCTGTGTTGCTGTGTCTGTGGTGCAGGCCGGCAGCTGTAGTCCCGACAGCATGTGGAGGTTCCCAGGCTAGTGGTCTAATTGGAGCTACAGCTGCTGGCCTACACACCACTAGCCTGGGAACCTCCACGTGCCATGGGTGCGGTCCTAAAAAAAGAAAATCCAAAAAACAAACAAACAAGACACCTACTGACACTTGGCCTAAGTATAATCGACCAAGACCAGGCTTTTTCTCGGGCATGTCCTGTGTTTCTGGTGTTCTAAGACTGCCCGAACCTTCAGAATCAGCTCATCAAGGCTGGTGTGGTTCAGAGGGGTGGAGGGTCTCCAAATTAGGCTGCTTTGCTCGCGCACAGAATGAATGGAATCTCTTCCATTCCTAGGGCCCGGGAACCATCGCGGGCAGTGCTCACAGTAGGTGGCGCTCCTGAGCTGTTGCTGCGTTTCTGGGCGGCTGTGGCGTTAGGTTGACGGGGGAGAGCCGGCTCCTTGGCTCCGCAGGACCGTCCTGGGGAGCTTGCGTGGTCCCGTTGTGTGAAACCAATGAATAGAAGAAGGCGGAGTCTTTCTTGCCCCAGGAAGGGGCCTGAGAAGAATCTCAGGAGAGACTTTTTTAGTCCCATCCCCCCCTTTTTTAGTCCCGCCCCCCCTTTTTAGTCCCGTCCCCCCTTTTTTAGGAGCCTCGAGTTCCTGCATCCAAGGCAGCTGAGCTTAGTGTCTTCCCCTTACTCTCTCCATTTGCCTTTGTCAGTGACCCCGAATCAGGCCACTTTTATGGTGGCCCAGGCCATCCGGTTTCTCCTTGCTTTTTTTCTTAGCAAAAGGCACAGAGTTTCCCCCCTCAGCTGGTGGAGGGAAGCCCTTCTCTGGAGAACACCGCCTCGGTCAGCAGTTACCCCGGTGACTTCATTTTTTTCGAAGATGCCCTTCAAAGTAACTCTTCCTCAAATGGACGTTTTTACTTTGTCTGCCTAAAAATTCTAAAACACGTTCTTCCAAAGATAATGTCTTTTTTGGAACCCACCTTTGCTTCGGTAGTATTACACCTTGAAGGTTATGCTAGACGTACTTGTTTTTGAACTCTCTTGAATTTTACCCTTTCCTCTCTAAATATCTTCTCCGTGAGAGCTCTTTTCTCTTGAAGTGAAAGAAATGTTTTAGGATTCCTTGCCACTAAAGTCGCCATGGTAATTCGGCAAACTGTGGCCCTCAGGCCAAATCCAGCTTGCTACCTGTTTTTGTAGATAAAGTTTTATTGGAACGCAGCCACACCCATCCTTTTGTGTTATCTATGGCTGCTCTTGCTACAGTAGCTGAGTTGAGTAGCTGTATGGCTCACCAAGCCTAAAACATTTATTGTCTGGCCCTTTACAGAAGTTTCAACCCTGATGTAATTTTTTTTTTTTTTTTTGGTCTTTTTAGGGCCACACCTGAGGCATATGGAGGTTCCCAGCTTAGGGGTCCAATTGGAGCTATAGCTGACAGCCTACACCACAGCCACAACAACGCCAGATCCAAGCCACGTCTGCGACCTACATCACAGCTCACAGCAACACCGGATCCTTAACCCACTAGGTGAGGCCAGGGATCGAACTTGTGTCCTCATGGATACTAGTTGGGTTCGTTAACCACTGAGCCACGATGGGAACTCCAGCCCTTATATAATTTATTATCCAAGCCCAGCACTTGCGAGGGTGAAAGGAGGTGCTCTTAGGTGTCCTGAGACAGTGAGTATAAATGAGATTGTCCTGGGCCAACCGAGGTATATGATCACTCTCTTATAACGCAGAGGCTTGCAAAGTAGGCACCAGAATACATCATCTCAGGTGACTAAAGGTAAAAAAGTTCTGTATTTCTGAGGAGAGATAGGCGAATGTGTATGCGTGTGGAGGAAACAAATGGAATAAAAAAAGCCATCATGGAGTTCCCGTCGTGGCTCAGTGGTTAACGAATCCGACTAGGAACCATGAGATTGCGGGTTCGATCCCTGGCCTTGCTCAGTGGGTTAAGGATCCAGCGTTGCCGTGAGCTGTGGTGTAGGTTGCAGACGCGCCTCGGATCCCGCGTTGCTGTGGCTGTGGCGTAGGCCGGCGGCTACAGCTCCTGTTAGACCCCTAGCCTGGGAACCTGCATATGCCGCAGGTGCGGCCCTGAAAAGACAAATAAATAAGTCATCAGACTTGGATTCAAGAGAACGGAATTCAGATTCCAGCTCAGGGATCCTGGACAGCGTGTTAGCTTCCGCAGATCACAATTACTACGGAAGGACCATCCCTGCGAAACCCTGTGTTGGATGCTGGGACGTAGGAAAAGGCATGAGAGCTCTTCTTGGCCTGCAGGTGGCTGATTGTCTAGCCTGTGCAGTGCAGGGGCAGCAAGAAGCCCCCAAACAGGAAGGGCTGACATCACAGCTCTGTGGCTCTTTGCCTTCCTCTTCTTCTTTTTTTTTTTTTCGGCTTTTTAGAGCCGCACCTGCAACCTATGGAAGTTCCCAGGCTAGGGGTCAAATTGAAGCTACAGGCGTTGGCCTGCACCACAGCCACAGCAACGCAGGCTCCAAGCCGTGTCTGTGACCCACACCATAGCTTACAGCAACCCTGGATCCTTAACCCCCGGAGCAAGGCCAGGGATCGAACCTGCATCCTTCTGGATACTAGTCAGGTTCATTTCCGCTGAGCCGCAATGGGAACTCTGCTCTTTGCCTTCTTGGTAGGAGACCAGTGAGAATCTGAGAGAGCCTAACTTCACACCTTCACCACATCTCTCTCTTTCTCTAAGAGTTAACCCTTCCCTAAAATTGTGGCCGCTGAGGGTGAGTGAGCTCTTACAGGCTCTCCTCAACTGGGTGATAGGGTTCGTCCCCACCGTGGGAATCACGCTTTGGGGCTGTGGCCACACCGTTTACATCGTGGTAAGGCAGTTCTGTAGTCCCCTGGTGGCACCACTGCCACGAAATTGCTTCTGGGCTTTGGAGAGATCCTCTGATTTAGCTGTAAGATGGTTTTTTTTTTTTTTGTCTTTTTGCCTTTTCGCCTTTTCTAGGCCCACACTCACTGCATATGGAGGTTCCCAGGCCAGGGGATAGAGCCGCCAGCCTACACCACAGCCACAGCAATGCCAGATCCAAGCCGCGTCTGCGACCTACACCACAGCTCACGGCAACGCCAGATCCTTGACCCGCTGAGCGAGGCCAGGGATCGGACCCGCAGCCTCATGGTTCCTAGTCAGATTCTTTAACCACTGAGCCACGATGGGAACACCTTTTTTTTTTTTTTAAATCTTAGTTCTTACTTACGTCCCTGCCTCTTAGGGCATAGCACAGAATGTAAACTTCTCTTGACTCGTGTTATTTAGGGATTCCTCCTTTTTAAAGAAAGAGTTTCTGAATAAATAATTAGTACTATTTAGCGTTTGTAAAGAGCTGTCATGATAGGTATTAAAACAGTTTTACAGGGAGTTCCCATTGTGGCTCAGCAGGTTATGAACCCAGCTCATATCCATGCGGGTGCAGTTTCGATCCTTGGCCCTGCTCCGTGGCTTAAGGATCTGGTGTTGCCGTGAGCTGTGGCGTAGGTGACAGACTCGGCTCAGATCAGGCGTTGGTGTGGCTGTGGTGTAGGCCAGCAACCGCAACTCCGATTCGAATAGCCTGGGAACTTCCATATTCAAAAAGTTTTTACATACATAATTGTAGTATGGTCATGACTTTGAACTCTGGAGGGGTGTTTAGAGCTGTCATTAACAGATTGATTTAGTTTTGGGTTTCCAAATCTATGGGAAGTCAACTAGATATTTTAGTATGTAGACTCAGACATCACTTTTGGTTGCTAGGGGCTTTCAATTAAAAACTGTGTACTTCCAACTACTGAGATGCATTTCAGGTAGTTGATTGAGTTTTGCTGGATAAATGATTGTTGAATGTTTTACTATTTTTCTCATTCACACTTTTTTGCCCCCCGGAAAGGTAAGGCGCCTTCCTCAGCTGTGGCTTTAGAAATTCCTGGGGTGACCTATCCCTCGCTGTCAGTGAACATGGTTCACACTCCCTGTTGGTCCCCAGAGTTCTGTTTTCGGGGGTCGCTGCAGAAGTTCGTGTCTGATTCTTCACCCTGCTGTCTCCGCCCCGCCCGTAGTCTGACCCCGACCTGCCGGCAGAAGTGCAGACGCCGTCTTCCGCTGAGCTGGGGCGGTACCCAGGCCTGCCCTTCCCCGCCTCCCAGTACATCCCACCCCAGCCGTCCATCGAGGAGGCGCGCCAGACCATGCACTCCCTCCTGGACGATGCTTTTGCCCTCGTGGCCCCCAGCAGCCAGGCCCCTAACGCTGCAGCTGCGGGCCCCGGGGTCCCAGCAGGCCTGCCCGTGAACAGCACCCCTTCCCGGGAGGAGAGACGAGCCACCCAGTGGGGGTCCTTCTACAGCCCGGCTCAGACGGCCAACAACCCGTGCAGTGTAAGTGTGGACCTTTTAGAATTCTTTCGTGGGCAAGATGTTGGAGTTTGTTGCTTGACTGCCTCATTTTCAGGATCCCTGCAATACTCTGGTAGGATTTAGCAAGAAGAAGCTTGGATGATGAGCCTGAGTTTTTATTATGTCCTCCTAAAAGTCTCAATGTTGAAAGCATCCTTTTATGCAACTTGGGTGTTTTATGGGAATATCCTTCAGGGTTTCCTTCAGTGTTGTGGAATAAAGGTGGAGCAACTGTCAAGATATATTCTTGGAGTTCCCGTCGTGGCTCGGTGGAATCGAATCTGACTAGCATCCATGAGGATGCAGGTTCGATCCCTGGCCTCGCTCAGTGGGTTAAGGATCTGGCATTGCTGTGAACTGTGGTGTAGGTCACAGATGAGGCTTGGATCTGGCGTTGCTGTGGCTGTGGTGCAGGCCGGCAGCTGCAGCTCTGACTCAACCCCTAGCCAGGGAACCTCCATATGCTGTGGGTATAACCCTAAAAATACAAAAAAAAAAAAAAAAAAAGATATATTCTCGTTGCTGTCTCTGTAAAAGGTACAGTTAAGAATGTTCTCGAATCTCTAGGCTTCATCTTGGAGGCCAGCTGGGACGGAAGAGGCCCTTGCAGCTCTTGGGAGCGTAGGCAGCCTGCCCACAAGTAGCCTAGCACCAACCATTTTCAAATACCAGGTTTCTACCTTGGGAGTTGACATTTCAGTGTTTCATCTGTCTTTGTGATCCTTTATTTTTTTTCATATTCAGCCAGGCCTTTCCAATGTACTTTTCTTTTTTGTTTTTTTTGTCTTTTTGCCTTATCTAGTGCCGCACCCGCAGCATATGGAGGTTCCCAGGCTAGGGGTCTAACAGGAGCTGTAGCCGCCGGCCTTCGCCACAGCCACAGCCACGTGGGATCCGAGGCGCGTCTGCAACCTACACAACAGCTCAGGGCAACGCCGGATCCTCAACCCACTGAGCAAGGCCAGGGATCGAACCCGCAACCTCATGGTTCCTAGTCGGATTTGTTAACCACTGAGCCACGACGGGAACTCCTCCAATGTACTTTTCTTTTTCTTTCTTTCTTTTTTTTTTAAGTTTTATTGGGGAATTCCTGTTGTGGCTCAGCAACTTAAGAACTTGATTAGGATCCTTGAGGATGCAGGTTTGATCCCTGGCCTCGGTCAGTGGGTTAAGGATCTGACATTGCCACAAGCTGCAGCATGGGTTACAGATGGGGCTTTTATCTGGCGTTGCTGTGGCTGCGGCATAGGCCAGAAGCTGCAGCTCCGATCTGACCCCTAGCCTGGGAACTTCCATGTGCTGCAGGTGCGGCCCTAAAAAGAAAAAAGTTTTATTGAAATATAGATGATTTACGGTTTTGTGTTCATTTCTGGAATCTAATATACAGCACAGATGAACCTACCTACAGAAAAGAAACAAACTCACGGACATGGAGAACAGACTTGTGGTTGCCAAGGGGGGAGGGGGAGGGAGGGGGACGGACTGGAAGTTTGGGGTTGATAGATACAAACTATTGCCTTTGGAATGGATAAGCAATGAGATCCTGCTGTGTAGCACTGGGAATTATTTCTGGTCACTTTTGATGGAGCACAATAATGTGAGAAAAAAGAATGCATATACGTATGTGTGACTGGGTCACCTTGCCTTTCAGCAGAAATTGACAGATCATTGCAAATCAACTATAATAAAAACTTAAAAACAAAATAGACATTTTATTCACTTAGCTGATTGAAACCCTCAAGGTAACCTTTGACCCCCAAACTGTTATACAGATATGACCCACATAAAGGAGATATCTATGATTAAAACAAAAAAAAAAAAACCAAAAGCAACCCCCCCCCAACTTTTCCTTGGGGACATGCAGTCTATAGAAAAATAATATCCTTTTTCTGACTACAATAGAGTGGAAAGGCCTGTCACTACAGTAGGAACACAGATAAAGAGTCGACAGCTCTTTTGCATTGTTTTTCTTTTATTTTTTAATTTTTTTGTAATAATTTATTTTTTTAATTTAACTTAATGAATTTTATTTCAATTCTAGGTATATAAAAATCATCACAAGTCAATTTGATAGATTTTGTGTCCCAAACCCACAATGTGCCTCGTTTTTCTTTTAGTTTATCCTTTAATAGACTTTCTGAAATCCTGATAAACTGTTAAGCCTGGATCTTTTCTTTTGGTTTTATTTTGCATATGATTAAAAAAAATCCAAGCTGTGCCGAAAGCACAAGGGCCACCGTGAATAATGTTTATCTGGTCTCAGATTTCTGTTTGGTTCTTGGGAAAAGGAATCGCCGCTCCTTTTCCTCCTGTTCTTCTCTTCTTCTCTAACCCCCTTTGGCTGATCTTTCCTCGGCCGGGGATCTCTGCAGAGTTGAATCTCTCCCCCTTTGCCAAGCAGAGGGGCGCAGTGAGGGTCAGAGGTGAGGCGGTTTGAATGCAGTTTCCTGTGTGATAGTCGCTTGAGGGCTCCGAGGTACAGAGTCTGTTCTGTCCTTCGTGGCCTCAGGAAATGGACCAGGGGAAGGAGGATGATTTGATCAGTGTGTCTGACTCCAAACCTGTTACTTTTTTCTCCCCGAGTAGAGATTAATTCAAGAGGGAAAGTCTGGCAGTTCCCATCATGGCTTGGCAGTAACGAACCTGACTAGTATCCATGAGGACATGGGTTCGATTCCCAGCCTTGCTCGGTGGGGTAAGGATCCGGCGTTGCTCTGGGCTGTGGTGTAGGTCGCAGAGGTGGCTCGGATCTGGCTTATTGCTGCGGCTGTGGCGGAGGCCTGCAGCTACAGCTCCAATTCGACCCTCTAGTCTGGGAACTTGCATATGCCACAGGTGCAGCCCTAAAAAGACAGAAAAAAGGCGGGGGTGGGGCGGGGGAGAGTCTGGCTTCAAGAGTCCTGAGCGGTGTGGCCCAGTGTTTAAAAGCAGGGTCTTCAGAGCCAGAAAGATAAATGAGGAAATTATTTAACCTCTTTGTGTGTTTCATCTGTATACAGAGGTAGTGAACAGTTTTTTATGTTACCCTGGGCCTGAGTTAGTGTTCCTACAATGCTTATTAGCAAAATAAATAGTAAATGGCAGCTTAAAAAAATCAAAGATCTAATATTAGAGCAGGTCCAGAGCGAGGCTGACTTAGTAACTCGGAGCTTCCGATCCTGGACGACCAGTTAGTTTACACCGATGAGTTGGATGGATGCTGTCCAGAGTTACTCTTCTGCTAAAATATCCGATCCCAAAATAATGATTCACAGTAACTGAAAAGAAGTGTTGAAATTGGAGTCCTGTGCGGAATGCAACATAGGTCTGTGTTTCTTTAAACCCGGTGCTGGCTCGATTTAGACAAAGAGCCGGTGGTCAGTGCAGAGTAACCAAGCAAAAACAACTAACCGAAGGATACAGGGTACCTTATGTAGCCTAAGGGCAGGGGATTTGGCTGGACCTTCTGGGTACCAAAACACCGTCAGAACCTGAAGATGTTCACCACTTCTTTTAAAGACTCACTTATGATTCTATTTCTTTCTTTTTCTTTTTCTTTTTTCTTGCAGTATTCTACAACATGGTACAGCGTTTGCACTGTTTAGCTTCTTAAGTGTATTTGAATTGCTACTGGGCGCCCAGTAGATCTGGTGACCATTGTGGTCCACGTTGATGGAGTCATTTGTACTAAATGTGGCCACTTAGACCCACCTTTTTATTTTTTTATTTTTTTATTTTTATTGTCTTTTCACCTTTTTAGCAGAAGATACAGGTTTGAAGAGAAAAGGCCTGTAGAGAGAAGAGAAGATGCAGAAATCCTGTCTGTTCATATTTTCACAAAAGAAAAAAAAAAGGTCTAGAAATGAGTTTTTGCTTCTTAGACCCGGTCCCCAAACTGAAACTTCTGGCATTGCTTGATGGCAGAATGCCCTGAGCTTTTTATGAGAAAATAGTTCTCCTGGAAGTTGATCCTGCAAATCTGAATTTATAAGTTTGCCGTTGTCACTTTCTAATAAATATTGAATGTTAATCTCCGTCTGCTTTTGAATTTCTTCCAGAGATATGAAGACTATGGAATGACTCCCCCGTTGGGCCCATTAGCAAGGTAAGGTTGTTGGGAGAAAAGAGATCGAGGCTTTCTCACGTAGGCTATTGCTGAAATTTTGCAGACTTGTTTCTTTTAGTGAACCTGAGCGGCTGCAAAACTCTGAGTCGTGTGTTACCTTGGCCTAACCAGAAGAGGAGAAAAAAAGCTGGAATTTAAGTCCTGCTTCCAGAAATGACAGACGAGATAATTTGCTGATGACAACTGGAAAAACTGGACAAGATTTAAAAACAAAGGAACAAACAAAAAAACCAGGTAGCTAGCAGGGCAGTGAAATAGTTATAGGGCGAAGATCCAGGAAATCCGGAGAGGTGAGCCCCGCCGTTTGGACCACTTTCTCCCGCGGATACCTGCTGATTCCAAAGGAGGCAGCTGAGAAGCTGAGCAAAACTTTTGACAGACTCGTGTGTCTTGGAGTCTTGAAAATGCAGCATATTAAAAGTTGCGGTGTGGAGTTCCCACTGTGGTGCAGCAGAAATGAATCTGACTAGTAACCATGAGGTTGCAGGTTCGATCCCTGGCCTTGCTCAGTGGGTTAAGGATCCAGCGTTGTCACGAGCTGTGGTGTAGGTCGTAGGCGCGGCTCATGACATGAATTGTTGAAATTAAGGGACTTTAGCAAGACAGCTCAATTACAAGGTAGCTGGTTGTAAAGATTACAGAGAGCAGCATATGACATCACAAGATCACTATACAAAAATCTATGAACAATGGCAGAGAATAAAGTTTGAAGATGCTATGTAAAATAGCACTCAAAAATATGAAATACCTCAGAATAAATCTAACTGAGGAAATTCAAGCTTTCTAAAGAAAGATATTCATGGATTGGACAGCTCAGTATTTTTATTTTTTTATTTTACTGTATTTTCGGTCTTTTTTAGAGCTGCACCCGCGGCATACAGAGGTTCCCAGGTTAGGGGTGCAGTCAGAGCTGTAGCCGCCGGCCTACACCAGGGCCACAGCAACATCATATCTGAGCCGCGTCTGCGACCTACACCACGGCTCACAGCAAGTCTGGATCCTTAACCCACTGAGTGAGGCCAGGGATCGAACCCGAGTCCTCACGGATGCTAGTCGGTTTCATTAACAGCTGAACCACAACGGGACCTCCTCAATATTTTTAAAATGTCAGTCTCCCCAAGTAATCTACAGATGCATTGCAGTCCCATTCCGAACCCCAGCAGCATGTTGAGTTTTTAATTTTTTAATTTTTATTTTTTTATGGCTGCACTAGTGGCACGTGGAAATTCCTGGGCCAGGGGCTGAATCTGAGCCACAGGTGTGACCTACACTTCTGTTGTGGCAAGCTGGATTCATTAAGCCACTGTACCAGGCTGGGGATGGGACCCCTATCTCCACCGTGACCCAAGCTGCTGCAGTCAGATTCTTAGCCCACTGCGCCACAGCAGGAACTCCTGTTGAATTTTTAAGAATATATATGCAAATGGACAAACTCCATTCTAAAATATGTGTGGACATGCAAAGAACCAAGCATAGCCAAGACACTTTGAGAAAGAAGAATAAGGTGTTAGGACTATTCTAAATGTTATAAATTTCTTGCAAGTAATTAAGAGTGTGGTATTGCCCTAAAGCTAGGCAAATAGACCAGTAGAACAGAGGAGAGGGTTTATAAGTGGACAGTGAATTTACTGAAAAAGAGAAATTGTATGGAGTTCCCTTTGGGGCACAGCAGTTAACCATTCCGACTAGGATCCGTGAGGTTGCAGGTTCGATCCCTGGCCTCGCTCAGTGGGTTAAGGATCTGGCGTTGCTGTGAGCTGTGGTGTAGGTTGCAGACGCGGCTTGGATCTGGCATTGCTGTGGCTGTGACGTACGCCGGCGGCTACAGCTTCAATTCGACTCTTAGCCTGGGAATCTCCATATGCCACAGGTGTGGCCCTAAAAAGCAAAAAAAAAAAAAAGTTGTAGATAAACAGAGTTTCAGACACCATATTCAGTTATCCCTTTAATCTTCGGAAGTCACACAGAAGTAGGAAGCTTTTCTGCTTCCTGTGTACCTTTTTTTTTACTTGTCTTTATTTGCTCTCATTTTCAGAGGGGTTCGTTTTATTTTTCCCCAACCCTCGTGCCTCACCGAGCACTGTTTTGTGGTCCAGAAGCAGCAGAAGAAAGGGAGCAGGTGGAGATTAGACAGTCCAGGGCAGAAGCTATTGGCAGGTGGACCACGCGATCTGGTTTACGCAGTTTGGTCCTAACTTACACCTGGCGTTAGTGTGATTATTAATATCTTTTACTCTCAAAAGTGTTTTGGTTTGGATGATAGATTTTATGGTCACCCAAGATAAAGGATTCTAGAGCAATCTGGACCAAAATGAACTGTCTGAGCACACAATTTCGGATAAAAAGGATGCAGAGGTAGGCAGGAGGGTGCTGAACTGATGGGGATAAAGCAGAAATAAGCAAAGGCAGGAGTTTGTAAGGTGTAAACGGTCCAGAGGTTACAATTCAGAAAAGCGCCGACTGACAGATCTGGAAGACAGAGTGTGCGTTGATCAGGCTTTTAGATCTGTAAGGTCAGAGATGTCAGGCATCTCTCTTTGAAGTCAGTCTGAAATGGCAGCTGAAGTTCCCGTCGTGGCTCAGCGGAAACAGATCTGACTAGCATCCATGAGGACGCAGGTTCGATCCCTGGTCTTGCTCAGTGGGTTAAGGATCCGGCATTGCCCTGAGCTGTGGGGTAGCTCGCAGGCACGACTTGGATCTGATGTTGCTATTGCTGTGGTGTAGGCCAGAGGCTACAGCTCTGGTTCGACTCCTAGCCTGGGAATTTCCATATGCCGCAGGCGCAGCCCTAAAAAAAAAAAAAAAAAACGCAATGAAACAGCAACAGTTGTTTAAAGGGAATGATACAGGTATCCTGAGTTTCAGTTGATGAGATGTACTCCAGAACTGACAGTATAGAATAAAGGCAAGTCGGTGTACTTTCTCATGAAACTGGTTTAATCTACTAATTATGGATAAACTGTCATTTGTAAGGAGCTGTAATTAAATCTATCATTTTTTTTTATTCTTGGATTTGTTTAAAAGAGTGGTTCATAGGGTGGGATTCTCAGATACCTAGAGGACCTTTGAGACCCTTTCAAACGGTGTGTGTGAGGTCTAAACTACTTTTATAATCACAGTAAGACGTCATCTGATTTTTCTCAGTGTGTTGATATTTGCACCGGGGTGTGAAAGTGCCTGGCCGTGGTACCCGGATGTGCAAGAACTCACGCAGTTGTTCTGCACTGCTGTGCAGTCACAGTTTTTGTGTTTTGTTTTTTTGGTTTTTTTTGGCTTTTTAGGGCCACACCTGCACACATGGAGGTTCCCAGGCTAGGAGTCTAATCAGAGCTGTAGCCACTGGCCTACACCACAGCCACAGCAACGCTGGATCCTTACCCCACTGAGCGAGGTCAGGGATTGAACCGGTGTCCTCATAGATACTAGTCAGATTCTTTTTCCATTGAGCCATGATGGGAACTCCCCCCAACTTTTTTTTAAATGTACAACTCTTCTCGCTAATTTTTTAGGGGGGTATTGGAACGTATACTTAATTTTATGCAGGATGTTGACATGTAATAGGTTTAATATTGTTATTTAAAATGAATTTTTAGGAATTTCTGCCGTGGCTCAGCAGAAACGAACCTGACTAGTATCCATGAGGATGTGGCTTTGATCCCTGGCCTCGCTCAGTGGGCTGAGGATCCGGCGTTGCCGTGAGCTGTGGTGTAGGTTGCAGACACGGCTCGGATCCCGAGTGGCTGTGGCTGTGGCGAAGGCCGGCGGCTACAACTCCCATTTGACCCCTAGCCTGGGAACCTCCATATGCCGTGGTTGTGGCCCTAAAAAAAAAAATGAGTTTTTATATTTCTCGGTTTTAGTTTTGAATATAATAATCCTGTATAGAGACATAGCCTCTTGGGAGCCCTCCTTTTTACGAGTGCAGACAGGTCCTGAGACGATGTAGTTTCAGAATCGCTGCCTTAGAGCACGAGTTTTCGGCCTTCATGAACCTCAGGATCACGAGTGGAGCTTTAAAAACTACCAGTGTCTGGGTGCCGCATCTCAAGATCCCGTGTCAGTCGTTCCGGGGCGCAGTGTGGGCTCCCCCAGGAGAGCCTGATGGGCAGCCAGGACTGGGAATCACCCCTATAGTCAGCTGCTGGCAATGAATGGGCATTGGAGCTTGGACCCTTGCGGGGTGGGGGTGGGGGGTGTCTCTAAACTGGAGCATTTCTTCTTCAGCCGTCTGACAGGCTGGTCAAGCATCAGATTTGTTCCAGCGTGTATACTGTGTATATACCGTGCAGTTCTTAGCACTGGAGATTTGTCAGGGAGCAAATAGCAAGAGCCCCTGCCCTCAGGGAGCCTGCCTTCTGGACGAGGAGATGGATAACAAGCCGCAAGGCAAATAGGTCTTATTCCTTCGGGCAGAGGGTGGACTTACCGCCCTCACCCTCCGCAGAGCCACGGCAGGTGTGGTCCTGATGCTGGGGTGTGTTTTGCTTTCAGACCAGGCTTTGGCCCCGGTTTGCTGCCGTCTGCGGAGCTTGTGCCTCCGGAGGCCCATCAGCCGCAGGCACCGTCCGAAGCCGCCGCGTTTGCCGCCCGGGGGATCTACTCTGAGGAGGGGCCATCGGTGGCCCGGCCTCGGCCGGTCGGGGGCACCACAGGTACGTGGGGCTGTTTACCTTGCATTTCTTTGGACGGCTAAATTTCTGCAGAGAATATTTCAGGCTTCCTGGGGTATCCGCGTCCCCAGGCGGACCGGCCTCTTCCACTGGCGAGAGCCGCGTTCCTCGGATCCTGGTGGAGACGGAGGGCCCAGGAGGTGGGGAAGGAGAGAGCGGCTACGATCCCAAGGCTGAGGGTCTCTGATTTGTTCCTGAGTCGGTGTCTCGAAAGCAGCCCCTTCGGCTGGAGTGCGCAGCATGCCCCTTCCAGAGAAAACATTCCGAGGTCTTCCTTAAATGGAAAGACCCGTTTCTGAGTGCTTGCTCTGGCTTTAAAACAAGCGTCTATTTTAAAGAAGGCACTTTCGCAATTTGTAGTAAGCAACCCTAAAAGTTGATTCAGGTGTTCCCATTGTGTCTCAGCAGTAACGAACCTAACAGGTATCCACGAGGACGCAGGTTCGATCCCTGGCCTTGCTCAGTGGGTTCCGGATCCCGGTGTTGCTGTGAGCTGTGGTGTAGGTTGCAGACGCAGCCCGGATCCTGCATTGCAGTGGCTGTGGCTGTGGCTGTGATACTGGCGGGCAGCTGTAGCTCCCATTCAACCCTTAGCCTGGGAACTTCCATATGCCGCACATGTGGCCTTAAAAAGCAGAGCAGACAGACTGAGATGTAGCCCGAAAAGGGGGGAATTTAAAATTTCCCGATTGCCTCCTGTGCATTTGGTACTCTCCCTGTTGTATGTCTTTTGATCCCTGGAATAACACCACGTGGTAGATTTTTATCTTCATTTGAGTAGTGAGGCGTGGAGGCTTAGCGGCAGTGGTCGCTGGGTGTCCAGGGTCACGGGGCTTGTCGGGGGCTGGGCTGGAGCACAGAGCCAGGCTTGCTGGGCGTGAGGGGCCACTGGAATCGTGCGGAAGCCGGTGCCGTGTCATTCATTGCACAAAGCCTGGGTACAAAGTTGAGTCTGAACTGTGATCTGAAGTATGATTTCAACTGCTGTAATGATTTTAACACAATGGTAAGCTTTGCTGCTCCCTGTTTCCTTGTCTGACCCTTTTATAAGATGGGGACAGCACTGGGCCGCCTTTCTTTCCTTTGCAAGATTTGTTCTGTTAGGCAAATGATGTCTGTTAAGCAAACAGTACTGATAGTTTTATTACTTTTCATACTGTTCTGAACTGCTGTGAGCCTTTGGTAACTGCAGGTGCTTCCGCAGACTACCTTTGCAAAAATGTATCTGATTCACCAGCCATCTGATTCACCAGCCGCAGTGGGAGTAAACTTGACAGTGGACAGGGCTGCCTCCCTTACGTTTGTGAAAACCCTGAACCCGTGTGGGACCAGTCTGAGCATCAGACATGAATTAGATGGTCCTTGGAGCCTTTGGAAATAGGCTTAAAGATCCATTTTCCTCCCCTAATCTATAGAATCTGGACGGTGAAGTTGACGGGGCGGGGGTGGGGGGAATACGTTGTTTAAAGCCTGGCCTTCACATCCACACAGGACTACGGTGTGTCTAAGGGTACAATGAGTGCCAGAACCCATCTGCCTTTGCCGTCAGTACACCTGGCTGAGGAGGCTGGGGGCATGTCTTTTAAATTTTTAATTACGATGTGACTAAATTATGAAGACAGTGTGAGTGTAACAAAAACGTACTTCAACATCCTGAATTTAAATACAGGAGTTCCCGTCGTGGCTCAGCGGTTGCGCACCTTACTAGGATCTGTGAGGACATGGGTTCAGCTCCAGGCCTTGCTCAGTGGGTTAAGGATCCAGTGTTGCCGTGAGCTGCGGTGTAGGTCACAGACACGGCTCCAGTCCCGAGCTGCTGTGGCTGTGGTGTAGGCCGGCAGCTGCAGCTCTGATTTTTGACCCCTAGCCTGGGAACTTCCATATGCCATGGGTGCAGCCCTAAAAAGACAAACGAAGAAAAAAACATACACACTCTGCCTGTTAGTGATGAGGGGGAGAAGCACATTGTCTTTTCAGCTCCTTGTGGGTCTCAAAGCCACAAGCAAGAAGGAGCCAGGTTTCAGCTTCTTTGTGGCTCCAAAACCTTTCACCCCTTTTTTTCCAAATAAATAAGATCGCCTTTATTTGTAGCGTCTATGGGAATGAATAGAAGGGCTCTCTGTGACGCCACTTACTCTCAGCCCTTTGATGTCTGGCCGGGAAAACGCAAACATCGCCGTTAGCCACTGCACTGAAGGGAAGTAAAAGCCCACGAACCAAGAAGCTCGTGGTCTGCTTTTCTTTACTTAGGCAATGTCTTCTCTGGAGGTGGAATTGGTACCACATGTGAACAGCGCTTGTACCCCTAAGGGAGGGCCGTGGTCGGAACTGAAGCGTCTTCCTGGGCAGCCTCGCTCCCCCGCAGTGTTGACCGGGCCTCTCACTCTGTTCCTCCAGGCTCCCAGATCCAGCACCTGACACAGGTGGGAATTGCCAGCAGAATCGGAGCTCAGCCCGTGGAAATCCCACCAGGCAGAGGTGGCCAGTATGGGGGACCAGGCTGGCCTTCTTACGGGGAGGATGAAGCCGGCCGGAGAGAGGCTGTGAGTATCTTCGGGTTGGGATCATCGTTGAGAATTCAGATATAATCACTTAGTGTAGCTGCTACTCCTTCTGCTTTGGGGAGCTCTTCTTAAAATTTACATGAGGTTTAAAAAAAATTTTTTTTTCTTATCATTGCTTTATAGTGTCCTGTCAGTTTCTGCTGCCGAGCAAAGGGACCCAGTCATACATACATTCTTTTTCGCACATTATCCTCCATCATGTTCCATCACAAGTGATTAGATATAGTTCCCTGTGCTGTACAGCAGGATCTCATTGCTTATCCACTCCAAATGCCACAGTTTGCATCTACTAACCCCAAATTCCCAGTTCATTCCACTCCCTCCCTCTCCTCCTTGACAACCACAAGTCTGTTCTCCCAGTCCATGGATTTATTTCATTTCTGTTGATAGGTTCATTTGTGCCATATATTAGATTCCAGATATAAGTGATGTCATATGGTATTTGTCTTTCTCTTTCTGACCTCCTTCACTTCGTATGAGAATCTCTAGTCCCATCCATGTTGCTGCAAATGGCATTATTTTGTCCTTTTTTATGGCTGAGTAGTATTCCACTGTGTATATATACCACATCTTCGTAATCCGTTCATCTGTCAGTGGACATTTAGGTTGTTTCCATGTCTTGGCTTTTGTGAATAGTGCTGCAATGAACATAGGGGTGCAAGTATCTTTTTGAACGAAAGTTTTGTCCGGATAGATGCCCAGGAGTAGGATTGCTGGATCATATGGTAGTTCTATATTTAGTTTTCTGAGGAACCTCCATACTGTTTTCCATAGTGGTTGTACCAATTTCCCTTCCCACCAACAGTGCAGGAGGGTTCCCTTTTCTCCACACCCTCTCCGGCATTTGTTATTTGTAGACCTATTAACGATGGCCATTCTGAATGGTGTGAGGTGGTACCTCATTGTAGTTTTGATTTACATTTCTCTGATAATTAGTGATGTTGAGCATTTTTTCATGTGCCTGTTGGCCATCTGTACGTCTTCTTTGGAGAAAGAAATGTCTATTCAGGTCTTCTGCCCATTTTTCAATTGGGTTGTTTGTTCTGTTGCTGTTGAGTTGTATGAGTTGTTTGTATATTTTGTAGACTAACCATTTGAAACTATTTTCTCCCATTCTGTGTTGGCCTTTTTTTTTTTTTCTGATTTCCTTTGCTGTGCAAAAGCTTTTAAGTTTGATTAGGCCCCATTGGTTTATTTTTGGTTTTATGCCTATTGCTTTAGGAGGCTGACCTAAGAAAACATCTGTACAGTTGATGTCAGAGAATGTTTTGCCTATGTTCTCTTTTCTAGGAATTCTCTGGTGTCTTGTCTTATGTTTAAGTCTTTACGCCATTTTGAGTTTATTTTTGTGCATCGTGTGAGGATGTGTTCGTCTCATTGATTTGCATGCATCTGTCCAGTTTTCCCAGCCCCACTTGCTGAGAGAAAACTTACATAAAGTTTTAACCTCCCTCACTTTCTTCTCCTTAAGTATATATTTTTCTTTCAGTTTTTGTTTTTATTTATTTTTATTTTTTATTTATTTATTTTTTTTGCCATTTTGTCATTTTAGGGCCGCACTCACGGCATGTGGAGGTTCCCAGGCTAGGGGTCTAATCGGAGCTGTTAGCCACCGGCCTACACTGCAGCCACAGCAAGGCAGGATCTGAGCTGCATTTGCAACCTACACCACAGCTCAAGGCAACGCTGGGTCCTTAACCCACTGAGCGAGGCCAGGGATCAAACCCACAACCTCATGGTTCTTAGATTCGTTAACTGCTGCACCACGATGGGAACTCCTCTTGCAGTTTTTAGATGGTAAGTTCCCTCTGATCAGAGTGGGAGAGTGTTGGCATTGAAATTTGGGAGAATATATACTTTTTCTTGATGGAGATTTCAGGCGTGAAGTCGTGAGTTTTACAAAATAACTTAAAAATAGTTCCTCAGTGGCCTAGTGGTTAAGAACTTCCTTGTCACTGCAGTGGCATGGATTTGTTTCCTGGCCTGGGAACTTCTCATGCCATGGCCATGGCCAGAAACACAAAACCACCTAAAAATAATAAAAGCAATATTTATTACAGCTAATCTGCACGGAGACCTTATCCCCCCCCAATTATGATAAAGCACACACAGCAGCAAATTTAGCATTTGAATCATTTTAAAGTGTGTACTTCAGTGGTTTTACATGCATTCATAATATTATGCAACCATCACACCATCCGTCTCCATGGCTCTTTTGATCTTGTAAAACTGAAGCTATAGGCATTAAACACTAGCTCCTCAGTCACCTGTTTCTCCAGGCAACCACCCGTTGACTTTTAAGCAGTGCAGCTGAACCTGTAAAATCTGGACTTGATACTTGGTGCGATCACGGTATGGATATTCACGATCCTCTGTGCGTGCTCGCTCACCATTTGAGCTTTACTGTAGCTTCATTAATGTCATTTCCACTATGGCCACCACGGGTCGCTGTCTTTGCGCCAAGTACAACATTTGGGACACACACCATCTTTGCGAGGTTTTTTTTTTTTATCGCTCTAATCACTCCTTTATAAGAATGGAATCAGTGTGGACACAGGTCATTTCTATAAATGTTTTCCTTTGTATTTCTCAAGAACTTTATATCCAAGGGGAATCAAGTATTGAATTTGAAAAAAAAAAAAAAACAAGCCAAAATAATACTTTCTGTGTTATCCTTATCACCGTGCCTTAACTTCTGTTGCACTTAAGTGTCTTTCCATCAGATAAGCTAAAGTCCTTTTGTGGCTGGATGCATTTGCTCAGTGAAAGGACAGTCGTTTCAGAATATAATCCTCCCCTGAAAGATACATCGTTATAATCTCAGGTCTCTGCTTTGCATTTGCGGACATTTTGCTGTTTCTCTGACCAACTTACTTTCATGAGGTGTTGCGAGGTTTCCTGTCACATCCAGCGTTCACTTGGTGGTGGTGGTGGGGGCTCTTCGTCACTATTTGGAGAAAAGAAATGTAGAAATCATTCTAGGCTCCACTGTCATGTTTACCAAGCCTATTGGGTCGCCCTTAGCACTAGTGAAACAGCAGATGGGGAGTGTGTGTGTGTGTGTGTGCAAAGAGAGACTTTTTCACTGAGAAAAATACGAAAAATACTAGAAAGTATAATTCTTGCCAAACGAATGCCCAGGTCATCTATATATACTATGACAATGTCAGCAAAACTGTTGTTTCAGGCACACATAACTTTTTAAGAAACCGGCGCCACAGAGCACTTATACAGACACAAAGCAAGGCTGCGGGACAGGTAGCATGGGGAGTGACTGTGACCCCGGGGACCTGGTCCCTGTCCTCATCACGCCCTCCCTGCGCTCCGGACGCAGAACGAAGGCAGTTGCTGTTCCTGTTGGTCTGAGTGGCAGCGTCTGCTTCTCTCTTTGCACAGTATCCTCTTGGGACCTTTCCTGTCCGTGGGGCACCCGTGTGTCCGTCCCAGTCCAGCCCTGCAGGTCCCTGCAGTTTTTCCAGTCGGGTTCATCTTTCCGTCCACCTCGAAGCAAGTTTCATCAGGCCCGTGTTAAGCTCACGGCTCTCTTTATCATGCGCCGCAGTCCGGGAGGCCGCTCTCGGCGGCTGAGTTGTCGGGTGGCAGGTGGGCAGAGCCGGTCCGCTGCCCGTTCGCGTCTTAATCGCCCCTCCCGTTTTCCCGAGGGAAGCGCAGTAACCTTTGCCGTGTTTTCCAGACGCACGCGCTCGGACACCAGGAGTACGCGTCCTCGCCGCTCTTCCAGGCGCCAAGGACTTCAGGCCGGGAGCCCTCCGCCCCTCCCGGGAACCCGCCGCACAGGGGGCTGCCGGGCGCCGGGCTGGCCTACCCCGCCAGCTCCACGGAAGACCTGCAGCCCGGCCACTCGTCGGCCTCCCTCATCAAAGCGATCCGCGAGGAGCTCCTGCGGCTCTCCCAGAAACAGAGCGCCGTGCAGAACTTCCACAGCTGATCGGCCTTGCGCCTCGCAGATTTGCCAAGTATCCGCTTCCTGTGGAAGCCAGGCTGGAAGGAAATCAGCCGAGCGGGCGTTCGGAAGAGGACGGGCATCTCCCGGGCCGCGTGCCCGGGGAAGGGAGCAGGTTGCAATTTTAGAAGAGGGCCATGAGTCCTGCGACAGCCCGTCGTGCTTTTTTCTACCCGTTGGCGGTTTTCGTGACCACTTGGGTTTGAGTTGAAATTTCTGTACTTGGGGCCAAAAGCCAGCAGCACTTCACGAAAGACAGACGGCAGTTCTGAGCCGATGGAGTGACCGCGAGCCTCGTTTTTTCAAAGGCAAAAGATGAACACCCGCAGCTGGCGTCGGGGTTAAAGGGTCTGCGTTTCCCTGGGAAGATGCGATTCGGACTGGTTTGTTCGGGGAACCTGCTGCTTTGTTTTCTGAGAAGAGAGATTTGCAGACATTTTCTTAACAGCTCGATTTTCCTCTTTTCCTCCGTAGGAACGTATTTTAATAGTGTTATCAACAGCAAGAATAGCAAGACTGGGGATTTAAAAAGCTACCAGTGAGAAACCAAGTGATAGATTGTAGAGCCTGACGATTCCAAACGAAGCCATCACCTGCGTTTTCCTTCAACTTTTCTGGTGCTACAGCTCGAAGAGCCCCCCCCCCCATCCTTATCTGTGAAATGCAACTTTGGCTTTCTCGATGGAAAAAAAAAGCTTGAAGGTTTCATTTTGTTCTAGAAAAGGAAAAAAAAAAAAAACCTCCCTGAATGGGAGCAAAAGCTTAATATTTATTTGGTTATTCAAAATACATATCAGAGTTTCGATTTGCCTTCTTAATTGTATTTGCGGTTTGTTTCTTGACCCATACAGCTACCCATGGCCTCTCGTTGGCGTGCGTATCTCCATCAAGGCCAGTCCGTAGAATGAAGCTGTCAGGGGGTCCCTAGTGAATCCTTGCACTTTGCTGATGAGTTGCTCCCAGATTATGTTTGAACAAGAAGTCGTACATAAGCAAAAATGATTTTGTGGGGGAAAAAAAAAATCCCGGGACCACCGGCCGGTTGTTGGTGAATATACTCACGGCGATCGCATCCCCTGTGTTCCAAGCTAGAAACAAAAGTGAGTTCCGACCAGTCTCTTCACGGTGAATCAGGAGAGAAAAGAAGAGCTCCGAGACCGTGAGCGAGTCGCTCCTAATCGCTGGTTGGATTGTGCGTGGCTCTGCTGAGTGGCTGTTCCGACTGCCTCTCCCTGAGACTGACTCCCGAAGGATACGTTACTCCGCTTCCGGAAGCAGAGGAAGGAAGACGGTACCCACGGTGTTCTGTCTTCCAGTTCCCGAGGGAAGTGAAGGAGAACAGCGGATTGCCGTGAATCCTTCTTGATTAGATCAGCTCAAACTTGTAATTAAAGAAGAGACACGCAGGCAGATTGTGGGCTCCTGGCTAATCAGACTCTCCGTATCTGTGTCCAGTTTTAAGACCCCCGAATCAGCTAAAAAAAAAAAAAAAAAGGGTTCTCAAAGTAAAATCGTTGGGCTTCAGAATCAGGTTTCAGCCCTTCCAAACCTTAAGCCTGTTGTACAGACTCAAGAGTCTCAGAATCCGGGAAAGGTCGCTTCTGGGAAGTTGAAATGTAGCTGTTTTTCATCATTACTCCACTGAAAGGGGGTGGGGGTGCCAGGGGACAGGTCTCTGGAGGACGTCAGGTCAAGGAAGGGAACTCCTTTTCGGGCCCGCCTCTCCCCCCCACGGGCTCCAAAACCGTGGAGAGCAGAGCCCTGTCTGGGCTTTGATATCGTACCTCTTGGTGTTGCTTGAATGCCAGCCCGCCCCCCAGCGGAGGGTTCTCTTTGCGTGTCATTCAAAGATACCGGGTTCCCTGAATGCATACTTAAGAATTTCAGACACCCGAGCAGAATTTTATTACGGACACCTTCGCGTGCATTCAGATCGTGTGACAGCTGATGGAGTGAGTGCGGGCCCTCTGCCCGTCCCGCGCAGTGCCCCACGTGTCCGAATACAGAGTGTATGAACTTGGTTTCTTCTCTAGTACACGGCAGAGACAGCCCTCTGTCTCCAGCGGGGCTGCAACAGCGGATCTGATGCCTTTTCACACTGACGCTAGGGGATTCTGCCTGGATTTTTATTCTTAGAACCGATACACTTTTGAATTGACATCAAGACCAAAGATGACAGATAATAAACCAGTGCCTCTCGTGTCAGAGGCAAAGCACAGTCATTTGCATTCAGTTTTACCATCACCAGACGCAGAACAGACCAGCTGTCATGGAGAGCGCCGGCCCAGAAGGGTCTTAGACACTCAGCGAGCAACTGACTTAAACGCAGGGTCCTTGGGGCAGTCACATGTGGCTTTGGAGTTTCCATTTATTGAAACACTGCAAGCTGCAGAGTTAATTTTTACGTCTGTTCTTGTTTCCTGCTTTAAAAGTTCTAGTGGTGAATCACACGAGCTGTCAGTTGGAATCAGACTTAGAGAGATTGTTTGCAGGAATGCTCATTTTCAGACTCTCCTTTGTCACGTGCTGGCTGTCAGGTGGCTTCTCTGAGCCTCACTCCCCCGCTTCCGCCAAATAAGAACAGGTCTCCCCTGCCCGCCCCCCAGGATTTCTCGTTGCAAGACTCAGATGTGGTCATGTGTGCACACGTCCCTTGAAGAGGGAGCACAAAGCGCCACGAAAACGGAGAATAACGTCAGAGCAGAACTGGGGGCCCCATGTGACTCTGCTTCCGCTCTCCCATTTTGCTTTAAATTCACTTCCATCACCATTACGTTTCAAACGGTATTTATTATGCATCTTTCTGCTCCTGATTTTCTGCCATTTCTGGCATCAGCCTGAGCCCTGCCTTCTGACATCTTAGAATCTGAATCGGACAACACAGACGGGTCTAAACGATGGAAGGGACGGAAAAAATAACGTGGTTTTAAACTCCAGTAGAACACGCTGAACGTGCACGAGTGCGTTAGGTGCTCAGAAAGAGACACGGAGGTTGCGCCTTTGGAAACATCGGGATCGTGGGGGAGAAGCCAATGTCAGAAATGACTGAGGACGGGGAGCCTCCGAGGTGCATGGTGAGGTGGTGTGAGGAGAGCCGAAGCGGGCCTGGAGAAGGATGTAGAGAGTGGGTGCAGCTGCCATTGAAAATAAGCGTGATTGGCGGCAGCATGGGGACAGAATCCCCGTGTGCACTGAGGGTGTTTTATGAAAGGAGGGAGTGATGCGTTGAGGACAGGTACGTCTGTGGTCTGACAGGGAGAAAATGACCAGACCCGGCGTGGGGGGGGTGTCTGCAGAGGAGGAGGTCGGTTCTGGAGGGGAGGGGCGGGTACCCGGGACTGCTGGAGGACCAAGGTCAAGTGTGAAAATAATGAGACTTCTGCCCAGGTCCCCTGCGGATCTCGGGGCTCAACCATCCGGCTACGCTGAACCCTTTGTGGAGCATAGTGGGTTATAAATAAATATGTTTGACTTCTTTACAGCTACCTACAGGTTTTCCTCCAAACTGTATTTAATTTCAGAGTGTGTTTTCGTTGTGGTGGTGTGTGGCTTTTGAGCAGCAGACGAAGCCGGTTTTTGCCGACCAGGTTTTTCAGGGCACGAGGCCTGTGAGGCAGAGCACAGGTAAAGGGACGCCTGGAGGCCTTGGGCCGGAACAGGTAATTCTGCGTGGCCTCCCGTCGAACTGTGTACAGGGTCAGCCTTTACTGCGTTTGAGCAACTTCGTAGTGCTCCAGTGACCAGACTAGTTCCTCGCACACGGATTTGCATTTGCAGTAATTCAGGAGTTAATCATTAAATACACTTCTCTGTCCTTTTTCATGTGAGATTCTGAGACATGAATGAATTTGTCGGTCGGAGGCTGTTTCCGTTTCGGGGTGGGGGTGGGGGCGGGGGGCCCCGGAATCCCACCCCCTTTCACTGTCGATGTTTTAGCCATTTCATTTCTGCCTCCAGAGCAAGTCCCCAAAGCCCGCGTCCGTTTATCCCCGCCTCGGTCTCAGGCAGGAGCGTGAGGAAGTTCACTTGTGCACCTGCACGTAGACCGTTTGAACGCAAAACACGTTTTTCTGGGACGGTAACCTGAACTTCGTTTTTATGTGTAACGCGGCACCGTATCAGATATTCTCACAACAGGTGGCAGGGGTTTCTGTGGGCAACCGCTGTAGTACCTTCCAAAACCACGCTAGGCTGACATTCGTTGCCTAGCGAGCAAGGCGGGTGTGCGCGTTTGGGGTGTCTTTTGATATCTTTGGAGGTGACTTCCAGTGTTTAAACTGGGACTCCTTTCTCTGAACCTGAAAAGGACCTGAAAACCTCATGGTACGATCCTAATCCCCGGCGCTGGGTGTAACTGTGCACTTGACCGTGGATCTCCACACGCAGCAGCCTTGACATTCAGGAGAAGAATATCACCTGCCTTGGAAACGTGAAACAGAGTTGGGAGCCAGCGAGCAGGTGAACGAAGGCAGAGCGTCTCGTCTCAGGCGCGCTCACCCAGATTGTTTTCCCACAGGGTAGATGCTCAGGCATCCTCTTTGCTTTTCCTCCTTCCTCTGGGTTTTTCTGCTCTGGGGCCACTTCACATTTAAAGAAAGAGGGGACAAGTGTGGAGTTCCCGTTGTGGCGCAGTGGGAATGAATCTGACATCCATGAGGACGCAGGTTCGATGCCTGGCCTCGCTCAGTGGGTTAAGGATCCAGCGTTGCCGTGAGCTGTGGTGTAGGTCACAGACGCGGCTCAGATCCCGCGTTGCTGTGGCTGTGGTGTAGGCCGGTGGCTACAGCTCCGATTTGACCCCTAGCCTGGGAACCTCCGTATGCCGCGGGTGCGGCCCTGCAAAGACAAGAAAAAAAGGAAAAAGTGTGTGGGGGGGTTAAGTAGAAAGGACAGAGGGAAAAATGGCAGTGATTTGGGTCTCGAGGTCCCCGATTCCACGACATCTTCCTGGACCGCTTGGAGCATCCCAAACAGCCCCTTCTCACGCCCACCAGACTTCGCACTTGCACAGCTTGATTCCCTAAGTGTACAAGGTGGGACTAGAACAGGGCCAGGTTCTAGCCAGGCTCCCTGCACTGTTCCTCCCGCAGCTGTGGGGAAAGGAGGAGGCACTTGGGAACAGAAGCTCCACCAGTGGGCTCTGTTGCTCTAAGCAGCAGGGGGCTAGTTTCAGAAAACGCCAGCAGGAGCTCGATGGAGCTGTCTCGGGGGCATCATCTAGGGAGTGTGGAGAAGAGCCGGGCCTCGCCCTTACACGAACGGCTGCTTAGCCGCTCTGGGAGCGTCTCCTGGTCTCCTCCGACTTTGTCAAGATCCGTGTTCTTCTGACTCTTCCTGCACTCTTGTCCCCTAGGTTATGTGTGTTAATGTACGAAACGCAGAGTAAATTGAGGCTGCTCTCGGCCTCAGTACTACAGCTTGAACTTGACAATCATGGTTTGCTGGTCTCAGACGGGCCCGTAAATTTCAGTATGGGTATATGGTTTAGTAATCGAACCCTTCCTTCTCTTTGTCGGTTATGTTTCTACCCTTCAATTAGCTGCACTGTTTTCTAATGTGCTGTAGAGTTTTTGAAATAATTTATCCGAGTGTTTGGTTTCCATGTTTACAATTTATACGGCTTTCCTAGCGTTTTAAATGGAAATGTCAATAAATGCTATGAATTGATGTCAAGTGATATTTTCTGTTTATTTCCTCTGCACCCGTGATCTCTCTCTCACTTGTAAAATGTGACTGTTGAACGAGATAGCTTTTTGTCCTCTGACTTTCGTATTTCTCATGAGAACACCTAGTACTTTCGTTTTCCAAGAAATTAAGTGGAAGTGGTGTTTTCAGTGTGTGGGTTTGCAGAACTGCTGTCACTCGCCTTGGTTGGTGCCCCTCCCCTCTACTCACTGTTTTGCTTTGCAGCTCCCCTCTAATTAACACTGATGCTTCCACTAAGAGCAGATTCGTTTTGGAATGAAAAGATTAGGACTCCAGCTGGAAAGATTCCTGGGAAGATCGAAGGCGTACGGTCTTGAAAGGTAATAGGATAAACCTGGAGTTGTTTATGAAACTCAAGGACAAAAAAAAAAACCTTGAAACTGAGAAAAGCAAGAGGAGCTGTGAAACACAGTAGAACACAATAAAGGAATGCAGTGAAGCCTGGACAGGATTCTGGAACAAGAGCAACACCAAAAAGAGGTTATCAGTGGGGGGGGGGAAGTGGTGAAATACAAATAACGTCTATAGCATAGTTAGTAGTAGTGTACAAATGGTTTGGTTTTATTAGGGGAAGTGTGTAAAAGGTGCATAGAAACACTACCATTATTTTTGTAGTTTGTCCTCTAAATCTAAAATTCATTGAAAAGTTAACAAATCTGGTAGAAATAAAGCCTGTAGGCCCCTGCAGAGGCTCATATGAGCCTGGGCTGGGCGTCCGGGACCTGCCATGCTTCTCAAGGCAGCCAGCTCCTGCTGACACAGAAACACCGCGGTTAATAACTGCAAGTTGCAGAATTGTCCTGTGGTGCAGCGAGTTGAGAGTCTGGCATTGTCACTGCAGTGGTCTGGGTTGCTGCCGTGGCACAGGTTTGATCCCTGGCCCAGGAATTTTCACGTGCTATGGGTGTGGCCAAAAAAACCTAAAAAACAACAATTGCAAGTCTCGACAGAAAATAAGCGTTTCTGAAGGAGAGTTCTCAGGCTCCACCAAAAGGAGGATTTGAACCTAAACATTAGCGAAAAGGAGGCCACTCTGAAGACACGTGAAAGAAAGTATGTTTCAGCTGTTTCAGGAGGTTGAACAAATAAGAGTTCCTGCTGTGGCACCGCAGGGTTGGTGATGTCTCTGGAGCGCTGGGACACGAGTTCAGTCCCTGGCCCAGGACAGGGGGTTAGGGATGCAGCTTTGCCCCACCTGTGGCATGGGTCACAACTGTGGCCAGCACCTGAACCCGGGCCCAGGAGCGCCATGTGCTGTGGGGGGGGGGCAGAAAAATAAAAAATAAAATAAATAAAGCTGGTCAACAACAGGAGGACAGGTTATGAGGAAAATTTAAGCACATTTCACAAAACCCAAAACTAATCCTTGAGAGAAGAATAAAGGGGTTTGAAAACATACATAGATACACGCAATGACCAGATACCCTAGTATTTTAGATATAGCTGAAGAAATAATCATAATAGTTTTTTTGTGTGTGTCTTTTTGTCTTTTTAGGGCCGCACTCACGGCATATGGAGGTTCCCAGGCCAGGGGTCTAATCGGAGCCGCAGCTGCCGGCCTGCACCACAGCCACAGTCACACGGGATCCGAGCCACGTCTGCAACCTACACCACAGCTCACGGCAACGCCGGATCCTTAACCCACTGAGCAAGGCCAGGGATCGAACCCGCAACCTCATGGTTCCTAGTCAGATTCGTTTCCGCTGCGCCACAACGGGAACTCCTATAATAGTTTTAATATGTCTTTATATTATGTCTTTTTAACTCAGTGAATTTTGTTACATTTATAGCTGAGCAGTGGTCCTCACGACCCAGTTTTCCATCCCAGACCTCCAGCACATCCCCCCACCCCCCAACCTGTCTCCTTTGGTAACCGTAAGTTTTTCAAAGTCTGTGAGTCAGTATCTGTTCTACAAAGAAGTTCACTGTGTCCTTTTTTAAGATTCCACCTGTGAGAGCATATGATGTTGGTGTCTCACTGTCTGACTCACTTCACTTAGCATGATAATTTCTAGGTCCTTCCACGTTGCTGCCAATGCCACTATCTCTTTCCTTTTAATGGCTGAGCTTTATATTATGTTTTTTTTTTTTTTTGTCTTTTTGCCTTTATGTAGAGCAGCACCCGCGGCATATGGGGGTTCCCAGGCCAGGGGTCTAACAGGAAATGTAGCCGCCGGCCTTCACCACAGCCACAGCAACGTGGGATCTGAGCCACATCTGCAACCTACACCATAACTCACCTCAACGCCAGATCCTTAACCCACTGAGCAAGGCCAGGGATCGAACCCGCAGCCTCATGGTTCCTAGTCAGATTCGTTAACCACTGAGCCATGAAGGGAACTCCCGAGCTTTATGTTATGTTTTAATATATTTTAGGTTCAAAACAAAAGCTGTAGATTGGTACATCTCATTACCGTAAGAGATATAATATGCTCTGAGTGTGAACAGGTGCAAAATGGTAGAAGAACGCGGAGCCGGGAGAAGCAGCAAGGCCCAGGAGGAAGGGCTGGCTGGTCCCGCCCTCAGCGCCCAGCCACTGGATTGACATGAATATGGGCTGAAACCATAACTGGCGTTTCTTGTCCCTCTTTCTTCTCTTCCACGTTGCACCTGCCAAGCACAGCTTAAGGTAAAAAGAAAACAAGAAACAATAACAAGAAGCGAAATCCTTTGGTCCAGTGCCTGGATTAGAGAGTTAATGAAATGTTTTAATTGTTGTTGGACTGTGTGCTATTTATCGAGTAACTTTCTTCCTCCAAAGATCTCCCGTGCTTTGCTTGCTACATCCTCCTGGAGGAATAAATAGAGGTGGTGTGTGTGTGTGTTGAGAGACTGGCAAAATTATAGACATAAGTCTAGGTATCCATACGCATGTAGTGAAATTACTACGTGTACATGTGACAAAGGGTAACATGACAGAAGAGTATAGTACAATGTATCTCAGACTCCTGTGGTCATGTTATTTTAGAGACGGTGGGACACGGGTGGTTATGTTGGTACCTTGGAAATACCCATTAGTGTTGGTATTTAGATTTTGATTCTGTGATGTGATGATATACCTCAAATTAATGATTTCTTTCTTTTTTTTTTTTTTTTTTTTTGTCTTCTTAGGGCTGCACCCACGCCGTATGCAAGTTCCTGGGCTAGGGGTCCAGTTGGAGCTGCAGCTGCTGACCTACACCACAGCCACGGCAATGCCAGATCTGAGCCACGTCTGCGACCTACACCACAGCTCACGGCAACACCGGATCCTTAACCCACTGAGCAAGACCAGGGATCAAACCCGCATCCTTATGGATACTAGTTGGGATCGTTCCTGCGGAGCCATGATGAAAACTCCCAAATTAGTGGTTCCTTTCATTTCATTAATTTTATAGTGCTGAGATTCTTCTAAAGGAAACATTAGTACAAAGAGTTCAGAAAAAAAGTGGCTTAAAAGCTAAAATGGAATTGCCTCATTTTCAGGACAAATGAATGTTGGTCTTTTCTCCCCAAAGTAATTCTGCACTGTGACTACTTTTGAAGAGCAGCAGGGCTGTTCTATTTTTAGCAGAATTCAGAAGTAGTATTCCTTTTAGAAATGCCTAAAGTTGTAAGAGAGAGAAATAACTGCCGGGATTTGAAGCCCAGGAGCCTGATGTATTTGGAACACTGTTACATTTCCCTGCCACTGTTCTTCCTGGATTCCTTGCAAGACAAATCTGATGCACAATTAGGAGTAAAGTTTGTTTGCTTTTTAAAGATGTAATTAGGAGTTCCTGTCATGGCTCAGCAATAATAGACCTGACTAGGATTCATGAGGACACAGGTTCGATTCCTGGCCTCACTCACTGGGTTAAGGATCCCGCATTGCTGTGGCTGTGGTGTAGGCTGGCAGGTATGGCTATCTGACCCCTAGCCTGGGAACTTCCATATGCTGCAGGTGTGACCCTAAAAAGCAAAAAAAAAAAAAGTAACCAAATTTAAATCAGAACATCATATTATCATAGGTAGTCCGTTAACCCTAATCTTTTTTTTTTTTTTACTTTTTTGGGGCAAAATGCACATTAATGAAAAAGGAAATAAAACCCACTAAAACTCCACCATCAGATATTGCAATCAAAATTTTCATAAAAAGTTTTTGGGAGTTCCTGTCGTGGCTCAGTGGTTAACGAATCCGAATAGGAACCATGAGGTTGCGGGTTGGATCCCTGGCCTCACTCAGTGGGTTAACGATATGGCATTGCCGTGAGCTGTGGTGTAGGTTGCAGACGTGGCTCAGATCCCGTGTTACTGTGGCTGTGGCACAGGCTGGCAGTTGTAGCTCCGATTAGACCCCTAGCCTGGGATCTTCCATATGCCGCGAGTACGGCCCTAGAAAAGGCAAAAAGACAAAAAAAAAAATTAATAAAAATTAAAAAAAATAAATTAATCTCAACCAATGTAATCTTGTTGGGTGATTGGGATTGATGAGGATGAATTGATTTTATAATAATCTATTGACTTAGAGTCCACAGTTTACAGGGGTGGGGGAGGTCAGCAGGAGGGCAAAAGGATTAGAGTGGGTACAGGATGTAATTTGGAAAGAAAGCGTGGGGGGTGGGGGAGGGGTGCCTGGGAATCTTCAGCTCCTGCGGGAAAATGGCACCATGACCATGAGAACCCCACCCCTTCGTGTCTAATTCTGTGCTCCATTGGTGGGGCACTGCCTGATTGACCTCCTGACACAGGTCATGGAATTTTGCAGGGACCCTCCCCGAAGCGTGCCCGTAGCTGGGATGGAGGACTGCATGGATAGAGAGCACGGGTCCAGAAGGTCAGATTCCATTTCCAGACTTTGGCTTTAATGCAGGTAACTTAAAAGCGTCTGCCCACAGACTGCCTTGAGGGGGGACCTTTGAGAACAGTGTCTGCCTTGATGTCTTTCTTTCTTCTTCTTTTCTTTTTTTTTTGTCTTTTTGGGATGCACCTGCTGCAGCATACGGAGGTTCCCAGGCTAGGGGTCAAGTTGGAGCTGCAGCTGCCGGCCACAGCCACAGCCACAGCCATGCAGGAGCCAAGCCACACCTGTGACCTAGACCACAGTTCATGGCAACTCGGGATCCTTAACCCACTGAGCAAGCCCAGGGATCAAACCCGCGTCCTCATGGATACTAGTCAGGTTCATTACCACGGAGCCACAACGGGAACTCCCACCTTGATGTCTTTCCCTTCACTGGCTAATTAGGCATACACATCACATCCCCACAATGCGTCTCCTGCCCGGGCCGCTCACCTCCTCCCTGCTTACTGATGGATGGACCAAGAGAAGCATCTCAACTCTTTCTGCAGGGTCAGAAGTGGGCTTTGGCCGGTGACCAAGTCCTCCATGTCTCCACCCCTTTCTGGATTATTAAGATTTCTTCGTTCTTGAGGTTACTGGCCCCTCCCTGGACCTCAGGAGCTAGGGTTAGTATGCTCTTCGAATCAGTGGGTTCAGAGTGGCTTACTGAGTTTGATACACCTCAGAATGTAGGGGGCTGGTCTTGGGATGGGTGGCAATCAGAATCACAAACGACACTGTCAGGCTAAAACACAAGCAAGAAGCATCCACAGAGTTTCGTTTGATTCCTACTAAATTTAAAGTCCTCCTTGTAGGTTTGGAAAATCTATAATATGCATATGTGATAAAGGGAATATGGTCTAACAGGACTTAGGAAAAGATCTGAGGGGGTCCCCGAGGTGTTACAGATCATTAGGAACACTGAGGGCGTCTGGGGAGCAACCCAGACTTGGGCATTATAAATATCAATATAGTGCCCTCTAAGAATTTCCATCTCCCAGGCTGGTTACTTGAAGAATACAGGGGCCCCGTTTTGAGAGGGATGCTTGAGAACTGGAGGGAGAGACTGGCGAAAAGGGAGCCAGAATGTCAGGACCAGAAACCATGTCGTTCCAGGAAGGAAATCAAGAAACTAAGCGCTCACCCTGGGGAATGAAGACTGGTAGGAGATAAAGCTGTCTTCGCCTGTTTAAGTGCCGTCTTGAGAAAGGGAATTGGCTTATTTTACGGTATTCTGGAAGACGTGGCGTTCTTGGCCCAGTTACAAGAAAGAACTTGGCAATCATCTCAGTAGGTCAGCACAGAAAAGCCATCCTCTAGGAGTCATTGCCATCAGCCACGTGTGCGGACCGCCCCCCCCCCACGGCACTGAGCTTGTCGCGCACACGTCCTCCAGCCGAAGGATGGCATGGCCGGGCCTCGAGGCCTCCCAGGCCACCCAGTTCTTTTCCAAGACTCTCACAGGCCAGTGAGGGGGAGGGTAAGTCTTTGTCGGACACGTTGCTGGGAAGGGAAGCAGAGAAAGGGGGACTTACCTGCAAAGCAGGGCTGCAGGTGAGTGATACACGGTTGCCAAAGAGAATACAGGGAACCCAGTTAAGCTGGATTTCAGATAAAGACGGAAGACTTTCTTCAGTTTAAGTGTGTCCTAAATATCACGTGGGACAGACACGCTAAAACATTACTTTTATCTGACGCTCAGATGTAGCTAGCTGTCTCCGTGCTCATCTCCTGCCTCTGGCCGCCTTAAAATTGCAGGTAACAGACCTTTTGTGCGCGGATGGGGATGATCCGTGGAGTAAAGACAGAAGAAAGTGAGAGGCTGGGATTCAGAGGATGACAGAGAAATCGGTGTTCAGAAGAGCAGGGCTATTGCCCTGTTGCAAAAGGAGGGAAAACCAAACACAGCCCAGATTCAGGTCAGTCCGTAGAGATGCGAAAACTGACAGCCTTCCTGCTGCGGAGGAAAATGAATTTCAAGGGACCGTGTTACCATTTCTTTACATTTATTAGGATTTTTAAAATAGGCGGCAAGAACACTGTTTCACAGGAAGTGGTCTAATTTTGTGCTTGTGTAAAGGCGAATTCTGCTTCATTTTCCAAGGCTGGAAAGACAGAGTCAAATCAATAGTGTCTGCTAGTCGAGGTCGTGTCAGGACCGAGTGACACAGTGGTAGTTCTTCTCTTAAATTTGTGACAGCTCAGAACGTGGTCTCTCTTGGGGGAATATTCTACGTGAGTTTGAGAAGGATGTGTGATCTGCTGCTGCTGGATGGAGTAGTCTGTAAATGTCAATTAAATCCCGTCAATTGACGGTGCTCTTCTATTAGACTGTGTCCTTAAACTTGATTCCTGCCTGCTGGGTCTGTCAGTTCCTGATGGAGGGGTGTTGAAATCTCCAGCGATAGCAGGGGAGTCATCTGTTTCTCCCTGCAGTTCCATCAGTTTTTGCCTCGCATATTTTATCGCCCTGTTTTCAGGAGTGTACACATTAAGGATTGCTATATCCTCTTGGAAAATTGCCCCTTTGTCATTTTATAATGTTTCTCTTTTTCCCTAATAAATTTCCTTCTCTGAATTCCGCGCTGTCTAAAATTAGTATAACCGCACCAGCTTTCTCTTGATGTGCGTGAGCGTGGCAGATCTTTTCGCCATCCCTTTACATTTAATGTCTTTAAAGAGGGTTTCTTGCAGACAACCTAGAGTTGGGTCTTGGTTTTTATTTCTGTTTATTCTGATAGTCTTTTTTTTGGTTTATTTAGACCATTCTCATTTAAAGTGATTCTGGGGAGTTCCCATCATGGCTCAGGGGTTAATGAACCCAACTGGTATACATGAGGATGAGGGTTCAATCCCTGGCCTCGCTCAGTGGGTTAAGGATCTGGCATTGCCGTGAACTGTGGTGTAGGTTGCAGATGCGACTCAGTTCTGGCGTTGCTGTGGCTGTGGGGTAGGCTGGCAGCTGTAGCTCCAATTAGACCCCTAGCCTGGGAACCTCCATATGCCGTGGGTTTGGCCCCAAAAAGACAAAAAAATAAGGTGATTATGGACATGTTTTTGCCGTGCTCGCTGCCGTTTTCATTCACTGACCTTGTTCTTGGTTTCTGTTTTTTGTCTTCCACGCTTTTGCTGCCTTCTAGTTTTATGAACATTTTCTATCAGTCTGTTTCTCTCCTCTCTTAACCTGTCAGTTTTACTTCTGTTTTTATTTTCTTAAGGCAGTTAGAGTTTGCGATATACATTTATGACTAATCGAAGTCCACTTAGAGGTAGCAACACGCTGCTTCACAGGTGGTAAAAATTCCTTCTACCAGAGTTTCAAGCTCTTTACAGGGAAGCTGGAAGACACGGTGGTGGTGAATTCACAATGAAACACAAACACACGTGCTGCCTTGACCTATGTGTTCCCATATATAGCGTTGCTCGTGGTTGCTATGCAGCTTTTTCAAGTGACTCTCAACATTTGGGTGAAATTCCTTTTAGCCTTTTCCCTGTGCCTCTCTTTTCTTTCTTTCTTTCTTTCTTTTTTTTTTTTAAGGCCTCACCTGTGCCTGTGGCATATGGAAGGTCCCTGGTAGGGGCTGAATTCGAGCTACCATGGGATCCTTTAACCCCACTGAGCAAGACCAGGGATAAATCTCACATCCTCATGGATACTTGTCAGGCTCATTACCACTAAGCCACAATGGGAACTCCCTCCCTTTGCTTCTTATTTTCCCGAGTTGAGGGACATACTCTGTATACCATCTTCTATCCTATTTTCTTTCTTGAGCACTGTCATAAACATTTTCTCATGTCACTAAAGACCTGTTTTTATCCATCATTCTGTGTCTAAATAGACATATTTCCCCGCAAGATTCTTGTGCAATTCATTACCCAGTAGCCTCCATGTGTCTGAGTTATTTCCTTTACTAAACACAAATTTTGCTTTAGCAACTTGATGGCATTGGTTTCTTTGTAAAGTTCCGTGGCTGCCACTCCTGTTTCCTTTCACACTTCAGCAGAGGAGTCCCTGGTTCTTTGATCAGCCTGGCCTAACTATGGAAAGTCTGGAGGCGAGACTCGGAGGTCGGGGTGTCAACGCCGTGGGGTGAGGCGTGCTTTCTGCACTGCAGACTTATTGTATATTCTCCCATGGCCAAAGGGGCTAATATTTTTTCTGCATAATTGTCCTCCCTGTGGATCATTCAGCCATTTTGCCAGTGTTAAACTTGCTTGTTTCTAATGTTTTGCTTGCTTGTTAAACTTGCTTGTTTCTAATGTTTTGCTCTTGTAAAATAACGGTGTGCTAAATATCACTGTGTATAAATTGTCTAATTTTCAGATTATTTCCTTAGAAAAAATTCTCAGCAGTGAAATTCCTGAGGTGCATGGTCTGAATGGATTTAAAAGGTCTTTTTTTTTGGTCCCCCTTTTTTCTTTTTTTTTCGGTTTTTTTAGGGCCGCACCTGTGGCAAGGATTTAAAAGGTCTTTTGTCATATTATCACTTAATTTTCAGAGGTCCCGAGTCAATATATATTCTCTGGGTCACTATTTTTTTGGGGGGGAGTCTTTTTAGGGCCACACCCACAGCATATGGAGGTTCCCAGGCTAGGGGTCCAATCAGAGCTGTAGCCACTGGCCTACGCCACAGCCACAGCAACGTGGGATCCAAGCCGTTTCTGTGACCTACACCACAGCTCACGGCATCACCGGATCCTTAACCCACTGAACAAGGTCAGGGATTGAACTCACATCCTCATGGATCCTAGTCGGGTTTGTTAACTGCTGAGCAACGACGGGAACTACTCAATCTATATGAATTTTAAGAGGCTAGAAGTCACCTAGTGAACACTTTCTCAAGGTGCAGCTAAATGTGTGTGTGTGTGAGAGAGAGAGAGAGAGAGAGAGAGAGAGAGAGAGCGCGGGGGGTGGGGGGCGGGAATAGGCTATGTTGGGCTCTAAGATTCCTTCCAACTCTGATTCTGTGTCTCACTATATTGACCCAGTATCCCAGGCAGTCTTACTGAGGAAGTTTTAATGCAGCGAATTCCAAGTCTGGAAAGGATCTGATTTATTATTACTAATATTTTTGACCCAAGCTGAGCTCCTTAGACCAATGTGAATTTGATCAACTCATGGCATCTGCTCAGGTTTCACTGAAACCCACGGATGCACATAAAAATAATTTATGCAGATAACATTAATGTTTCGCTAAACATCTCTGGGTAAAACATTTTTTTTGGTCTCTCTCTCTTTTTTTTTTTTTTTAAGGGTTGCACTTGCGGCATATGGAGGTTCCCAGGCTAGGGGTCTAATCAGAGCTGCAGCTGCCGGCCTACACCACAGCTCATGGCAGCGCCAGATCCTTAACCCACTGAGCGAGGCCGGGGATCGAACCCACAACCTCATGGTTCCTAGTCGGATTCATTTCCTTTGCACCACGATGAGAACTCCCTGGGTAAAAGATTTTTTTTTTTTTTACTGTTATCACATTGTACACTTTAAACATAAAATTTTTGTCAGTTATACCTCAGGGAAGCTGAAAAAAGAAAATAACGTTATCATCCTCAGACCGTCATGCAGATCTGATGTGTCTTACAGGCGACTTGCTTCCATCACACAGAGCTTGTCACTTTGCCCCCTGCCAGCCCCCATCCCAAGGTTTTGCAAAGGGAATCGGCTTGGGAAGCTGGAGGTGAGAGGTTGGTTTATTCCTGTTAAGCTGGCCGCCTTCCACGTGGCTTTATCCACATCTCTGAGTGCAAACTGGAGATGCTGGGGCCTCTGGGAGGTTCCATTTGTCTCCTGGAAATTTTTACTTTTGCGGTCATATATCAAGTCTGCAAAAATTATTATTATTATTTTTTTTTCTTTTCAGGGCTGCACCAGCAGCATATGGAAGTTCCCAGGCTAGGGGTCAACTTGGAGCCGCCGGCCTATGCCACAGCCACAGCCACACCAGATCCGGGCCTCATCTGCAACCTGCATTGCAGCTTGTGGCAACTTGGGATCCTTCACCTACTGAGCGAGGCCAGGTTTGAACCCATGTCCTCATGGATACTCGTCAGGGTCTTAACCAACTGAGCCACAATGAGAATGCCTGGAAATTATTTAAAATATTAAAAATGATTTTTAAAATTATTAGAAACCTCTGCATCCCCGGCATTTGCATTCCAGTGTTTGCTAGAATAAACAGTGATCTGAAATATCCTTCCTCGAAGCTTTGAAGGTTGTGACATCTGAGGTTTTCACACCATCTGAGCCAGGAACGCAGCTGTCGTCCAGGCCCGTAGCCCACTCTGTTGTTTGTTCTTAAGGTGGGGACAGACTTTCAGAACTGACCTGGCGAAGCTACATTTTGGTTCATTTCTGGGAAAAACACACCGAGGTCTCACCATAGTTCCAAAACGATCCATCAGAGTTGCTCTTTTGAATGAAACGGTTTCTCCCATGTCCCCAAGCCTGGCAAAATCCTGGCATATCTGAGGGTGAGAAATCTGCTGTGGAGCCAGGAATATGTAACAGGGCCGTACATTTTATTTTTTAATTCAGCAAAAATGCACAGCTGCCTAGAATTTCATTTATGGCTGACCTTTAAAACGTGTTAAAAGAAAAATGCTAACTCTGATACAAATCAATAGCAATACTGTTTTTAGATATGGGAGAAAATTGACTTCAATAAATCAAATTCCGTATCTAAGACTGGGAATGCTGTGCGTATTAGTGTTGGGTGAGGCGTGGGTACGACTGATGTCTGTCCTGGAACAGAGAAATAGAAACAACGAAAAGTCAATTTCAATTTCTGAGATGAATGAAATATCTGTATGCCGATTTAAAAAGTAAGTTATCCAAAAACAAAACAAAACAAAATGGAGTTCCTGTCATGGCACAGTGGAAACGAATCCGACTAGGAACCATGAGATTGTGGGTTCAATCCCTGGCCTAGCTCAGTGGGTTAAGGATCCGGCGTTGCCGTGAGCTGTGGTGTAGGTTGCAGACGCGGCTTGGATCCCGCGTGGCTGTGGCTGTGGCATAGGCCGGCAGCTACAGCTCCTGTTAGACCCCTAGCCTGGGAACCTCCATATGCCGCAGGTGTGGCCCTAAAAAGACAAAAAAAAAAAGAGTAAGTTATGCCTTAGCACTTAGTTTAATTATGAACGCATTAGTCCTGTGACCGAGTGTTACTGCAGCATCAGTACTGCCCAGGGAAGTATATTCATCGGTCTATAAAGGGAGCCTGGAGGATTTTCATGGCAGTGTGACGTGGAAGTGGGGCTTGGAGCCAGTCTAGGGTTCCCTGCCCCCGGGAGTGGGGAAGTGAGCTGTGGATGCTCACACAATGAAATCCTGTTAGCAGCTAGAAGCTCTGGCTGTATGGACATAAAGTAAATCTTAAAAACGCTACTACAGGAGTTCCTGCTGTGGCACAGTGGGTTAAGAATCCGACTTCAGTGGCTTGGGCTGCCGTGGAGGTGCGGGTTCGATCTCCGGCCTGGGGAACACCCGTGTGCTGTAGGTGCGGCCACAGAAAGCCAAACAAAGACATTATTACACAATGGACAGGGTAAGAGGTGGGATGAAATCTAGCTTATGTAAATTCAAAATACCCACACTTATTATTTTTTGTCTTTTGTCTTTTGGGGGCCGCACCCGTGGCATATGGAGGTTCCCAGGCCAGGGGTCTAACAGGAGCTGTAGCCGCTGGCCTACATCACAGCCATGGCAACGCCAGATCCGAGCCACATCTGCGACCTGCACCACAGCTCACGGCAACCCTGGATCCTTAACCCACTGAGCAAGGCCAGGGATTGAACCCACAACCCCATGGTTCCTAGTCGGATTCGTTTTCGCTGCACCAAGATGGGAACTCCCAAAATACCCACACTTATAGTAATACTTGAGAGAGTGAAAGAAATGGGGGTAAAAGTGAGTAAAGAGTGAAACGAAGAAAGGCTAGGCCGACCGTTTGGTGTACATCATACATTTTCCCCAAATAAATAAGTAAATAAATGAGTGTAGTTCTCTTTAAACAGGTACTTACAATTTTGAATTATTCAGTGATCCCAAGAATGGACTTGATACACTAGGCACTAAAATCTGGTGCTAGGGAGTTCCCTTCGTGGCTCAGCAGTTAACGAACCTGACTAGGACCCACGAGGATGTGAGTTCCATCCCTGGCCTCTCTCAGTGAGTTGGGGATCCCGTGTTGTTGTGGCTGTGGTGTAGGCCAGCAGCTGTAGCTCTGACTGGACCCCTAGCCTGGGAACCTCCATATGCTGCAGGTGCAGCCCTAAAAAGCAAAAGAAAAAAGAAAAACCTGGTGCTAGTACGTGAGATATGATATGCAAGTTATCCTTCCATTAGCAATCTTTTGTTCAAGATTTTAAACTCGAGGCTATTTAATTTGATGGGTTAAAAAAACCTACTCTTCTCGAGTGAGTGCCAAGATTCTCCCTGATATCCTTTTTCTTAAAAAAAGTTTAATAACGTAAATCCATTTTTTAAAAAATTTGACTTTATTTTTTAGCATGTAGGTTCACAGGAAAATTGAGTGGAAGGTTCAGAGATTTCCCAGATACCCCCTGCCTCCTCATACATGCAGCCGCCCCCAGCTCTTAACCTCTCCCACCAGAGTGGTACACTTGTGACCACTGAGGGACCTGCAGTGACATGTCCTTACCACCCAAAGCCCATGGTTTCCCATTAGTGTTCATTCTTGGTATACATTCTGTGATTTTTGACAAATGTATAATGACATGTACCCACCACTATTGCATCATGAAGAATAGTTTTATTGCCCTAAAAATCCGCTTTGACTAGTCCCTTCCTTCCTTCCCACCCCCAAGCACTGGTCTTTTCACTGTCTCTGTAGTTTTGCCTTTTCCGGAGTGTCATATAGTTAGAATCATAACAGTGTGAAAGCTTGTCAGATTGGCTTCCTTCACTTATCACTGTGCATTGAAGGTTCCTCCATGTCTTTGCATGGCTGGATAACTTAGAAGTCAGTTTTTAAAAGAATATTTGGGGGGGTTCCCGTTGTGGCTCAGCCAGTTACCAACCTGGCTAGTATCCATGGGGACTCGGGTTTGATCCCTGGCCTTGCTCACAGGTTAAGGATCCGGCGTTGCCGTGAGCTGTGGTGTAGGTCACAGACACGGCTTGCATACTGCGTTGCTGTGGTTGTGGTGTAGGCCCGCAGCTGCAGCTGCTATTTGATCCCTAGCTGGGGAACTTCCATATACTGCGGTGCAGCCCCTAAGAAGCGAAAAAAAAAAAAAAAGGAATATTTGATCTGAGCACCTTCAGAGCATAATTTAACCATTCTCTGTATTTCACATATTGCTTATAACAGTACAGTAATTTGAGAAAGAAGCTACTTGCTCAACCAGTGAAGACAGAGAAATATTTGCTTATCTTTATGGAACCAATTTAGCTCTTATTCCTTCTTGACAGAACAGAATGTGTCACAGAAGAAATACGATCATTGCATTTGTGGTCCCGTCTGCATTGGTGGGAAGGGGAATTGCTTCTTTGCCTGTGGCATTTGCACAACTCCGCATGTGCAGTCTGTCGGGCGGTGTTGCCATCTGTGCGCTGTGGCTTCTTTCATCAATAGCGCGTTGTCAGTCTGGCCACGATGGATTAGTCTTTGCAATGAAGTTCTTTTTTTTTTTTTTTTTAAACTTTAGCCTTTGCTTTTCAGCATGGTTTCAACAATGCATTTACACGTGTGCCGTACAGCAAGTGTGTCGAGCCTGTCATTTGAAGCCAAGTGTTACACCTTACGTGTCGTTTCTTTTTTCTTAGGTTTTGGCAGCCCTTAGGATACCTCTATGCAAAGTTTAAAAGGTGCCCATTCCTCCAGGAAAACTGAATGAGTGCGTATGAGCTGTGCTGGAAGAGCTTTCCAGAACCCTGTGGGCCCGTAACACTCCTGTTAGACCCCTAGCCTGGGAACCTCCATATGCCACGGGTGTGGCCCTAAAAAAAAAAAAAAGCAAAACCCAAACCCCTTGTAGGTTTGGTAGGGTTACTCTTAGAAAGTACCACAAACTGGGTGACGAAGACCAATAGAAATGTAGTGTCTCACTGTTCTGGAGCCTGGAGGTCTGGGTGTCGGTGTGGTTGGTTCCCTCCGTGGGATACAGGAAGAATCTGTTCCAGGACAGCCCCCAACCTCTGGTGAGTACTGACCACCTTTGGGGTCCCTTGGCTTCTGGATGCATCATCCTGATCTCTGTTATCATCACATGTTATCCTCCATGTGTGCACGTGTGCGTGCGTGTGTGTGCGTGTGTATGTGTGTGTGTGGTGAAATCTCCTTTTTGTATAAGCACAGATTGGATGGGAGGCCCTACAGAGGTCTATTTCAGAGTGACCTCATGTTGACTAATTGCAGCTGCGATGACCCCATTGCCAAATAAGTTCACATTCTGAGGTTCTAGAGGTTCGACCTGGGAGACACGCACGGTTGACACTCCGATTCAATAGTTGCCCTCATCTTGACCTGGTAACGGGAGTCTCCCAGGTAAAAAGATCTTCTTCAAGGTACGAAAAAAATGGGACACGTGTTTCAGCAATGAGTCCAACAAATAGCCCCAGTGGAAATAAACAGAGGCCACGCCACTGAGAAGAAGCAAAAGCTGTTTTTGGCAGGGGTCAGCCACCACCGTTTAGATTTGGCGGAGACTCGAAAGGCAGACAGGAGGTGGGAGAGCTTCATGGTGAAAAGGGGAGGCTTCGGACCTGCTGGTGCGCCCCTTTGGAGGCTGCTGGCGTAGGATGGTGTAGACAGGCTAACTAGGAGTGGGGCATCCTGTGTGATTAATCAGGGGTATGTATGTGGCTTTCTGTGTTGGTCCTAAGTTGGAGTAGGGGCCAGAGTTGACTAATTAAATAAACTGAAGCTGTCAAGTATTGACCAAATCCTGATAGCCATGGAGGTTGTTCGGCTTCCTGGACTGGTGCCGAAGGTGGTGGGTTGGCTTCCTGGATTGGTTGCTGCACATTGTGGGTGAAAGTTCTATGTATTTTTTTGCCTTTTTTTGTTGTTGTTTTTTTGGGGCTGCACCTGCGGCATATGGAGTTTCCCAGCCTAGGGGTCGAACTGGAGCTACAGACGCCAGCCTACACCACAGCCACAGCAATGCTAGATTTGAACCGTGTCTGCAACCTACACCACGGCTCACGGCAACACTGGATCCTTAACCCACTGAGCGAGGCCAGGGATCAAACCCGCAACCTCGTGGTTCCTATTCGGATTCATTTCCGCTGCACCGCGATGGGAACTCCAGAAAGTTCTAATTTGATACACGGTCCCGTCCTTGTATATTTCACCCCTCACCACAGAATCACCTTTGGGCTAGGTCAGCCAGCCACTCCTTTCCACAAATGACTTAGTTACGTATACTTATCAACTTATGAAAACCACGATTGAAAATTTTTCCCAACCTTGAAACCACAATGTTTCCCAAGAGCCTCCTCTGTTTTGGCAGCTGTCCCACTGCGCTGCGCTTATTTGCACAGGTCACGTTCGTAGGTCTCCTCAGAGTCCCTTAACTCGTCAGACGTTTACGGAACTTTTGCTGCACATCCAGTCTCTGGGCAGGTGGAAGGAATCAGAGCTTAAAGACATAGTCTGTGCCTTCGGAGGGACCAGTGAGGAAGGAAAGCGGAGAGATGCAATAGTCCCCAGTGCGCAGCTGTCAGAGACAAACGCAGCTGGACACGAAGCTGGTAAGGACGGATTTTAATAAGAGATATAACTGTTGCAATAGGGAAGAGGGCCCAGTGTGAGCTGAACTCACCTGTGCGGAGGTGTGTGGGCGTCTTCCGTGGAGAATGAAGGAGTGGGGAGGTTATGGGTGGGGGCTCAGTGGGGTCAGGGAATCGAGCAATTACAGGTCGGTATAAATGCTGATCAGGCCAGCTCTGTCTGCAGGCGGCAGTCCTCGAAGCTAGGATTCTGTCCTCCAGAGACTGGGGGACCAAGGCCCCATCCTTCCTAATGATTGAATCCTAAAGGAATGGCTTTCAGGTCCTGAGCTGCAGGAGATTTATATAGACGGATGGGTAGATAGATGGACATAGCGACATCTCAAAGGGCAGGGGAAGGATCCAGACCTAAGCTCCAAGAAAGTGTGCCTGGGGGTGCCTGCTGTCAGGCATTGGTTAGAACAAGCAGCCTTGAACTTCCTCAGGCAGGCCCTGGGAGGGAGGCTAGCGTCTTCCTAAGAATGCAGTTAGAAAGTGTGTTGGTGTTTGCTCAGACTTGTAAGGTGGGGAGATGGGGGACAAATGCATTTGTGTTGAGAGTCCGTAGTTTTTATAGGCCAGGCTGAGGCCTAGGTGAGAAGAAGGCTTAGTGAAGTTGGTCAAGGAGCGTCTTTGTGGGTGTGTTTTTAAGTGAAATGTAGTTGGTTTGTAATATGTTTTAAGTGTTACAGAAAAATGGCTCAGATATATGTATGTAATATATATATACTCTTTTAAAAGATTCTTTTCTGTTTTAGGTTATTATAAGATATTGAGTACAGTTCTTTTGTACCATACGGTAGGACCTTGCTTATCTTTTATATATAGTAGTCTCTCTATTAACCGCAGACTCCTAAATTATTGCTCCTCCTCCTTTCCCCTTTGATAACCGTGTTTGTTTTCTATATCCGTAAGTCAGTTTCTGTTTTATAAATATGTTCTTTTGTATTATTTTTTTAGATTCCACACATAAGCGATATCATATGGCATTTGTCTTTTTCTGTCTGTCTTGCTTCACTTAGTATGATAATCTCTAGATCCATCCCTGTTGCTGCAAATGGCATTATTTCATTCTTTTTTACAGCCGGGCAATATTCTACTGTATATACGTACCATGTACCACATTGTCTTTATCCATTCCTCTGTGGATGGGCACGTAGGTTGCTTCCATGTCTTGGCTATTGTAAATAGTGCTGCTATGAACTGTTGGGGTGCATGTGTCTTTTCAAATTATGGTTTTCTCCAGATAGATGCCCAGGAGTGGGATTGCTGGATCATATGGTAGCTCTGTGTTCAGTTTTCTTTTTTTTTGGAACCTCCATACTGTTTTCCATGGTGGCTGCACCAGTTCGCTTCCCACCAATAGCGCAGGAGGGTTCCCTGTTCTCCACGCTCTCAAGGAGAGAGTCTTTTTCATATGCTGCCCTGGAGGTGAGCACAGGCCATTGAGGTGGGGTGGGCATGCGTACATGCGTGTGCCCGTCCAGGGAGGAGGGGACAGCTTGACTTGGAAGACCAATCTCCGCAAACCAAATGCATCCAGTCACGAGAGGGAGAGGGGAGGAAAGAGCAAGGGCAGGTCCAGATCCAAGCCGCGTCTGCGACCTACACCACAGCTCACGGCAACGCCGGATCCTTAACCCACTGAGCAAGGCCAGGGATCGAACCCGCAACCTCATGGTTCCTAGTTGGATTCGTTCCCGCTGAGCCACAACTGGAACTCCTGTCTTTCTTTCTACTCTCAAAGAAAAGAGTGCTTGTTCAGATTTGATCTGTCTTTCTTTTTGTGGGAGAAAAGCAATTCACAAATGCTTCGGTTTTATTGTGACAGTGGCAGCAATGGGACGTAATTAATTTTGGTATAGTCTAAGAGTCTGCACGTTGTCTCCCACACCAAGGGGTGCTCTGACTCTCTGCTCTTTAAAGCAGCCAATGCAGCCTTGCCACAGAGGTCCAAAAACCTACCAAAGAGCTAAGAGCCCCGCTGCTGTGGTTACAAGGAAGGGCCTCATGCCCCCCCGCTTCTGGGCAGCACCTCAATCAAATAACTCCATGAGGTTTTGGCAGAGGGGGTGGGGTGGTGGTGTTGATTTCTTTTCTTTTTCTTTTTATGGCCACACCTGCGGTATATGGAAGTTCCCAGGCTAGGGGTTGAATTGGAGCTGTAGCTGCCGGCCTACGCCACAGCCACGGCAACACCAGGTCCACGCTGCTTCTGTGACCTACACCACAGCCTGCAGCAGCGCTGGATCCTTAACCTGAGTGAGGCCAGGGATCGAACTTGCACCCTCACGGATACACTATGTCAGGCCCTTAACCCACTGAGCCACAGCAGGAACTCCCTCAATGAGCTCTTATAGCCTAGTTTGCAACCGCCAATTTGCCCTTACGTTCTCTGCTTGGAAAGTTGATGCTCGGCAAGGTAAAGTGAGTCAATTCTGGTCACATTCGCCGGAAATAAATCTTACTTTCCCTTCTTTCCCTCCTTTTTTTGAGCCGATGTGCTTATCACGGTGGCACATTGACTTATTTCAAAAAATGTTTGCATTACACCAGTCAGAATGGCCATCGTTAATAAGTCCATAAATAACAAATGCTGGAGAGGGTGTGGAGAAAAGGGAACCCTCCTACACTGTTGGTGGGAATGTAAATTGCTATAACCACTATGGGAAACAGTGTGGAGGTACTTAGAAAACTAGATATGGAACTACCATATTGACCCAGGATTCCCACTCTCGGGCGTATATCCAGACAAAACTTTCCTTGAAAAAGACACTTGCATCCACATGTTCATTGCAGCACTATTCACAATAGCCAAGACAAAAAAACAACCTAAATGTCCATTGACAGATGAATGGATTAAGAAGATGTGGTATATATACACAATGGAATACCACTCAGTCATAAAAAAGAACAAAATTATGCCATTTGCAGCAACATGGATGGAACTAGAGACTCTCATACAAAATGAAGGAGGTCAGAAAGACAAAGACAAACACCGTATGATATCAGTTATACCTGGAATCTGATATACACAAATGAACCTTTCCAGAGAAAAGAAAATCTTGGACTTGGAGAACAGACTTGTGGTTGCCAAGTAGGGAGTGGGATGGACTGGGAATTTGGGGTTAGTAGATGCAAACTATTGCCTTCGGAGTGGATAAGCAATGGGATCCTACCGAATAGCACTGGGAACTATATCTAGTCACTTACGGTGGAGCGTGATACTGTGAGAAAAAGGAAGGTATATGTGTATGTGTGACTGGGTCTCCTTGCTGTACAGTAGAAAATTGACAGAACACTGTAAACCAGCTATAATGGGAAAAAAATTTAAAAATGATTAAATTGAAAATTGTTTGCAGATATCAAATCAAAGTAAGTGGGAGTTCCCTTCATGGCTCAGTGATTAACGAATCCGACTAAGAACCATGAGGTTGCGGGTTCGATCCCTGGCCTCGCTCAGTGGGTTAAGGATCCGGCGTTGCTGTGAGCTGTGGTGTAGATTGCAGACGTGGCTCGGATCCCGCGTTGCTGTGACCGTGGCGAAGGCTGGCGGCTACAGCTCCTGTTAGACCCCTAGCCTGGGAACCTCCATATGTCTCAGGTGCGGCTCTACATAAAGGCAAAAAGACAAAAAAAAAAAAAAAAAATCAAAGCAAGTGCCATACTGAATCTTTTCGAAGGAATTAAATAGTCTCGCATTGTGGACACTCTTTCCCCAAATTTCTAAAAAAGTGGAACACACAGGCCTGCGTATGACCATGACATTGCTCGGGGCTCCTGCAGACGCTTGTGTCCACATAAGGACCTGGCATGGAGGAGCCATAATTCCATCCGGCTTTGCCGATGAAACAACTGAGATTCTGAAAACCATCTTCAGACAGCAAAATGAGCCAGGCGATCCCTTTTGTTTCCATTTTCGGGGAAATGCGTTCAGACTTTCTGAAGGCAATCAAGAGGCTTTCAGTCACTTGCCTCCTCTAGAAAATGTTTCTTCCTTTTTTAGAGACCTCTGGCTTTTCCCTTTTTTCTTTTTTTTTGGTACTCTGATTATTTAGGGTTTATCCCATCTGAGCACATATTTGCTCTCAAAGGGTGGACCTGTTTCCATAAAGAGTCGTTGTCCTGGAGTTCCCATCGTGACTCAGCAGCAGTGAATCTGACTAGTATCCGTGAGGAAGCAGTTTTGATACCCGGCCTCGCTCAGTGGGTTCAGGATCCAGCGTTGCTGTGGCTGTACTGTAGACCGGCAGCTACAGCTCCGATTCAACACCTTGATCCCTAGCCTGGGAACTTCCATATGCTGCAGGTGTGGCCCTAGAAAAAAAGACAAAAAAAAAGTCATTGTCCTTGTCTTTCTTCTGAAGGACCCACCCTTCTCTCCCGCTGACTCCCACTGGACGAGTCCCCAGTGGTGGTGACCCCCTGGCCCTGGGTGACTTCCTGAGCCAGCAGGAACCGAGTGGCTTCTCCAGAGGTCAGTTATATCAACCACCTTTAGGAAAATAGAGGCTCATAAATTCTTCTAGAGCAAAAACTCACGCGTTGGTTTATTCCTTCGCTCATTGGACAAATATCAGGAAGAGCTCGCTGTGCCGGCAGAGCAAGAGGAAGCCTAAGCTGATCGTGAGGAGGCCTATTCACAATGGCTGTGCTCAGGGCCGCCAGCGCCCGGTCCCCCCAAACGCAAGGGAAGGTTCTGGGCCGAGCAAGCTTTGGCGCTGGGCTTTGAGGAGTGACCTTCGTTCTGGAGGCGGAAGCGGAAAGCAGCCACGCGAGCGGAGGAATCAGCAGCAGAAAAGCGGGAGACATCAGATGAGGGCTGGGCCCGCCAGAGCCTCACCCCAGATGTACCGGGAGACAGAGTGGAAGGGTGGTTGGACTCGTGTGAAGAAGTGAATTCCAAGGTGAGAGGCTTCCATCGTTCGGAGTTACCAGAAGTTATCAGCGGGGGACTGACAGCCCTGGGTCTGGCAGCTGCCGGTGGGTGGGGAGTGACAAGTGAAGGGGCTGCAGGCAGAGATCCTGAAGGCACTGAGAATGAAATGAAATATTCCCGAAATGGCCCAGGGCCCAGGGCCAGGAAGATACGTTGAAGAAACAGACAAGAGCTAGAGAAGCATCGGCCCAGGTCACAGCTGTGGCGAGGGTTCGATCCCTGCCTAGCCCCCAAAAAGCAGGAGTCCCCACTGTGGAATTGGGGTTTGGTGGTGTCTCTGCAGTGCCAGGATGCGGGTTTGATCCCCGGCCTGGTGCAGTGGGTTAAGGATCCAGCATGGCTGCAGCTGCAGCGTAGGTTGCAGTTACAGCTGGGATCTGATCCCTGGCCCGGGAGCTCCGCATGCCACAGGGTTGGGGGGGAAAGGCAACATGGGACATGGGGTTAAGCAGGCTGGGATGTCCAAGGTGAGTCTCACGTTTTGAAATGACAGTGATTTCCACCCCCCGCCCCGACTGAAGAAAGGAATAAAAGACAAAGATCTGTTTTGGGTGCCATTAAAAGTTTAGTTTCGAATGTGTTGACTAAAAGGCTAAAGCTTCTGTTTCTTGTGTACCACACCCTTGGACCCCAGAAGAGAAGGATGGTTAGAATACAAGCCGTTCCCGTGGGGACTGTCTTGAGAAAGGAGCTGATCAGATTATAAAAGGACCCAAGTGCCTTTGGAAATCAGGCGTGATAGAGGCACTGGCCTGGCCTCGCTTGGATCCGTCTCTCCTTCACCCTTCCCTTTTAAAAGCAACCCGAGTTGAAAGGCGGAAATGACTTTAAAATGACAGCTACCGCCCCGTCCGGGCGCTCTCCGCTGGTGCCGTTAATAACCCACAGCCGGGTGGTGCCGGACATTCTGGGAACTGGGGTTCTCAGCCTCATGCCTGCAAGTCCTTGGGGTCCTCCGGTGTTAGCTTCATCAGTTTGCCCACGCAGAGCAGGATGAGCGTGAGAAACAAGAGACTCCAGCCAACGGCAGCCGCGATCCAGCCGTACTCATCCACCCCAGTGTGGCAGCACCGGGCTGCCTGGGGGCAGAAGTCGGCATCTGGCGGGGAAGAGGCATGGCCAGTGACAGCGTCAGCCCGGCCTCCCCTCCCCGACCCGGCCTCTTCCGTAATATTCGTAACCTCCGGATCAGCTATCATAGGGTGGCTGCCATTGACTAAAGCATGCCCTGCACTGTGCTAAGTGCTCCACGTTACCTTATCCATTTTTCACAAAGTGACAGGCACAGGTCTTCCTCCTGTCTGACTGAAGAAACTGAGGCGGACCCCTGCCCAAGGTCATGAGACTGCAGGACTGGAATACAAACCCAAGTCTGTAGGAGTCCACAGCCCTGTCTGTAACCTCCACGTATGATCGTCTGTTACCCTCCTTTTTAAGTGCCCAGAAGTCAACACACTGGGTCATTCGATGAGGGCAGAAAAAAGGAGCCAAACTTAGAAGAAAGCAAACTTTATATTAATTAGACACGCAGAACAATGGTTGCTTTATGGAGCATTAGGCTCCTTGCCACTGGAAGTATTAAGTGGAGGATAAACAGAAATATGCAGAGGGTACCAAAATGAAGCTCCTGCACGGGCCAGACTTTGGGCTGGCTGAATTTTTTTAGGATCTGTCTACTTGCAAACATCTATAAGCATTGGAACTCCGGGCATTTGGGCTTCTGTCCTGGGGATGGGCCATTAAAGTCACCTGCACCAAGAGTGATGAGCCTAGGTGGGGGTCAAGGCCAAGAGAGCTTTTTAGACATGCTCAGCAAACACTTCTGGGGCTGTGAACAAACCACACCAGTGCACTGGTAAGGCCAGGCAGGCACTCAGCCACCCGATGCCAAGGCTTAAGTGTCCCTCCCCGCTCCAGGGTGGGTCCTGGGCGCCAGGGCAGGTGCCAGGAGAAACTTACTAGGGCACTGCTCCAGGGTCTCAAGGTCTGGATGGTGGACGGTCAAAGTGGAGTTGCTGCTGCTGCTGCTACTTGATTCTGGAAGAAAAGACAGAAGATAGTCTCGGGTAGCAGGAAAAAGCCATTCTCCTTTTTGTGATGAATTAGTAGTGAGTAGGATGAGAATATTATAGAAATTCTGGTACACCATCCCTGAATTAGTAGTGAGTAGGATGAGAATATTATAGAAATTCTGGTACAGGTGCATGGAGATTTCATGAAACAAAATGAAAGCTCTAGAGTGAGCTTTGTCTCTCAAATTCATACGGTAAAGTTGTAAACCACAGAAGTGCTATTTTATGGAAAGTGTGCTGTAAAGAGGCAATTAGGAGTTTCTGCTGTGGCGCAGTGGGTTAGGAACCTGACTACAGCAGTTCAGGTTGCTGTGGAGGCTTGGGTTCAATCCCCAGCCCGGGAACCGTATGCTGCCCGTGCAGCCATAAAAATAAACAAACGAAGTGAGTTTCTTTGGAGTCCCCGTTGTGGCTCAGCAGGTTAGGACCCTGACTGGTACCCGTTCCATTCCTCAGCGGGTCAAGGATTCAGAGTTGCCTTGGTGGTGGTGTAGGTCACAGACGCGGCTTGGATCCGGCGTTGCAGTGAGCTGTGGTGTAGGCTGCAGACGCAGCTTGGATCCCATGTGGCTGTGGCTGTGGTGTCGGCCGGTGGCTGTAGCTCTGATTCAACCCCTAGCCTGGGAACCTCCATATGCCACGGGCGTGGCCCTAAAAAGCAAAAAAATAAAACGGAAAAAACAGTTTAAGTTAAATGGTTAAATGAATCCAGTGTGACAGGTGTGCTTGTAAGAAGAGGAAGAGACACCAGGGGTGTAAGAACCCAGCGCAGAGGGGCCTCTGCAAGCCAAGGAGACAGGGTGAGGAAATAAGCTTCTGTTGTCTTGGCCACCTGGGCTGTGGGATTTCGTTGGGCAGAAAACTCACTCCCCTTTTCCTGCCACTCCCTATTCCCCTTTCAGAGACGCCTCATCTTCCTCTCTTACTGCCTTTCAGGCACCAATGGCCTCTAAACACCACTTTTATTTTATTTTATTTAGCTTTTTAGGGCCTCACCCGCAGCATACGGAGATTCCCAGGCTAGGGGTCTAACAGGAGCTGTAGCTGCCGGCGTTCGCCACAGCCACAGCAACGCGGGATCCGAGCCGTGTCTGCAACCTACACCACAGCTCACAGCAACGCCGGATCCTTAACCCACTGATCGAGGCCAGTGATCGAACCCGCAACCTCGTGGTTCTTAGTCGGATTCGTTAACCACTGAGCCACGATGAGAGGTCCTGAACATTGTATTTTAGATACTTTCCATGCAGATTACATCTATAACATTTTTTTCCTAGTGTATATTAACACCATCCCTGAAAAATCTGGAATGTCTTTTCATAATGATTTCCAATTTCCTTCAAAAACTTAAATTATAAACACTGAAATCTGACCTTATTTCTTTAGTTATAAACTTTTAATTATAGAATATTTTAGATTTATAGAAAAATTGTGGGGTGTTCCCATTGTGGCTCATCAGATTAAGGACCCACTGTAGTCTCCATGAGGACACGGGTTTGATCCCTGGCCTCGCTCAGTGGGTTAAGGATCTGGTGTTGCTACGAGCTGTGGTGTGGGTCGCAGATGTGGCTCGAATCTGGCGTTGCTGTGGTGTAGGCTGGTGGCTACAGCTCCGATTGACCTCCTGGCCTGGGAACCTCCATATGCTGCAGGTGTGGCCCTAAAAAATGAAAACAGAAAAAAGAAAAAAAGAAATAAAAGTTGTGAAAAGTTTCCATATACCTGACACCTAGTTTCCCCGATTCCCATGTCACTTGAGTTTGGTGCATTTGTCACAGGGAACAAATCAACACTGACACAATAGTGTCAATGAAAGTCCAGGGTTCATTCATATTTCCTCAGTCTTCCCCAGTGTCTTTTCTCTGTCCTTTGATCCTGTCACCACATTACACTTAGTCATCATGTCTCCTTAGATCCTTTAATCTGTTCCTTTCCTTGCTTTTGAAGACTGACCATTTTGAGGAGTGCTGGTCAGGCATTTTGCAGAATGTCCCTTGACTGGGGTTTCTCTGCTCTTTTTCTCATGATTAGCCTGAGGTGATGGTTGTTTGAGAAAAAAGCCACAGAGCTACAGTGCCATTCTCATCACATATAATCAGCAGTATCTACTATCACTGTGACTTCCTCGATTCTTTCTTTTTCCTTCCTTCCTTCCTTCCTTCCTTCCTTCCTTCCTTCCTTCCTTCCTTCTTTCCTTTTTTTTTTCTTTTTAGGCCCGCACCCACGGCATATGGAAGTTCCCAGGTTAGGGGTCGAATTGGAGCTGCATCTGCAATCTACACCACAGCTCATGGCAACGCCTGATCCTTAAGCCACTGAGCGAGGCCAGGGATCGAACCTGCATCCTCATGGATACTAGTTAAATTTGTTTCCACTGAGCCATGATGGGAACTCCTTGATTCTTTTTTTTTTTTTCTCTCTTAATGGATTTTATTTCAATTATAGGTGTGCATAAATCATCACAAGTCAATTTTACAGATTTTGTATCCCAAACCCCCAGTGCATCCCCCCACCCGGAACTCCTTGATTCTTTACTTCTGGTGATGATGCTGTTACTACTCAGATGCAGGGTTTCCAAAAAAAAAAAAAAATTAAACACCACAGAAGCAAGTTGAGAGGTTGCAGAGTTCCTGTCTTGATGCAGTGGAAACGAATCTGACTAGGAACCATGAGATTGTGGCTTTGATCCCTGGCCTTGCTCAGTGGGTTGATGATCTGGCGTTGCCATGAGCTGTAGCTCTAATTAAACCCGTAGCCTGTGAATCTCCATATGCCACAGGAGCAGCCCTAAAAATAAAATAAAATAAAAAATAAGAAAAAAGTTGAGAGATTTCTAGAATACGCAGTGCTTAGAATGGTCCCTTGATTAGTACTGAGGAGCAGAGCAATAAAAATCACGTTAGCAGACATTCTCAGAGTTCAGGCAGAGTCTGGGGGGTGGGGACGGGTCGTGGAGGTGAACGTAAGGATCCCCAAGGGAGAGAAACCATGGCCCGTGTTCCCTCCGACAACTGAGAGTAAGAGGGTTGATGATCTGGGTCCTCTCCATCCAATTCCGTGGCCACAAGCCATTGCAGCTCTTTGTTTATTAAAATTCAATCAAATGAAAAATTCGGCTATTGATCACATTAGCCACATGCCCCGGGCTCAGTCGCCACGTGTGGCTACTGGCTACCATATTGGAAGCACAGCATGGGAATGGAATATTTCCATCATCAAAAAGGTCTCTTGGGAATTCCCTTTACAGCGCAGTGGAAATGAGTCCAACTAGGATCCATGAGGACGCAGGTTGGATCCCTGGCCTCGCTCAGTGGGTTAAGGATCTGGCGTTGCCGTGAGCTGTGGTGTAGGTCGCAGACGCGGCTCGGATCTGGCGTTGCTGTGGCTGTGGTGTAGGCCGGCGGCTGTAGCTCTGCTTCTGCCCCTAGCCTGGGAATTTTCATCTGCTGTAGGTGTAGCCTTAAAAAAAAAAGGTCTCTGTGGTAGTCTAAGGGGAGCAAGACCAAGAGCCACTTAAAAGAATCTTCCTGGAAATTATATTGCTGTTCAGTCTGCTTCTTTGAGAATGAAAAAAAAAAAAAATTGGAAATTCTCCAGACCACACTGACTCTAGGTTAGCCTGTCCTTCAAAGGTGCTTGTTGTCACATGTCACATAGCAGGACGAGTTAGGAGGAAACTTCTTGCTCGGCCAAAGCCACGGCATTGCTGCTCAGGCTAATTTTATGGCCCCCACCCCTCAGCTACTCCAATGTCCTGCTGAAGAATAGTTACTGCCTTGCTGCAATCTGATTGTTACTGTCAATTATTTACAGCTACATGCCTTAGAGCTGGGTTTTATTTGTTTTGGAAAAATTGATTCCTCAGCATCTTAATTTCCCCCGGAACCCACATAACTTCTCTGACCCTGACTTTCATCTCAGCTGTACCCTAGAATGGAAGCGGTCCCCATCTAGAGCGTGGGAGTGGGAAGAAAAAAAAACCTAGTTAATGGAACGCTAGTAGTAGGTTAAACCGTATGAAATCGCCGTTTCTATCGGTCAGCAATTATTCAATATCCAAAAGTTTTACGGTTTAAACTGAATAGCCTAGTTATAAATTGTGAAGAATTTAAGCCTTCCCCAGCTCCCTCATAAGCCAAGCCAGCCAGGGACTGATCCCACCTGGAGTCATTTCTAAAGTAAAAGCTGCTGAAAAGACCCGGACATTTAGCACAGTTAAACTTGTCACATGTTTGGGGACTTCTCTGGGGAGGTATTGGAAAATAAAGGGAGCATGCTAACATGTGTTGAGGGTTTACCACGTGCCGTTTTACGAAAAGTTCTTTGTACGCAGTAACCCTGTTTCATCTTTACAGCAACCCGACGTATAAGCACTATGATTATCCCCACGTTAGAAATGAGGACACTGGAGCACAGAGAGGGTAAGTCATTTGCTCAAGGTCACACAGCTAGTAAGTTGTAGAAGCTGGTGCTGAGTTGAGCCTCGGTGGCTTGTGAGCCCACAAACTGAGCCATCGCGTGAGAGACCGTGAGCATGAGAGAGACGGACACAGCAGAGAGAAGAAACACTTGTCAGGGAGCAGGGCAGACTGTTCTGAGGAGCAAGGTCAAAGCCAGGAGCGTGAGAACATAAACGCCGAGGTGCAGAGCCCAGCCCGGGAGGGCAGGATGGGGGGATGTCACTGAATATGCCCCTCAGCCTCCACGAGAAAAAGGGGTGATAGCCCCCCAGCTGCCAAGCCGAGGAGACGTGGGAGAAGGTTAAACAGCACGTGGCAGCTTTGTGTGTTGAGGTTTCGCGAGAGTTGCAAAGGACGCCCAGGGTCAAGGGAGGAGCAGAGGCCCTCAGGTGAGAGGAGGGGGTGCAGAGGTTGGGTGCCAGCCACAAAATGTGGGATCGCAGCACAGCTGTGCAGAGAAGGAGCCACTGAGAGACGGTAACCAGGGAGTTCCCATCGGGGCTCAGCGCTAACAACCCGACTGGTATCCTTGCAGACACGGGTTTGATTCCCTGGCCCGTGCAGTGGGTTAAGGATCCTGCATTTCCGTGAGCTGTGGTGCAGGTTCCAGATAGGGCTCGGATCCCGCGTTGTTGTGGCTGTGGTGTCGGCCGGCAGCTGCAGCTCCTGTTAGACCCCTAGCCTGGGAACCTCCACATGCCGCAGGTGCAACCCTGAAAAGACCAAAAAAAAAAAAAAAAAAAACCAGAGAGAAACAGTAACCAGAAGACGTCATTTTAGGACAGTTTGGTCCCCTGATGGGAGAGGCTCTTTGTGGCAAAGGCCACAAAGCAGAGGTGGCTGCTCCTAAGCTAACGCTGGTCTTAGGGGGCCTTCAGACACCCCCATCCCATCCCAGCCTCTCCTGCCTAATCCCTCAGATGCGAAAGCGCTGTTTCCTCTTTCAGGACCAACCGTGGCCAAGGAATCCTCCTCCCACCTCCTTCCCTCCCTCCCTCTTCCCAGCGTGATGAGAGTAAAGCTCCCAGTACCTGCCAAGCAAGCCGAGTAGAAGGAGGCAAAGGCCAGGCCGAGGACCAGGGCGCCCCAGAGTGCAGACTGCAGGCGCTTCATGCCGGAGAGGGAGCCCTCCGTCTGCACGGTGCCCACGCGTCCCGGGTGCGCTGCGACCCGCAGGAGCTTGCAGACAACGCTGCTGCTGCTGCCGCCGCCGCCAGCAGAGGTGAATTTCTGCTCTGCGTTTGGGGGAGAGGAGAGGGGGTGGAGCAAAGGAAACCTGGGCTCCCACACCTTGCTCTCGCCTCTCCAGAAGGGAAGCTGAGCTCGGTTGCCCCAGGGCGGGGAGGAAGGGACGTTTTTTTCCTTAGCTCCTATTTGGTCCCCGCTGAGAAAAAAAAAAGGAGGGCGGGGGAGGAGGTCCGGCCCCGTGGGTTCCTTGTAGATGAACTTGCTGCGTCTGCTGCCTGCAGGCCTAGCGCCGGACTGCCCCGCTGCTCCTGTCCAGTGTGTCCTGAGCCCCCACTGCATGCACTGCCCTAGGCGAGCGTCTGCAAAGACCTGCGCTCCACGCGCTTTAATAACGGGCATGCATCACGGAGACACAGAGCAGCGTTTCAGCAGTGGCCTGGGAGGGACCAAGCACTTGGCTTCTCAGCAGCCAGAGGCCTCACCTGCTGAGAGGCTGCTTCACGAAGAAGGCGGCCTTTGAGTTGGGCCCGGAGGGACGGCTAGGGCTTTAACAGGCAAAGAGGGGACGAGGGCATCGGAGGCCGAAGGGACAGGGGGGCAGGGGCCCGGAGGTGAGTGGCGCTCCGATGTCCACTGTGACCATGAGACTGAGCATCTGGTGGGCCAGACTTGGGGGTTTGAAACAATCCAGAGGCCAAAGGGAGGCTTTGTGAAGTTTTGGGGGGGATTTTTTGAGTTTTGAGGGCCGCGGGTGCGGCACATGAAAGTTCCCAGACTAGGTGTTGAATCAGAGCTACAACTGGGAACCACAGCCACGGCCCCTGAGCTGCACCTGCGACCTACACCACGGCTCACAGCAATGCCACGTCCCCAGCCCGCTGAGCGGGGCCAGGGATCAAACCTGGATCCCCTTGGCCACTAGTCAGGCTTGTCACTGCTGGGCCACAACAGGAATTCCTTGTGAAGAGGTTTTTAAATGAGTACTGATTTGATGGAACCTCTGCCTTCAGTCTGAAACATGTATTGATTTTCTGCCATGTATATGAAAGGCACCATCCTGGGCGTTTGAGGCTCAAAGATGATTAAGATGGGATCCCTCCTCTATTTTATTTTCTTTTAGGGCTGCACCCGCGGCATATGGAGGTTCCCAGGCTAGGGGTCAAATCAGAGCTGCAGCCGCCGGCCTACGCCACAGCCACAGCAACGCAGGATCCTAGCCGTGTCTGTGACCTACACCACAGCTCACGCCAGTGCCGGATCCTTAACCCACTGAGCAGAGGCCAGGGATCGAACCCGCATCCGCATGGATACTAGTCGGGTTCGTTACTGCTGAGCCACGACGGGAAGGCCGAGGGATCCCTCCTCTTGACTTTTGCTCACAGCGCAGCAGTAAGACCAGGCAGTGGAGAAAGAACTGGGAGGCAGCATCGTAGGCCTCACAGGGGGGCGTCTTCCACAGTGACGGGGGCATAAAACAGGGAGGGCTGAAGTCTTCGTGAGAGCAGCAGGTGAGCGATGCTCGGTGCAAGGCACCTTTGGGCTGGGCGTTGACGTTTGCACATGCAGACGGGCTCCGTGGGTCTCTCCAGTAAAACGAATAGCTCATACAGAGGCAGAGCTCAGGGTCCAGGGGGGGAGACGGATGAATAGGTAATGACAACACAGTGAAATAATTGTGATGAGGAGGTTTGGGGGCTGGAGGACTCAGAGTGTTTCACAATGGAAGTGGCGTTTTGACCTGAAACTTGAGAGGCGTGTGGTTTACCGGGCACAGGGGAAGGGAACAGCGGGGGCCAGGCTCTGAGGCATGAAGGGGTGCCCCCCGTCTGGGAAATAAGTACTGTCCTCAGAGCAAGAGGGCGGGTCAGCGTGTGTCTGGTTAGACCCAGCATGTGTTGTACCTGGGCCTGCGTGTCACCCTAAGGAAACTGGACTCGGTCTTAAGATTGGGGCAGCCTATGAGGACCTCGTGGAGGGGGCCAGCTTTGCATTTCAGAAAAACGTGGAGGCGTTCCCATCGTGGCTCAGCAGAGACGAATCTGACCAGCATCCTTGAGCACGTGGGTTCGATCCCCTGGCCTCGCTCAGTGGGTTAAGGATCCGGTGTTGCCGTGAGCTGTGGTGTAGGTTGCAGACGTGGCTCGGATCCCGCGTTGCTGTGGCTGTGGTGTAGGCCGGCGGCTACAGCTCCTGTTAGACCCCTAGCCTGGGAACCTCCATATGCCGCGGGTGCAGCCCTAAACAGCAGAAAAACAAAAACAAAACAAAACAAAAACTCTTAATACCAAAACCAGAGAGGAAAGTTCCCATTAAGTCTCCACAGAGATGACATTACTTAGTAGGGCGAACACTTTCTTCTGTTTTATTTTGTCTCCTGTGATCTCTGTTCTGGACATTTTCCTCACAGGACACCCACAGTGAGCTTCACAGAGTAGGACTGGTTTATCCAACACACACTGGAGATAATGCAGTGTGTGCGATCAAGGAGTTTTCAAGGGTCCCCCAAATGCTTGAGACCTGAAAAACTGTTCCCAGACCCAAAATGTGGACAACAACCTGTGCAATCAAAAACTAGTAATTATGGGAGTCCCCGTCCTGGCGCAGCAGAAACGAATCTGACTAGTATCCATGAAGATGTGCGTTTGATCCCTGGACTGATTCAGTGGGTCAGGGATCCGGCGTTCTTGTGAGCTGTGGTGTAGGCTGTAGATGTGGCTCGGATCCCTCATTGCTATGGCTGTGGTGTAGGCCAGCAGCTGCAGCTCTGATTCGACCCCTGGCCTGGGAACTTCCATATGCCACAAGTGTGGCACTTACAAAGGCAAAAAAAAAATTATTTCAAAAGCAGAATTACACAATTCAAGCATTTAAACAAAAACAATTTAGTGTAGGCTGTTGTATGCATTTTAATATGTTTGCTATGAGAAGACATAGATGAGCGTGTCCTTCCAAAATGATGAGAGCCTGGGACACATATTAGAAACAGCTCTGCCTGGGGTGGTTGTGATGGTGGTTTGAAGAGCATGTACCTATCCAAGCCAAAAGCATCATATCGAGTCACAGAATGAAAGCGGTTCTGGAAAGCAGTGGCTGTAGAGACAGGGAAATCATCTGTCTCCTCTCGCTTTCTTTTTTCTTTTTTCTTTTTTTTGCTTTTTAGGGCCGCACCCACGGCATATGGGGTTTCCCAGGCTAGGGGTCCAATCAGAGCTACAGCTGGTGGGCTACGCCACAGCCACAGCAATGCCAGATCCTTAACCCACTGAGCAAGGCCAGGGATCGAACCTGCAACCTCACAGTTCCTAGTCGGATTTGTTTCTGCTGCAGCAGGACGGGAACTCCCTTTTTTTTCCCTCTCTCTTTTTAACACATTATTTGTTGATTTGGGGCCATCTTAGATTAGGTATTTGCCAGTCAATTTGAAAGACAAACATTCTAGCGTTCCCTTTGGGGCTCAGCCGTAATGAACCTGACTAGTATCCAAGAGGATGCGGGTTCAATCCCTGGCCTCACTCAGTGGGTTAAGCATCTAGCATTGCTGTGAGCTGTGGTGTAGGTTGTAGATGTGGCTTGGATCCCAGGTTGCTGTGGCTGTGGTAATAGGCTAGTGGCTATAGCTCCGATTTGACCCCTAGCCTGGGTACTTCCATATGCCGCAGGTGCAGCCCTACAAATAAAAAAAAGAAAAAAAAGACAAACATTCTCTTATCAGCAGATGAAATGATTTTATTATTCCAGAATAGGGTGGTCTTGACTGTCTCTGATAACTCATTACTTCCCAAAGGGAAGGCTGCATGGCCACTGTTTTGCAAGTCTCACCATTATTAGATGTCTTTCTTTTTAATAGGTCTGTAACTAATAACTCCATGTAGCTAGTTACCTTACCTAGTGAGTCTTTTATGCGTTTTATATCGGGTTTGCTTTGGAAAGTGTACCAGGAAGTTGCACTGCTCAAAGCTAGACATTCTGCAGGAACTTTCTCAAGATTTTTTTTTTTAAATAGTTGAGATAGGTGTTTGGTTACACATACTTTCAAAAAAGTCCAGGAGTTCCCACTGTGGTTCAGTGGAAACACACCCAGCTAGTATCCATGAGGATGTAGATTTAATCCCTTGCCTCGCTCAGTGGGTGAAGGATCTGGCATTGCTGTGAGCTGTGGTGTAGGTCACAGACGAGGCTCAGATCAGGTATTCCTATGGCTATGGTGTAGCCCAGCAGCTACAGCTCCTATTCGACAACCAGCCTGGGGACTTCCAAATACCACCCATGTGGTCCTAAAAAGAAAAAAAAGGAAAAAAAAAGATGAAGATTATCAGACTGGGTTTTTTACAGTCCTACACCAGATCCTTAACCCACTGATCAAGGCCAGGAATCGAACCCATATCATCATAGATACCAGTTGAGTTTTTAACTCACTGAGCCACAATGGGAACTCCTGGATTGAGTTTTTATTATTCACTTTTTTAGAGATGAAGACATGCATTTGGATCTTATCAAAGTCTGATATTGACATTTTTACCACCTTTATAGATAATGAAAAGACTTTGTAACTTTGCTTATCCATGCTTGACTTTCATGCTGTTATGGTCATGTATTTTTAACTATACACATACATTTTAACTCAATAATTAATTATTACTTTTTTGTAAAATGAATGTTTAAATTTATTTACCTATTTACAAATTTATCGTTCTTGACTCCTTTTTCATGTCTGATCTTCCATCTGGATCATTTTCCTTCTCTTTGAATTAGACTTTTTAGTATGCCCTCAGTGGCATGATTAATTCTCCTAGTTTTTGTTTGGCTAGATATATTTTTAATCTTGAAGAAAACCTCAAAAGACATTTTCACTGGGTGTAGAATTCTAGGTTGACCCATATTTTCTTTCAGTGCTTTAAAGATACCGTTCTATTTCTTTTGGCTTCCATTGTTTCTTGAGAGAGCTATGCATCTAAATGGTGCTCCTTTGTAGGTAACTTGCCTCTTTCTTCTTTCATTGGTCCTATGAGTTTTACTCTGTCTTTGGTTTTCAGCAATTTTATTCTGATATGCTCAGGTGTAAATTTCTTTTTGTTTGTCTTGTTTGGGATTTGTAGGCAACTGAATATGGAGTTTCATGTCTTTCATCAGTTTGGAAAAGTTCTCAGCCATCAAATTCTACTCTGTCCCACTCTCTTCTCTCCTTCTGGGTGTCCCAAGTCTGTAACAGAATGTGCAGACACACCCAAGAGTGTTCAGGACATAGAGAAGACTAGAAATAAGACACAGGGAATAAACAGCAACAGCAAAGACTCTTGATATTGGAAAGATACTAATCCTTAACGTAGTAGGAATTCTCTCCTGCAGAGAAAGTAGTAGGTTAGAGTTTAGTATGGCTGCATTTGACCTCTCAAGGTTGTTACCTGAACTTTGCTAAAATGAGTCAAGTGACAGATAACTCACGAACTTGTAGGACAGCCACTTCCACTGTGGGATAGCTCCAACAGTGAGGAAGTTAGTGAGTTACTAGCATCAAGCTGGTAAGGGCATTTTAAGGTGAAATTATTAAAAGAGGGGAGGTCCCGCTCAGCTCCACACCTCTGTGATCGGTAAGTTCCAGATCCACCTTCTGCTCCTGGTCTTAGCAATGCTGCCGAGTGCTTCTGTTGCCACAACAGTGCTTGTGGTCAGATTCCTCCTTTGTTTAATAAACAGAGATGTGTGTTCTCAAAAAGTAATTTTGAGCTAAGATTTTTGGGAAATAAGCTGCATGTTTGTGATAAACACTCAGGCTTTCCTTTCCAGTTTTGTCCACATGAAACTAGGCCTGGGTGGCCTTGTGAGAGACTGTTGTCTGTCCTCTCTTCCCAACGTCTAACTTCTCTCCTCCGTGGCCTTCCAGCCTCTTCTGTAACTTTCCTTCACTCTCTATCTCTCATTCTCTCATCTCTCTTGCCCAGGCTGCCCATAACTCCTTGGGGGGGGGGGGTCAGCAAAACCACCCCTGAGTCAGGAGTCCTGGATTCCAGTCTTCTTTTCTTTTCTTTTCTTTTCTTTTCCTTTCCTTTCCTTTCTTTTCTTTTCTTTTTACTTTAAATGATTTTTATTTTTTCCATTATAGCTGGTTTGCAGTGTTTTGTCAATTTTCTACTGTACAGTGAAGTGACTCAATCTCTCTCTCTCACACACACACACACACACACACACATGCACACATGTACATTCTTTTTCTCACGTTATCCTCCATCATGCTCCATCCTAAGTGACTAGATACAGTTCCCTGTGCTATTCAGCAGGATCTCATTGCTTATCCATCCCAAAGGCAATCATTGGATTCGTGTTCATGCTGTCACTTCCCCTGTGACCTTGGAGTCACATCACTTTGCTGATGACGTTACCTGGGAGATATGGGAATATATCAGGGAAATGCTGCCTCCGTCACAGTGTGGGAAGACCTTTGTCTGGGATCCTCAGGACTCCCCTGAGGGGATAGACTATCCCCAGAAGGGTTTTTCCATGTGGCGCCTACGCAGAGCGATGCTAAGCCTTTTGGGGAACTAGAAAATTCCAAGGACGAAGCAAAATTTCTGTGTTGGGAGTCCTGTGTTCTGTGGCCAGCTGTCACTGATTAGCTGTGTGAACTCCCTTCTCCTCCCTGGGCTTGTTTCCTTGTCTCTAAAGTACAGGGATTGGGAGTTCCTGCTGTAGCTTAGTAGGTTATGAACCCGACTAGTATCCTTGAGGATGTGGGTTTGATCCTTGGCCTCGCTCAGTGGATTAAGGATCCGGCATGGCTGTGGCTGTGGTGTAGGCCGGCAGCTGTAGCTCTGATTCGACCCCTAGCCTGGGAACTTCCGTATGCTGCGTGTGCAGCCCTAAGAAGACAATCAATCAATCAATCAATCAGTAAAGGGATTGGGTTAGATTTCCAAGTTGTCTTCCAGGGGCACAATTCTATGACTCTGTGTTCCATTTTGTATAGTAAATGGAGAAAGAAGAGAAACGAGCTAGTAAAGTTTTTTCTTTTCTTTTTTTTTTTTTTAAGAATCTGGGAGGGGGTCCCCTGGTGACTCAGGGGGTTGAGGATTCGGCATTGTCACTGCCGTGGCTTGGGTCACTGCTGCGGTGTGGATTCAGTCCCTGGCCTGGGGACATCCTGCATGCCATGGGCATGGCCAAAACGGAAAAGAAAGTAGAGAGAGAAATCGTGCCGAAGACACTCTCCCTAGTAGAATTTCAAGTAGATATTTTGACAGAAAAGGTGAAGAACTGGGGGAAGGCTCCCCCGTGAAAAACTTGGGTATGTGATGGGTAAAACCCACCTGCAACAACCTCACAGGCATTCTGTTCTCTTTGTGATGACACTTTATATTCCTCAGTCTCACTCCCAGCTGGTTTGTGACCTGCAGCCTGGAATGAAAGGGGTGGAAAGTAGCTCTGCTCTGGAGGGAGTGGAAACAGAGACGAGATCAAGGCAATGTGCAGGTGGAGAAAAGGGGAGCTGGAGGGCTCCATGCTGGCGGGTCTTCTCCTTGGGAATGAGGTGGCCGTGGGCAGAGGGGGCCGGTGGGATAGCATGGGGGATGGAGGAGGGTGGAGCTGTCCCCTGGGGACACGGGGTGGGCTCTTTCTCAGGGCATGATCCAGAGGACAGAAAGCTGGAGAACAACAGTGCGGGCCCAGCAGACATGGGAAGGCACAGTGCATGCTGAGACCCGTCACTGGAGGAGGTCCGTGGCCAGGAGCGAGTGGTGATGGCTGCTCACAGCAGAGCAGGCTCCTGGCTGCAGCAGGCATAACGTTGTCTCCTCTGCGCGCTGATAACATAGACTTAGGAACTCATGAATGTCACGGTCAACAAATCGCATCTAATTATGTGCATGTGTATGAGCTTGACTGTCCTTCCCTCTCTTTTGATCGACCTCAAATCATTCTCCATGTCCAGCGCTCTCTCTGTGAACAGCCTGTTGCGAAGGCTCGTGGGTGGTGGGCTCAGCGCCTGGCCTGTGGTGGAGAAGTACTGGGTAAGCGGATGGTAAAATCAGTTCTTTGAATGAAGGCGATCTGGTTTGAATTCCGTTCAGAAGAATCAGGCACTGCTTTGAGAAAAATCAGGTTGTTCCTTTGGCGGCTTACCTCTTTTTAGAACTGCCGGCATGCTCTGCCTGCAACTATTTTGGTTTGCTCTCCACTTATCCCTTGCTTTTTTTTTGAGTTATAGCGATCTTTTGTAAGTTGATCTTGTACAGCCGAACACGTGGTTTGCACCGTATCATCCTGGAGACAGCGACATGAGGACAAAGGAGGCCCTTTGTTGATAGGAATGTCCACTTTGCGGGGGTGTCAGTGGAGCGCTTAACCTTCAGCTCTTCGAGAGCCATTTTATAGAAAGTCCTCATGGCACGAACGGGCCTTGCCAGAGACCTGTGTGGGCAGGCGTATAGTGACCACAGCTGGCACCGTGCCCCAGACTTGTCCAAAGAATGGGGACAGTGCTATTAAACACTCAAAATCAAAAATAGCGTCCATTTGGATAACATAGGCAATTGCTTCTGCTCTGTGAAGGTGGTTTCTCTCAAGACGTAGTGCCAAATTTAAATGTTATTGAAAATTTCGAGGAGATACTAAAATTACGTAGGGGAATTCCCACTGTGGCTCAGCGGGAACAAGCCCGACTAGTATCCAGGAGGAGGCGGGTTCGATCCCTGGCCTCACTCGGTGCGTTACAGATCCAGCCTTGCCTGCAAGCTGTGGTGGAGGTCGCAGACTTGGCTCCAGTCCCTCATTGCTGTGGTTGTGGTGTAGGCCAGCAGCTGCAGCTCCAATTCAACCCCTGCTCTGGGAACTCCCATATGCTGTAGGTGTGGCCCTTAAAAAGAGAAAAAAGTATTAAACTGGAGTTTCTCAGTGGCATGAAGTTAAGGATCTGGCATTGTCACTGCTGCGGCTGGGATCACTGCTGTGTTGCGGGTTCAGTCCCTGCCCTGGGAACTTCTGCATGCCATGGCACAGCTACAGAAATAAATTAAGATGTATCTATCTATCTATATCTATAGATAGATAGATAGATATCTATAATATTAATATAGATATAGATATAATATAATATAGATAGATATCTATAGATAGATATCTATAGATAGATATAGATATCTAGATATCTATAGATATATATCTATAAATATATAGATAGATATATATATCGTATTTAATGGTTAATAGGAGAAGCACTTCCTTAAAAAAAAAAAAAGAGTCAGTGGAGTTCCCATTGTGGTTCAGCAGAAACAAATCCAGCTAGTATCCATGAAGATACAGGTTAAATCCCTGGCCTCATTCAGTGGGTTAAGGATCCAGTGTTGCCATGAGCCATGGTGTAGGTCACAGACACGGTGTGGATCCTTCATTGCTGTTGCTGTGGCTGTGGTATAGGCCAGCAGCTGCAGCTCTGATTTGACCCCTAGGCTGGGAACTTCCCTATACTGCACCTGTGGCCCTAAAAAGAAAAAAAGAAAAAAAAAACCTCAGTGAATTTTATTATGTTTATAGCTGTCCAGTTTTCCCAGCACCACATTTTTTTTTTGCTTTTATAGGGTTGCACTCACAGCATATGGAAGTTCCCGGGCTAGGGGTCAAGTTAGAGTTAGAGCTGCCTGCCTGTGCCACAGCCACAGCAATGCAGGATCCGAGCTGCATCTGTGACCTACACCACAGCTCATGGCCACTCTGGATCCTCCATCCACTGAACGAGGCCAGGAATTGAACCCACAGCCTCATGGATACTAGTCAGTTTTGTTTCCACTGCACCACTGGGGGAGCCTCCCCGGAACCACTTATGGAAGGGACTGTCTTTTCTCCATTGTATAGTCTTCCTTCCTTTGTCATAGATTAGTTGGCCTTTGGTGCATGGGTTTAACTCTGGGCTTTCTATCCTGTTCCACTGATCTATGTTTCTGTTTTTCGTGCCAGTGCCATATTTTTTTGATGACCATAGCTTTGTAGTATAGTCTGGGGTCAGGGAGCCTGATTCCTCCAGCTCAATTTTTATTTCACGGGAGTGCTTTGGCTATTCTGTTTTTTTTTTTTGTGTGTGTGTGCTTCCAAACAAACTTTAAAATATTTTGTTCTAGTTCTGCATTGAATCTGTAGGGTAGTATAGTCATTTTGACAGTATTGATTCTTCCCGTCCAAGAGAATGGTATATCTTTCCATCTGTGTCATCTTTGATTTCTTTCATCAGTGTCTTATAGTTTTCAGAGTATAGAACTTTCTTCTCTTGAATTTTCCATCTTCCTCTCTCTTTTCCTTTTTTCTCTTTTTTTGGCTCCCCGGAGGCATATGGAATTCCCACGTCAGGGACTAGATCTGAGCCACGGTTGTGACCTACACCACAACTGCTGCAATGCTGACTCCTTTAACCTCCTGCACCAGACTGGGGATCAAACCCACATTCTGGCACTGCAGAGACACTGCCACTCCTGTTGCACCACAACAGGAACTCCTTCCTCTCTGTTTCTTGTCCATCTCCTCTGTCTTGTCTTGAAAGCTTGAGTTCTTCCTGCTCAGGCCTGACTTTATTGCTCTCCCCTTCTTATGGGCTGGGCTGTGTACATCCCCAGATTCATGTGTTGAAGTCCTAACCCCAGCCCCTCAGAAAGTGACCTTATTGGGAAATAGGGTCTTTGCAGAGGGAATCAGTTAAGACGAGGTCGCACTTCTGCTGGGCTCCTACTCCAATACGTGTGGTGTCCTCATGAAGAGGGGAGGTCTGGACACAAGCACACACAGGTGAAGATGAAGGCAGAGATGAGGTGATGCTTCTGTATGCTAAGGAACCCCAGATGCTGCCAGCAAACCACCTGAAGAGAGGCGTGGAGCAGATTATCTCTCACAGCCCTTAGAAAGAGTCAGCCCTGCTGACACCTTAATCTCAGTCTCTAGCCTTCAGATCTGTTAGACAATAAATTCTGTTGTTTAAACTTCCCAACATGTGGGGCTTTGTTAAGGTAGCCCTAGCAAGCTAATACACCCCTCTGTCCTCTCCCCAGACCGGTCCCAGTGTTCTGGTCTAGATGCCCCTTTATACTCCTAAAAATTACTGAGGACCCCAAAGAGATTTGGCTAATGGGAATTCCATCCACCGATACTTATCACACAGATATTAGAACTGAGAAATTTTGGGAGTTTCTGTTGTGGCTCATTGGTAACGAACCTGAGTCGTAAACATGAGGATGCGGGTTTGATCCCTGGCCTTGCTCAGTGGGTTAAGGATCCAGCGTTGCTGTGAGCTGTGGTGTAGGTCACAGACCCGACTGTGATCCCACATTGCTGTGGCTGTGGCGTAGGCCAGCAGCTGTAGCACCACTTCAGCCCTTAGCCCAGAACTTCCATAGGCTGCAAGTGCAGCCCTAAAAAGAAAAATAATAATAATAAATAACATTTTTTAAAAAACTGAAGAATTTTAAAAGTAAGCATATAGTGGCTGATCTAAAGTAATACTAAACCTGTTATATGTTGATGTAAATAAATATTTTAATGAAAAATAACTGTTTTCCAAAACCGACAATAATTTAGTGAGAGAATGACATTATTTAATTTTGCAAATCTCTTTTCTGTCTGACAGTGGAAGGTGGCTGCATGTCTTTGCATCTGTTTTTGCTTTCAATCTGTTGTTGTTTGTTATTTTGGTTTGAGTATATGAAGAAAGCCTGGGAAGGGGTGTTTTACTAGCTTTTCCAGATAGTTGTGGATATTTTTCTTTGATACTACATCAAAACTTAAGAAGTAGTAACTTTTGAAAGTTGAGTTCCAGTGTGGGATCTGAGATGAAATCAGTGACCTCTTCATTAAAATCCACTGACTAGGGAGTTCCCATTGTGTCTCAGTGGTAAAGAACCCGACTAGTATCCGTGGGGATGTGGGTTCAATCCCTGGCCTGGCTCAGTGGGTTAAGGATCTTGCATTGCCACGAGCTGTTGTGTAGGTCATAGATGTGACTCGGATGCGGCGTTGCTGTGGCTGTGGCCTAGGCTGGCAGCTTTAACTCCAATTTGACCCCTAGCCTGGGAACTTCATATGCCACAGGTGCAGCCCTAAAAAGTAAAATAAACAAGTAAATAAATAAATATCCACTGGCTAATCATGTGCTTTCAACAAATCACTTGTACGTGATTTTTATAACATCATGTGTTGGTCATTTGGAAAATGTTGGTTTGTTATGTCGATTTTCCAAATGTTGCTACATTTCATTATATAATACACTAAAAAAAGATCACATTTATATCACAGGAATATCCTCATTAGAAAAGTTTTTAGTATTAGGAAGCTGTCAAGTTCCTAATGTTTCCTAAAATTGTAAATGGTGGCAGATCAGTGTTTCCTAAAATTGTAATTTTGTCATTGGCCACAAACAGTGTCAGCTCTTTTCCTTTGAAGGGACAGAACATTTGGATCGCTTTGGAGAAAATGCCTGCCCAGTGCCAAAGTCCGAATAACCATCGTTTGTCAGCTGTTCTTTCAAGTAAAACATGGTGTTCTGTGAAAACAGCCGCTAATTCAGCTTGCAACTCAAATAACTGCTTTTCTTACTTCCTAATGCTGTAAAAGTGCTTCATGTCTACTTTCCATTTTGTCATACTGGCTATTAGCAATAAAATACATCTCACCTTTGGGAGTTCCCTGGTGGCTCAGCGGGTTAAGGATCTGGCGTTGTCACCGCTGTGGCACAGGTCCGACCCCTGGCCCTGGAAATTCTGCATGGCACGCGCATGGCCAAAACCAAAAACAAACAGGAAAATATTTCCTCTTTGGTCTGGACCGCTGCCACAGTCTGATCACTGCTCTGCCTGCTGCTACTTTTTCCTCCCCGCCAGTCTACCCTGTAAGTAGAAAACTGTTTTCAAATTCTGTCATTTAACCCCACCCACAGTCTTTACACCTGTTCACACCTATCAAGGCCTTCTTGTTGCTCTGAGGACAGAGATACCATCTTTATTTTTTATTTTTTTGTATAATGATTTTTATTTTTCCATTGTAGCTGGTGTACAGTTTTCTGTCAATTTTTCCACTGTACAGCGTGGTGACCCGGTTACACATAGTGATTGTCACAAGTGATTAGACATAGTTCCTGGTGCTATACAGCAGGATCTCCTTGCTTTTCCATCCCAAAGGCAATAGTCTACAACTATTAACTCCAGACTCCCATACCATCCCACTCCCTCCCCTCCCCCTTGGCAACCACAAGTCTGTTCTCCAAGTCTGTGATTTTCTTTTCTATGGAAAGTTTCATTTGTGCAGTATATTAGATTCCAGATATAAGTGATATCATATGATATTTGTTTTTCTCTTTCTGACTTACTTCACTCAGTATGAGAATCTCTAATTCCATCCATGTTGTTGCAAATGGCATTATTTTATCCTTTTTTATGGCTGAGTAGTATTCCATCGTGTATATATACCATGTCTTTCTAATCCAATCATCTGTCGATGGAGAGACACTGTCTTTACTGTGGGCCACGCGCCCCGGATTTCCTCATCCCACCGGCGTCCCCGGCCCCACCTCCCAGCCCTCTTTCCCTCGTCCTTTCTGCCCTACTGGTGCTGCCTTCTCTCCCCAGGAATGCCTTCTGGAGCCTGGGCTGAGCCCGCTTACGCAGCTCAGATAGCCATGTCCCCTCCTTTGGCACATCCATCCCAGGTATTGCACATCCGTCCCTCTGAGTATCTGACAAGTTGATGGCTGAGACTAGATTGTCTTGCCTCTGGAGCCACTATCGGGTTCAAGTCCTCTCTTTACCACTTACTAGCTGAGTGACCTTGGAGAGGTCACTTCTCCCTGCCTCAGTTTTCTAATCTATAGAAGAGACAGTCAAGCAACAAGGATCCTAGTAACGCCTATTTCTTCGGGCTTTGTCTTAAATCAGCCCATATAGTAAGCCTCCTCTATGTGTTAGCCATTGATGTTAGGATTATTGGATCTGACTCTGCTGGACTTCCAGGAGCAGAAATTGATGGGCCTGAGTTGTGCTCCAAGCCCCAGGGGCCTTCCCTGGTATATCGTAGTTGCTCAACAATTTTTTTTTTTTAGGACCGCACCTGCGGCATATGGACGTTCCTAGGCTAGGGGTTGAATCGGAGCTGCAGCTGCGGGCCTACACCGCAGCCTGTACAGAGCCAGGTCTGTGACCTACACCATAGTTCATGGCCACACCAGACCCACTGAGTGGGGCCAGGGATCGAAACTGTATCCTCATGGATATTAATCTAGTTCTTTACCACTGAGCCACAGCGGGAACTCCCTGTCCTACTTTCTGAGGCAAGGAGTATACTTTTTACATGGGAGATTTATTTTTCTGCTTTTAGGGAGACAGAAAGGAGAATCAGAGTGTCCCTTTTGCACGGACTGTTTTTAAAGTAACTTTAAAATAATCAGTAAGCCATTCGGGGACATTTTGGGGTGCCCTACCCTGGGCCCCAACAGCTCCCTCCTCTGAAACATCCCAGGAAATTTCAGATATTAAAGACCGAGCTGATGACTGTGGAGAGAGAGATCAGATTATTAGAGTCTTCTGTTTCTTTGAGCCAGTTTTAAATTCTAAAAGCAAGTCAGTTCGCTTAAACAGTTGCTTCTCATTTGAGGAGGCGATCATTCTGGTGGGCTCCCAAAGCTAGACCTGTGCAACTGATAAGGTATTTAATACATTTAAGATAAGAACTTTCTATGGAGGAGTTCCCGTTGTGACTCAGTGCAAACGAACCTGACTAGTATCCATGAGGATGTGGGTTCGATCCCTGGCTTCACTCAGTGGGTTAAGGATCCGACGTTGCTGTGAGCTGTGGTGTAGGTTGCAGGCATGCTTAGATCTCGCGTGGTTGTGGCTGTGGCTGTGGTGTAGGCCAGCAACTACAGCTCTAATTGGACCCCTAGCCTGGGAACCTCCATAAGCCATGGGTGCGGCCCTAAAAAGACCAAAAAAAGAAAGAAATTTCTATGGAAATAAAAGGAAAACAAAGGCTAATGATTGGATCAAATTATAAACTGGTTTCTGAGCCCAGAGTTTATTTATTTTGTATTTTGGGTGATCACACCTGCAGCATATAGAAGTTCCCAGGCTAAGGATCCAAATGGAGCTGTAGCTGCCGGCCTACACCACGGCCATAGCAACGTGGGACCTGAGCCGTGTCTGTAACCTACACCACAGCTCAAGACAACACCGGATCCTTAACCCACTGAGCGGGGCACCAGGGAGCGAACCTGCGTCCTCATGAATGCTGGTCAGGTTTGTTACCACTGAGCCACAATGGGAACTCCCTGAGCCCAGGATTTAGATGTCAGGGTTGAAGCGTTTGCAGTTTGAAAATGTCACTGGGAATGTCATTAGGTGTTAAGCAAACTGCTGAGTGACTCACCCAGTAACCGGCAAAAGGAATGTGTACATATGAGTTGTTGCGGAAATTTCTCTGAAATTTCTATCTGGTCATCTAGTTTCAGTTCGTAGGACCTCAGGAAAAGGGCAGTTGTCGTTTGAGAATTTCTGAATTCTGGAGAGACCAGATGGGGCAAAAAGATGCATGTTTTGATTCTTCTTGGTAAGGTATAATTTACCAAATTGCCGTGAGTCCAGTTTTTCCATTAGTTCTGTCGGCCTTGCCTGATGATTGAGGGTGACGGGGACGGTGACAATTCCAAAAAGTTTGCAAGGTTTTTTGTAAAGGCCTTGTCTGATTTGCCCAATGAAGTGGGTCCTTTGATCACTGGTGACTGTGGAAGGTATACCCCAGGTGGAAAACATTTTCTTTTCTTTACTTTTATTTTATTTATTTATTTTTTTGTCCTTTTAGGGTCACACCTATAGCATATGGAGGTTCCCAGGCTAGGGGTCGAATCAGAGCTGTAGCTGTTGGCCTACACCACAGCCATAGTAACTCGGGATCCAGGCCACATCCGTGACCTACACCGCAGCTCACGGTGATGCTGGATCCTTAACCCAGTGAGCAAGGCCAGGGATTGAACCTGCGTCCTCATGGATGCTAGTCAGATTTGTTTCCACTGAGCCATGATGGGAACTCCAGGTGTTGTTCTTAATACAGCTGGAAGTGTCCTTGAATCTGGTACAGTTCAAAGAAAGTTCAAATTCCCCATGGTGTAGGGATGTGTCTAAGACAAGGTGTTCAGTGGCCATCCAGCTCCATTTTTGTATGTCTGAACTGTGATCACTCCATTACAAATTCAGTTTGTCATCAATACTGTATATACAGCTTCTTAAAATACCTTTTCACCAGCAGTGTACCAAGAACGGATTTCCTTGTCAATAGAATTCTTTAGGTGCCATTTTAATAGCTGCACTGTATTATAGCACACAGCTATGTCATAATTTATTTAATCAGTTCCCTAATGTTGAACATTTATATTGTTTCTAAATTAAGATCTCCCTGTCCAAAGTTTTGCAATTTTTTTTCTTTAAGGGCCGTGGGGGCAGCATATGGAAGTTCCCGGGCTAGGGGTTGAATCAGAGCTACAGCTGCTGACCTACACCACAGCCACAGCAACACCAGATCCAAACCGTGTCTGCGACCTGCGGCACAGCCCCCAGCAACGCTGGCTCCTTAACCTACTGAGCGAGGCCAGGGACTGAACCCGCATCCTCATGGATACTGGTTTGGTTCATTACCGCTGAGCCACAATGGGAACTCCTCACTGTGGTTTCAATTTGTTTTTCTCTAACGGCTAATGATGTCAAACACCTTTTCGTGTGCTTTTTTGCCATCTGTACATCCTCTTTGGTGAAATGTCTTTTTGGGTCTTTGACCCATTTTCTAATTGGATTTGTTGAATTTTTTTCCTGTTGAAGACTGAGAACTCTATAAAGTCTAGGTATGAGTTCTTGATTGGATACATGGGTTGTAAATATTTTCTTCCAGTCTTTAGCTTGTCTTTTCATCCTTTTAACAGTCTTTTTATATAGCAAAAAAAAAGTTTTATTTCAAATTTTTTCTTTTAGGGATTGTACTTTGGATGTCCTGTATATTCTATTCCAGATATAAGTGATATCGTATGGTATTTGTCTTTTTCTGATTTACTTCCCTCATTACGAGAGTCTCTAGTTCCATCCGTGTTGCTGCAAATGGCCAAAAGTCTTCTTTCTGGCGAGGCTGCCTCCTTCCTGGTCCTTTGGCTAGAGGGAGGCTTTCTGGGGAACTTCTTTTTTCTGTGTCTTGCTCAATTTTGCAGCACCTCGTCCCGAATGCACAAGGCAAAGAAAAACCCAGAGAGCACACCTTGGTATCGTTCCTTAGAGCTGGAGTCCCTGCAAAGGCCTCTCTTTCCTCCTTTTAGAATCTCCTAATGTTTGTCATCTAAATAATGTTCCCTGTTTTTGGTTTTCCTGATTGGGAAGAAAAAGTATTCTACTCCATCCTTCTAGAAGCAGAAGTCAAAGTAATATTTTAAAAGTGTGCATCCAGTAATGTCACTTTCCTGTTTCAGATTTCCCAAGGGCTTCCCAAGGTGATGGGGATAAAAATCCGGCTTTCTGATTGGCCCATCAGCCCTCACGTGACTTGGTCCCGCCTCCACTCTGACACACCTCTCCCTGCCGCCCACACTGGCTTTGCTTCTGTTTCCTTCTTTATTCTCCTTCTTCTTTTTCTCCTTCTTCTTCTTTCTTCTTCTTCTTCTTCCTTCTTGGCAGCACCCGCAGCACGTGAAAGTTCCTGGGCCAGGGATCAAACCCGTGCCACAGCAGTGACTGGAGCTACTGTGTGACAATGCCAGATCCTTAACCCACTGTGCCACAAGGGAACTCCTTCCTTTTCTTTTTTTGCTTTTTTGGCTGTGCCCCCACCCCCACCCCCTGCAGTGTATGGAAGCTCCCAAACCAGGAATCAAATCCCGGGTGCCTCTGCCACAGCTGCGGCAACACCAGGTCCTCAAGGCACTGTGACCGGCCAGGATTGGAACCAGCAATGCCACAGAGGCAAGCTGGATCATTAAGCCACTGCACCACCACGGGAACTCGGGGAACTCCTCCTGCTGTTTCTTGAATGTGCTGAGCCTTTTCAGACTGTGAGACAATATTGTGCAATGGTTGTAAACAGGGACTCTGGTGTCAGATGACCTTTCATGAGTGACTGTGTGAACTTGGGCAAATTACTTAGCTTCTTTGTGCCTCTATTTGCTCATGAGTAATATGAGAATAGGAGCACTGCCAACCTCGTTGGGTTTTTAAGAAGATTACATGGGCTAATGCATGTACTTCTAAAGTAATGCGTTGTAAAGTAATGCATGTATTCTAAAGTCACAAAAACAACGCACAGCACATGGCAAGCCCTCAACAGTTGTAGTAGCTGTTGTGATGATGTCACACCCCTGCTCTCGCATCTCGGTTCCTGCTGCCTGGAATACCCTTCTAGCAGCTTCTTTTGGCAAGACTGACCTGTTTTCATCTTCCGGGCCTCAGCGCTAATGCCACCCTCCTCTCAAGTGAGAGAGGTCCTCTCTGAGGATTTATCTAAAGTAGTCTCTCTCGGGAGTTCCCTTCACGGCACAGCAGAAACGAATCCGACTAGAATCCATGAGGATGCAGGTTCGATCCCGGGCCTTGATCAGTGGGTTGGAGATCTGGCATTGCCATGAGCTGTAGTGTGGGTTGCAGACCGGGCTCGGATCCCAGAGTTACTGTGGCTGTGGTGTAGACCGGCAGCTGCAGCTCTGATTCAACCCCTAGCCTAGGAACTTCCATATGCTGTGGGTGCGGCCCTAAAAAAAGCAAAAAAAAAAAAAAAAGAAATAATCTCTCTTCATTCTTCTAAAGTCTTTCTTTCTATGATTGCATTTCTCATAATCTGCAATATCTTGCTGATGACTTTACTCTTTGTCTCCTTTGGTCTGGACATAAGCTGCACGAGGCGAAGGACTTGTTTCTTACCTCCTGCTGCTCTCTCCTCAGAGCCCAGAACACAGTGGCACGTAATACAGCCAGTAAATATTAATTACAAATAAATAAATAAAATATCTACTGGCTGGATGAAAGCATTGAGGTCTTTTACAATTACACACTTCTTACAAACAATGCTATAATAGACATGATTGTAGTTAAATTTTAGTTTACATCCTTAACATTTTTTCTAGGATGAACTCCCTAAAGTGGCATTATTGGGTCAAAGGACATTCAGATTGCCTTTCAGACAGATTGCATTAATTTATTTCTACTTATTTATTTATTTATTTAGTCCTTTTAGGGCCCCAAGGCATATGGAAGTTCCCAGGCTAGGGGTCAAATCGGAGCTGCAGCTGCCAGCCTACACCACAGCCACAGCAACGTGGGATCCAAGCCCCGTCTGTGATCTACACCACAGCTCATGGCAACACCGGATCCTTAACTCACTGAGTGAGGCCTGGGATGGAACCTGCATCCTCATGGATGCTAGTCAGATTCGTTTCTGCTGAGAAAAAATAGCAAACGTTAAAAATCACCTCCTCTTAAACTTCCACACGCTGAATAAATATGTAAGATCCTATTGTATTTTATAGATACGGACACTGAGGCCCTGGGGTTAAATAGCTTCCCCAAGGTCACATGTGGTAAAAGGCTCCAAACCCACGCAGCTTAGATCTGATTCCGCTCCTTTTTTTTTTTTTTTTTAATGGTCACACCCGCCACACATGGAAGGTCCCTGGCCCAGAGAGTGAATCCAAGCCACAGTGGTGACCTCCGCCACAGCCGTGGCAGCGCCGAATCCTTTAACTCACTGCCCTGGGCCAGGGTTTGAGCCCGTACCTCTGAAGCGACCCAAGCTACTGCAGCTGAGTTCTTAACACACTGTGCCACGTGGGAACTCCCTGACTCTGCTCTTAACCATCAAGATTGTACTTTTTTCTCTATATGTTTCTCGATGATTCGTGGGCACCAGGACCTTTGAGAGCTGCTGTTCCACCCACTGAGCGGAAGACACAGCACAGGGAGGCGAAGAGCAGACTAGGCGGCGGGGGCGGCGGGAGCAGCAGCGGGGCTTGCCGCGCCTCTCGCCTCCTTAGCTTATCTGATGGGAGAGGCAGAATCAACACTGGGGCTGCCTTTTGAAGCTTTCAGTTCGAATCTTCCTGCTCTGCTTGTGAATCCTGAGTTCGGTCTTTGGATCTTTGCCCAGGTGGGGTCTGGACTCTTGAGTAGATCTGCCCTGTTGGGATGGGTGGGTGCGGCCAAGCTCTGCTTCTTAAGAAAGCCGAGGAGGGGAGTTCCCATCGTGGCGCAGCAGAAATGAATCTGGGAACCATGAGGTTGTGGGTTCAATCCCTGGCTTCGCTCAGTGGGTTAAGGACCCGGCGTTGCCGTGAGCTGTGGTGCAGGTTGCAGACACAGCTCAGATCGTGCGTTGCTGTGGCTGTGGAATATGCTAGCAGCTATAGCTCTGATTCAACCCCTAGCCTGGGAACCTCCATATGCCACGGGTGTGGCTCTAAAAAGCAAAAAAGAAAGAAAGAAACCCAAGGAAGGAGGACCACCCTGCTGGACCGTCAAGGCCCCAGCCTTCACTGCCCCAGATTCAGAATTGCTGCTGCTGCTTTGCTGATTGTTTCCAAACTGCCTACGCCCTCCTTTTCCCCCGCTTCCTTCCAAGCTAAAGTTAGATCCTTCGCCCTACGTTCTCCACAGTGGTTCTAATCTGACCACATACGAAAATCACCCAAGTGAGGGCCTTAGCTTACCAAAAAGGCGAATCTCAGACAACGTAGGAAATACGAATACTGATGGCATGTTTGATATTAAGGAATTATTGTTGAATTTTAGATGTGATCATAGTATTTTGTGTTGTGTGAAGGGGTGTGTATAACACACACACAGAAGAATCGTTATCTTTTGAATTTTTTTTTTTTGTTAGGTCCACACCCAGGGCATATGGAAGTTCTCAGGCTAGGGGTCGAATCAGAGCTGCAGCTGCCGGCCTACACCACAGCCACAGTAACGTGGGCTCCAAACTGCGTCTGCCACCTACGCTGAAGCTCACGACAATGCCAGATCCTTTACCCCACTGAGCAAGGCCAGGGATCAAACCTCCATCCTCATGGATACTAGTTGGGTTCTTAACCTGCCGAGCCACAGTGGGAACTCCTCCTTTGAATATTTCGATATATATTTTGAAAGGAAAAAATAGGACACATGAGATTTGCTTCAAAAGAGTTGAGTGGGTGGGAGAAGTGGGTGGGGGTTAGATGATACAAAAATTCAACCCTTGTTGATGAGTGGTGTGTACATGGGGGTTCTTTATATTTTTGTCTGTACTTTTACAGAGGTTTTGGGGTTTTTTGTTTGTTTTTTGCCCTTTTAGGGCCACACCCGTGGCATATGGAGGTTCCCAGGCTAGGGGTCGAATTGGAGCTGCAGCTGCCAGCCTGCATCACAGCCACAGCACCACAGGATCCAAGCCGTATCCGCGAGCTGCACACCACAGCTCAGGGCAACGCTGGATCCCTAGCCCACTGAGTGAGGCTGGGATCAAACACAAGTCCTCCAGGATACTAGTCAGGTTCATTAACCTCTGAGCCACGAAGGGAACTTCATTGTGCAGAGGTTATAATTTGTCCATAATAAAGTGTGAAAAAACTAAAAGCACTCCCCTCATTCTAGGGTAAATTTTACAGCACCCAGGGTGTCTGATAGGATCCGCCTACCCCGACCTGGAGAAAAGGCACTACAGCGTGAACTCAAGTGGCCCCTGCAGAGTGACTCCTGGGCCAAGAAAACCCATCTAACCGGCTGGCTCTTCTGCTCCTCACCCCTCCCCCCGATACCTGGAAAAGACAGCTATCCTCAGTAAGCAAAGAGTAAGTCTCATATCTGGTCCTGTCTCTTCTTGACTGGGCTACAAGGAAGCTGAATTTTAACCATCAGATGTATAGATGGACTTGTCTATTCTCCTTTGAAAGTGAAGGGTTTTTGAAATTAGTTGTTGGAAGGGTAGGGTGGTGAGTGGGATGTTTTTTGGTTTTCCCAAATTATTATTATTTTTGCTTTTTAGGGCCACACTCGCAGCATAGGGAAGTTCCCAGGCTAGGGGTCGAATAGGAGCTGCTGCTGCCTGCCTGTGCCACAACCACCAGCAACGAAGGATCTGAGCCACATCTGTAACTTACACCACAGTTCACGGCAATGCCAGATCCCCGACCCACTAAGCAAGACCAAGGATTGAACCCAAATCCTTATGGATACTTAGTCGGGTTTGTTTCCTCTGAGCCATAGCGGGAACTCCCCCAAATTGTTTTTAAATGTTATTTCATTTCTCCAGTGAAAAGGAGTGTTTTTTGTTTGTTTGTTTGTTTGTTTGTTTGTTTTTTGGCCATGCCCACAGCATATGGAAATTCCTGGGCCAGGGACTGAACCTGGGCCACAGCAGTGACACAAGCCGTGCAGTAACAATGCTGGATCCTGGAATTCCCGTGGTGACTCAGTGGTAACAAACCTGACTAGTACCCATGAGGATGTGTGTTTGATCCCTGGCCTCTTTCAGTGGGTTAAGGATCCAGCATTGCCATGAGCTGTGGTGTAGGTCACAGACACAGCTCAAATCCCAAGTTGCTGTGGCTGTGGTGTAGGCCAGGAGCTGCAGCTCGGATTCGACCCCTAGCCAGGGACCTTCCATGTGCCGAGGGTACGGCCCTAAAAAGACAAAAAGAGAAAAAAAAAAAGCCGGATCCTTAACCCACAAGAGAACTTCTCCAAAACAGATATCTGTAAAAGAGTGGTTTTTTGTTTGTTTGTTTGTTTGTTTTTCACTGCACCCTCGGCATGCGGAAATTCCTGGGCCAGGAATCGAACCCGAGCCACGGCAGTGACCATTGCTAGGCTGCCAGGGAACCCCAAAAGGAGTGTTTTACTGTGCACGGTAGGAAGGTTGTCTCTAGGGCCTTTCTGAGACCCCCAGGCAATCTCTTCCCTAACCTTCCGCTCACTGGGGGTGGTGGTGGTGGGGTAAGTTACTCTCCGTGGGAAGCAAGCCACTACTTCCCGGTGGGGCCCCAAGGTCGTGGCCGAGGGCGCGGGTGGGGCGGGGGGAGGGGGTTTGAGCAGGGCCGGTCGGCCGGCGGGGCAGGTTTGTCCTCACCGCGGACCGGCTGGTGTGTTGATACAACAGAGCCGCCTCTGGGCCTGCGGGGCGGGCGCCCGGGAGGAGGAGAAGCCGCCGGGAAGGGCTCATCCTTGCGGGGAAGCTGCCTGCGGAGTCCCGGCTGGGCCGCTCTCATCCGCCCGCCTGTCGCGCGGAGCCCCCGACCGACCCGCCCGGCCGCCGCAGCCCGGGCGCGCTGCTCGGGGTCGGGCGAAGGCAGCCACGGCGGAGCCGCCGCCCCAAGGCCACCGCCAGGCCTCCGTCCAGGACCTGCTGGGACAAGGCTGGGGTAGGAAAGAGGGGGCTTTTCCTTGGGTGCTTTGGTCTGCGATCAGCTCATGTCTTCTGTCTTTTTCTTTGAAAACATGGCCTTGTTAAGCAGAATGGGCACAGTATGAAAAATTCCGTGATCTCGGTGTCAAAAGGTAAACGTAGATGACCGGACTGCCATGCAGGAGGGAAGGACGGATGAAGTTTAGCCTCTAGACAATAAATTGGGAAACATTGTTGGAGCAACTTCTTGGGACTGAGCTAGTCTGGCAATGGAGCGAAAAAACACGCAGCAGTTCTGACCCCGCTGGTTTTCCTGGCTAGTGGGCAAAACGGACACAAAGCAAGTCACTGCAGAGGGGCTGTATTCTGCGAGCATCTGGCACCGGCTTAGTTCCCTGGGAATCGGGCAAGGCTTATGGAGGAGGAGGGCTGTTAACGCTGCGGGAGTCGGGCGGATGCAGCTTGAGGAGGAAGAGGTCACGCTCCTTGATCGAGGGGAGACCTGGACCAAGGCTCTGAGTGCGCCCCTGGGGGAGTGCGGTGTTAGGAGAGTTGAAGCCGCAGGGGAAAACAGAGGCCAGAAGAAGCACGCGGCCCTTCTTTGGCCACGTCCAGCGTTTTAGACTTTGTCCTGTGGGAAAATGGTACAATGGAAGGATTAAAACAGGAGAGATTAAACTCAGTGGCTGGCAAATAATGGATTATACGTTATATAGATATATTTTTTTTGTCGTTTTATTGTATATTTTTTAGGGCCGCACCCACAGTATATGGAGGTTCCCAGACTAGGGGTTGAATCCGAGCTGTAGCTGCCGGCCACGCCACAGCCACAGCAACGCCAGATCTGAGCCGCATCTGAGACCTACACTGCAGCTCATGGCAAAGCCGGATCCTTAACCCACTGAGCGAGGCCAGGAATCGAACCCACGTCCTCATGGATGCTAGTTGGATTCGCTTCCGCTGAGCCACGGCGGGAACTGCGGATTATCCATTTGAAAATGACAAGGAAAGGGAGCGCCTCTGGGAGGTGTGGTGATTATTCCACAAGGTCGGACTTTGGAGGAGACAGTTTGGTTTGGCGGCAGAAGGACACGGTCTGAGGGTCTTTGATAAGAGTAGATTCTAAGTGAATATGCTTTTTCCTTATAGAGGACATACAGCTTTATTTAGTGCCTCCTGACTGCACAGAATTGTATCAGTTTAATCAGTCCCGGTGAATGGACATCTAGGTTAGGTCCGTATATTATTATTATTACACACAATGTTATTGGAAACAAGATCCATTTATTATAATTATCACATACAGCGTCACCAGAAACATCCTCGCATGTCTGTTTCCCATACATCTCCAAGTTTATCTGGGTGAAGAGCTCCTGGAAATCTTGGGTCATGGATATGAGCAGTATAAAATTTGGTAGATATTGATAAGTGGTTCTCTGAAGAAGCTGTACAAATTGACTACTAAGTGTCGGAAAATGCTTGCTTCCTAATCCCGTCCACCAACGTGAGTTTTTAATCCTATTTTCTAGCCTTTTGCCCACCTGACAGGTGTTGAAAAGCCTTACCTTGTTTTTGTTTCCATTTAAAAAACCAAGCGTGATCCCTGCTGCATCCTTTTTTTTTTTTCTGTTGGATTTTTTTTTGTCTTTTTGCCTTATCTAGAGCCGCACCCGCGGCATATGGAGGTTCCCAGGCTAGGGGTCTAACAGGAGCTGTAGCTGCCGGCCTTCACCACAGCCACAGCCACGCGGGATCCGAGCCACATCTGCGACCCACACCACAGCTCACGGCAACGCCAGATCCTCAACCAGAGCAAGGCCAGGGATCGAACCCGCAACCTCATGGTTCTTAGTCGGATTAGTTTACCACTGAGCCATGACGGGAACTCCTTTCTGTTGGATTTTAATTGAACTCAACTGAAAATAGTTTTCGTCCTCAGGTTTGCCCACATTGGTTGCCTTGAGTACTTCTGTCTCCTGCAGAGCAAGGCTGGATCAAGATGGCATCTG
>PVHT020000237.1:3166560-3179731 GCA_004024745.2 Catagonus wagneri | reverse complement strand
GGAGTTCCCAGGCCGGGGATCAGATCTGAGCTGCAGTTGTAACCCGTGCCCCAGCTGTGGCAATGCCAGATCCTTAACCCGCTGTGCCAGGCCAGGGGTGGGACCTGCAGCCCAGCGCTCCAGAGACGCCACCAATCCCATTACGCCCCCCTCCCCCACCCCGGTTTTTGAATACACATAAATCTTTACTTAAAACTGAAAAATAGCTCAGGTCTAAGCATTCCACCTGTTGATTTGCGTGTGTGGAGAATTAACGCGTCATTAAAAGCAGACAAAATCTTGAGGCGTGGGTGCTTTCAAGGTAATCTAAATAGCATTTAAATGAAAATAGTGATTCTTTGACTTTCAGACAGAAACCAATTTAGCTGATGATTTCTTCGTGGAAGACACTTCAGGTCTCCTGGAGTTAAGACCTACGCCTGCACACATGAGTGGAAAGCTGGGGTTAGTGAAACTGTGCTCTGGAGGTTACCTGTAGATGGGTCACTGGTCCCTAGCTGAGTGCCCGGCGTGAGATAGATGTCCCTGAGTGTTTGAGTGCATGAGTGAATGAGCAAACAGCCATAGGCTTGAGGACTATTTCACGGGACTCTAAGGCCTCCATCCCCTAATGAACCCGCTAACCTACTAGGTCGGTGGGGTTGCAGGTGGTGTGGCCTTGTTCACGACGATCCTGTCATTAATGAGCCTGAAGAATATGATGTCTGTGTCATGTGCACATGGGAAGGATGTGGTGATAATTTTTTTTTTTTTTGGTCTTTTTAGGGCTGCACCTGCAGCATATGGAGGTTCCCAGGCTAAGGGTTGAATAGGAGCTGTAGCCACCAGCCTACGCCACAGCCACAGCAACGCTGGATCTGAGCTGCCTCTGTGACCTACACCACAGCTCACAGCAGCACCGGGTCCTTAACCCACTGAGCGAGGTCAAGGATCGAACCTGCATCTTCATGGATACTAGTCAGATTCATTTCTGCTGAGCCACGATGGGACCTCCAGGGAACATGGTTTTTATGGGGTTTCTCAACTGTCCCCTGGCTTTGGAACCAGGCTATGGAATACATGTTTTTTTTTTTTCCTTCTGTCTTTGAAATACTGTTTTGATAATAAAATGGACTTGGAGTTTGAAGTTTAAAGTATAATTAGAAATGAGGTAGGTATATATAATATATTTAAAATTATGTATATTAATATATAATATATAAAATCATTATATTTTAATATAAAATTATAATATATAAAATATGTATATAAAATATATTTAAAATTATAAAATATATAAAAATATATTTATATATATATTTATATGTAGATGCACACACATATATATGTCTTAGCAGATAGTTTGTATAAATGCATACAAACCCCTCTTAAGCAGATTAAACACTTGCGCCCTTTAGCTGCAATCCTGTAATGAATGGTCTGTCATAATTTATTGCAAGTAAGTGTACGTATAGTATTGGGATGATTAAGGAGACCTCGACATGTCACAGGAAATACGAGGTCCGAAGGGACTTGGGCTGAGTTGGGGTTGGGATGCAGAGTGGCCTTGTGGTCCCTGCCAGGGAGGCTGCGTCCTGTCCTCCTCCTCGGAGGGAGGTGGTCCGGCTGTGGCTGCGCATCTTCGCGTCCCCCGGGGCGTTCTCCTGCGTCCGCCTCCCTGGGACTCAGTGACGTCTGCTCTTGTAACCGCCCAGGTTCACGGCCGGCGTGATCAACAGGGAGAGAATGGCTTCCTTTGAGAAGCTGCTGTGGCGCGTTTGCCGAGGAAACATCTACTTGAAGTTCAGCGAGATGGACACGACTCTGGAAGATCCTGTGACCGTGGGTATCTCAGACTGCAGCTCCCCGCAGAGAGGGCTTTCCTTCTCTCTAACACGGAGTCTTTCGCTCTATGCAGCTAATAGCTATTTTCTTTTTCGTTCCTTTCTTTTGTTTTTTCCTCTCCACCCCTCCTTTACAACAAATACTTATGAAGCGTCAGTTCAAGGGCTGATCCTCGTTAACACGTCTAAGGGTTCATTCCGCCAGGTCGCTTAGCTCTGCCAGTTCCTAGAAACTTTGCAGTCCTGTGTCCCAGGCGGCGGCAGCTGTGTCTTCATCACAGACACTAAGCGCTGATTGAGGTTAGTTCGCCCAAAGCTCCAGTGTGTACACGGAGATAAGGTCTTGTTAAATGTGGATTCTGGGAGTTCCCGTCGTGGTACAGTGGTTAATGAACCCAACTAGTACCCATAAGGACTCGGGTTCGATCCCTGGCCTCACCCGATGGGTTGGGGATACAGGGTTGCCACACTTAAAGATTTTTGAGGGTCCCCGTCACTGAGTGCCACCCAGTTATTACTGTTAATTCCATGAGGTTTGCTTCCTTCACCCTTCTGGTTAGTATTTAAATGCACTTTTTCTTTCTTTTTTCTTTTTGGTTGAGGTGTGTGGCTGCCTGATGGCTTGAACCCGGGTTGCAGTGGTAAAATTGCCAGCACCAAGTCCTAACCACGAGAGCACCAAGGAACTCCCTGGTTAAATCCACTTCCTTTTTTAATTCCAAGAGACTAGGCTCATTTCTAAAAGGATCATAACCTTGTCTAGAGCAGAGGCTGAAAAGTGTAATTTTAAGTTTTACGTCACAGAAAGCAACTTCATAGTTAAAATATAAAATAAGAAAAAAACATGAAACCTCACCATTCTGTCTCTATTTTTATTTTTTATTTAAAATTTTTATTCAAATTTTAAAGTTTTATTGAGGTACAGGTGTTTACAGTGTTGTGATAATTTCTGCTATGCAACAAAGTGATTCAGTTGCACATGTACACGCACTTCAGATTCTTTTTGCGCACAGATAATCACAGAATATTGAGTAGAGTTCTCTGTTCCATACAGCAGGTCCCTGTTGACCAATCATTCCGTATTTATTTATTTATTATTATTTTTTCTTTTTTTTTAGGGCCGCCCCCACAGCATATGGAGGTTCCCAGGCTAGGGGTCGCATTGGAGCTGCAGCTGCCAGCCTACACCACAGCCACAGCCACGCGGAATCCGAGCCGCGTATGCGACCTACACCACAGCTCATGGCAATGCTGGATACTTAACCTACTGAGCAAGGCCAGGGATCCAACCCTCGTCCTCATGGATATTAGTCGGGTTTGTTAACCGCTGAGCCACAATGGGAACTCCTATTTTTATGTTTTTCTTGTCATCTTTTTTTTCTAGTCTGTAGCCATAGGCAGGTGTAATTTAATATGGTTGTAATAATAACATGGGTTTAATGCTTTTTGTCTTCTCTTTAGATAATATAAATTTCCTCCTGTATTACATTAGTTTTAAATTTTTTATTTAAAAACATTTTAATTTTTGGGCTGCACCCATGGCATATGGAAGTTCCCGGGCCAGGGATCTAACCTGAGCTGCATCTGCAACCTCTGCCGCAGGTACAGCAACGACAGATCTTTAACCCACTGTGCCGGGCCGGGGATTGAACCCATGCTCAGCGCGACCCAAGCTACTGCAGACAGTGCTGGATCATTGACGCTGCTGTGGCTTAGGTCACTGATATGGCCCAGGTTTGATCCCTGGCCCAGGAACTGCTGTATGCCATGGGCACAGCCAAAAAAGAAAAAAAATTTTTGACATCGAATCATCATTTTTCTTTTCTTTTTTTTTGTCTTTTGAGGGCCACACTCGAGGCATATGGAAGTTCCCAGGCTAGGGGTTGAATTGGAGCTACAGTTGCCAGCCTGCACCACAGCCACAGCAACGCCAGATCCTTAACCCACTGAGCAAGGCCAGGGATCGAACCCACATTCTCATGGATCCTAGTTGGTTTCATTACCACTGAGCCACGATGGGAAGTCCTGAATCATCACTGTTTTGACCTGTAATAGTCGTGGTGGTGGAGGCAGTATTTATAATGTAAGCACCTGGAAAAAGATGCCTTTACCTTGAGGAAACTGAAGGTTACTGAGCAGATGACGTGAGAGCAGAATGGGATTCCTTCTTCTGGTGGCTCAAGAGACAAGAAACCCTGAGAGATTCAGAAAAGGACTAAGGGTGGACTCCACGGATGTAGGAACCTTTGGGAATAATGTAAAGCAAGCATTTCCCCAAATCCTAAAATACCCCTTCCGTGCTGCCAGGAGCAACTGCCAAAGAGATGATTCATTTTGATGGTATTTTCAGTTGGAGCCTAATATTTCCGTTGAGTTGATGTGACATGATCTATTTTTTGGCACTTTTTTAATTTCCAGTTTTTCTCCAGAATGTAGATAGTATGATAAGCATCTTCGTGCATGTGGATTTTTACTTTCTTTTGAACTATTTCCATGATATGCATTCGAGGAAATAGGATTGCTGGCTTAAAGGGCGTGGGCATTTTCGTGATCCTCCATGCGTCCTGACCAGCGGCTTCTCAGTGGGGTCATACCCAATGCCAGTGATATGTAATACCTGAGTGATACGTCATGAGTGCCGTGGATTTGTTATTTTACCAAAATGGGTTTCATCATTTTACCTTTACCTCCACCCCCAAGGCAAGTAAGAGTAAAATAGCACATTTCTTTGCTTACAGTAAAAGTGGAACATTTTCATATACGCTTGTGAGAGGCATAGTCTCTCTTTCTTGTGAAATATCAAACTTGGATTGTATTTTATTTTATTGTATTGTCTTTTGTCTTTTTAGGGCCGCACCTGCGGCATATGGAGGTTCCAGGCTAGAGATACAATCGGACCTGCAGCTGCCAGCCACAGCCACAGCCAGAGCAGTGCAGGATCCAGGCTGCGCCTATGACCTACACCACAGCTCATGGCAACACTGGATCCTTAACCCACTGAGCAAGGCCAGGGATCAACCCTACAGCCTCATGGGTGCTAGTCAGGGTCTTAACCACTAATCCACAACGGGAACTCCATACGTGGATTTTAAAATTATATTTAGGAGTTCCCGTAGTGGACCCAGCTAGTATCCATGAGGATGCAGGTTTGATCCCTAGCTTCTCTCAGTGAGTTAAGGATTTAGTGTTGCCGTGAGCTGTGGTGTAGGTCACAGATGCGGCTCAGATCCCGAGTTGCTATGGCTGTGGTGTAGGCCAGCAGCTGCAGCTCCAATTCGACCCCTAGCCTGGGAACCTCCATATACCTCAGGTATGGCCCTAAAAAGAAAAATAAGTAAATGAATAAACAAATAAATAAAATTATGTTTAATTAGTGTTCTTATGGGTATACAGTGTGTCAGTCAAACATTAGACTTGGTTCTACCTTTGTTTTTGTTTGTCTTTTTGCCTTATCTAGGGCCGCACCCGCGGCATATGGAGGCTCCCAGGCTAGGGGTCTAACAGGAGCTGTAGCCGCCGGCCCTCGCCACAGCCACAGCCACGCGGGATCCGAGCCGCGTCTGCAACCTACACCACAGCTCACGGCAACGCCGGATCCTTAACCCACTGAGCAAGGTCAGGGATCGAACCCGCAACCTCATGGTTCCTAGTCGGATTCATTGACCACTGAGCCACGACGGGAACACGTACCTTTGTTTTTATTTTTTTCCTTTTTAGGGCCGTATCTGTGGCATATGGATGTTCGCTGGCCAGGGGTTGAACGGTAACTCGGGATCAGAGCCACATCGGCCACCTATGCCGCAGCTTGAGGCAACAGTGGATCCTTAATCCACCGAGGGAGGCCAGGGAGCGAACCTGCGTCCTCACAGACACCATGTTGAGTCCTTAAACCACTGAGCCACAGTGGGGACTCCTCTACCTTTGTTAAAATAGCAAACACCCCCTCACTCCGGAAAGGCAGACGAGTTTAACATCGGTGAGTTGGGTCAGCTGTTTGTATTTGAAACCTTGCAATATCCTGGTCCCTCTCTTCTGGACATTTTCCTGTTTCTTAACACATCTCTTTGGCCCAGGGATTAGAGTTTAGTGCAAGACTCGACTGGGAGCCAATCAGTGTAGCAAGCAGCGAGGTTGTCGCTTTAGGGCTGTGTCGGCCTCCTCAGGGCCCTGCCCAGCCTGCGCCAGTGGCCTTGCCCTCAACCGGGATAAGTTATGAACTTGAATCAACTGAGAGAAGCTGAGGTTTTACCATTTTAAACTTAGAAAATTTTGGAGATTTCTAAAAACCCATTTTTTTTATTGCTCTGATTTTCCAGAGAGAAGAAATTAAAAAGAACATATTCATCATATTTTATCAAGGAGAGCAGCTCAGACAGAAAATCAAGAAGATCTGTGATGGGTAAGTGACTATTAAGGGCTCTTTCCATCAGCGATTTGGGGCAGGGGCAGGGCAGCCGTGTGCAGTGTGCGGCAGGCTTGAGGCTCGAGTGAGGCTGTAGAATAAGTTGGCCACATTTAACAAGATAGTGTTAAAAATACAGCTGATTTTTGGAAGTTTCCCTTGCGGCTCAATGATAATGAGTCCGACTGCTCTCCTGAGGTTGTGGGTTCAACCCCTGACCTCGCTCAGTGGGTTAAGTATCCGGCGTTGCTGTGGCTGTGGTGTAGGCTGGCAGCTGCAGCTCCGATTAGACCCCTAGCCTGGACACTTCCATATGCCAAGAGTGTGGCCCTAAAAAGCAAAAAAAAAAAAAAAAAAAAGAAAGAAAAATGCAACTGATTTTTAATAACTATGGGCATAGGAACAGAGGACTGGATAAGCTAAATTTACTGGTAACTCCAAGACATTATAGCCTTTTCAGTTAATTCCTTCTCACCTCCTTTAGCAGCTGCTAAAGACTGGGCAAACCTCATGCTCAGTTATTTCTGATGTTGCAGAATCATCTTGCATGCAGCCCCTTAGAAGCAGAAATTCAGTAGAGGAGGATGTTAAGACATTAGTAAATTCTGGGGCCACAGAGACACATCAAGCTTGTAGCCCTATTAACATAACATGGTTTGAATGAAGTTCATTTGTGTAACAGAGCCACAACTTTTATTATTGTTGTTGTTGTTTTGTTTTGTCTTTTTAGGCCACACCCGCAGCATATGGGGGGTCCCAGGCTAGAGGTAAAATCGGAGCTGTAGCTGCCAGCCTACACCACAGCCACAGCCACACCAGATCCTAGCTGCATCTGCAAGCTACACCACAGCAACACTGGATCATTAACCCACTGATCGAGGCCAGGGATCAAACCTGCATCCTCATGGATCGTAGTTGGGTTCATTTCTGCTGAGCCACGACAGGAACTCCCAAACCACAGCTTTAATTCAAATCATACGAGCAGCGTGTGGGGAAAACTTGTGTCCGGGGCTCATTTGCTGACTGCCCAGTAGACAGTTGTTCTAGGGGAAGGTGGCCTTCTAACCAAGTTAGCAAGTGATGGCTTCGTGGAAGAGGACGTGCAAAATGCTTCTCAGCACTGACCCACACGTGTCCTTTGCCGTGTCTGAAACACAGGTTTCGAGCCACCACATACCCCTGCCCAGAGCCCGCAGCAGAGCGCAGAGAGATGCTGGCTGGTGTCAACACGAGGCTGGAAGATTTAATCACTGTGAGTGAGGCGCTGGCGAGAGGGAGGGACCTAAGCCGGGGCTGCCAGTGGGCTCTGTATTTCCTTTTAAGTCCTGTCTCCCAGGGCCCGTGTTCCAAGCCAGGCTGGAATGTTTGCTATGCTCTTCGTAATTAGGAGACGGTGTTCAGTAAGCTCCCTGTGATGATGCTGCATGTCAGTGAAGCTTTGCCTGGACTTGCCTGATCAGCCTTCTGGTGCCCACCCCAGCCTCATAAATGGAACCTTTCATTGCTGCACTGGCCTAGGCTGCATGAAGGATAGAACTAACTAACTAGAACTAACTAGCTGATTCTAACTGGCAAGTATCAGTCTTGCTGATTCTTGTTCCACTGAATTGCCCAGTGGTGTGAGCCAACCAGCAAATTCTGTCAAGGCTGTGAGTTTAATGTCACATGTGTACACGCGCCCAATGCATATCCTCTTGTCCAATCTGTCATCACCTCGGATGGTGCTGAACACCGTCTTTTTGAATAAGCTTAGTGAAGCTTACTCTTCAGTAGGCTTTGCAAATAATCGCTAAAAGCAGCTGGGCCTGCATCGAGTTGTGTGTTTCAGATCAGCCCTGTCCGGTGGAACTCTCTGTGGTGGCGGAAATGTTATGTGATCTGCAAGTCTAGTGCCACAGCCAGGAGGTACATGTGACCCCTGAGCCCTTGACCCACACGTGTCCTTTGCCGTGTCTGAAACACAGGTTTCGAGCCACCACATACCCCTGCCCAGAGCCCGCAGCAGAGCGCAGAGAGATGCTGGCTGGTGTCAACACGAGGCTGGTGCAGCTGAGGAGCTGGACTGATTATTTATTTATTCATTCATTCATTCATTCATGCCGCCCCAAGGCACATGGAGTTCCCGGGCCAGGGATCAGATATGAGCCGCAGTTGCGAGCTGCACTGCAGCTACGGCAGCCCTGGCTCCTTTAACCCACTGTGCTGGGCTGGGGATTGAACCGTTGCACCACAGCAGAAACTCCAAAGAACTAGATTTTTCTTTTTATTGAATGCGCTGCTGTATTAGTCAGCATAGTTCTAGCTCCCCAGTGTGGGTGCGTCTCGAAACTCTTAGGCTAACAAACACCTTTGTCTTTCTAGAAAAGGTCATGTTTAATTTCTTCAATCCTCTTCCCTCTGTGTCACTTGTCAAGGAGACTGTGTTTCCCTGAAGCAATTACCTCGAAGTCCTCTTCCCCGAATACCTGGCTAGATTTTATGAAAACTTCGTGAAGAGAATGGAAGTGATGCTGAACTTTTTTTTTTAATTTTATGGCTGCACCCGTGGCATACGGAAGTTCTCAGGGCATGGGGAGCTTGAATCTGAGCCCCAGGTGCAGCCTATGCCTTTAACCCACTGTGCTGGGGCGGGGATCGAACCTGTGCCTCTGCAGTGACCTGAGCCACTGCAGTCGGATTCTTAACCCACTGAGCCACTAAGGGAACTCCAAGTGATGCGAGGCTTCCATTATGTTTCAGATGACTTGGGTAAAGTTACTGACAAGAGTTATGCTCTTGTGTCCTCAGAACAGAAACTAATTCCCTGAAATAGATCCTGTGTGAGCCAAATTGCCCTTTCACTCCTTCACTCGTTAATTGCCGTTTCTGGGAGGGGTTGTGTGTGTAAGGCATTTTGAGATGTGGATCAGTTTCCTAGGGCTTCTGTCACAAATTACCACAAAGTGAGTGGCTCAAAACAACAGAAATTTATTCTCTCACAGTTCTGAGCCATAAAGTCTGAAATCAGGGCATAAGCAGGGCCAGGCTCCCTCTGCGTAGGACGGGACCCTGCCTGGCCTGTTCTGTGATGCTTTCAACGTTTGCATCCCCTCCGGATTCATTGTTGAAAACCTAATGACCGAGTTAGGAGGAGGGGCCTTTGGGGTGTGATTACGTCATGAGGGCAGAGTCTTTATAGATGGGATTGGTGCCCTAATGAAAAAGACCCCCAGAGGAGTTTCCATTGTCGTGGCTCAGCAGTAACAAACCAACTAGTACCCATAAGGATACGGGTTTGATCCCTGGCCTCACTCAGTGGGTTAAGGATCCCGTGTTGCCGTGAGCTGTGGTGTAGGTTGCAGATGCGGTTTGGATCCCGCGTTGCTGTGGCTGTGGTGTAGACCGGCAACTACAGCTTGGATTCTTCCCCTAGCCTGGGAACCTCCATATGCTGTGGGTGTGGCCCTAAAAAGCAAAAAGTGAGAAGGAGGGAAGGAAGGAAGAAAAGAAAGAAAGAAAGAGAGAGCGAGCGGAGTTCCCTTCGTGGCTCAGTGGTTAACGAATCCGACTAAGAACCATGAAGTTGCGGGTTCGATCCCTGGCCTTGCTCAGTGGGTTAAGGATCTGGCGTTGCCGTGAGCTGTGGTATAGGTTGCAGACGCGGCTCGGATCCCGCGTTGCTGTGGCTGTGGCGAAGGCCGGCGGCTACAGCTCCTGTTAGACCCCTAGCCTGGGAACCTCCATATGCCGCGGTGCGGCTCCACATAAAGGCAAAAAGACAAAAAAAAAAAAAAACAAAAGAAAGAGAGAGGGAAAGAAAGAAAGAGGGAAAGGAAGAAAGAAAGGAAGAAAGAAGGGAGGGAGGGAAGGAAGGAAGGAAAGAAGGAAGGAGACCCCAGAGGGCTTGCTTGCCCCTTCTGCTATGTGAGGTTAAGATCTGAGGTCTGCAACCCAGAAGAGGGCCTTGGCCCAGCCATGCTGGCGTCCTGATCTCAGACTCAGCTTCCAGAACTGTGAACATTTCTGTTGTTTATAAGCCACTCAGTCTACGGTATTCTCTCGCAGCAGCCTGAGTAGACTATCTCCCTAGCCTCTGGTGGCCGTCGACAGTCTTTGGTGTTGCTTGGCTTGCAGTTGCATCGCTCCAGTCTCTGCCTCTGTTCCAGAGTGTTCTCCATATCCCAGTGTGCCTCAATGTCCATATTGCTTCGCTTTCTTTTTCTTTTTCTTTCTTTCTCTTCCTTCCTTCCTTCCTTCCTTCCTTCCTTCCTTCCTTCTTTCCTTCCTTCCTTCCTTCCTTCCTTCCTTCCTTTCTTTTTCTTTCTTTCTTTCTTTCTTTCTTTCTTTCTTTCTTTCTTTCTTTCTTTCTTTCTTTCTTTCTTTCTTTCTTTCTTTCTTTCTTTCTTTTGGCTTTTTAGAGCCATACCTGTGGCATATGGAGGCTTCTAGTCTAGGGATCAGTTTGGAGCTACAGCCACCAGCCTACATCACAGCCACAGCAACGCAGGACTCAAGCTGCATCTCCAATCTACACCACAACTCACAGCAACACCGGATCCTTAACCCGCTGAGCGAGGCCAAGGATCGAACCCATGTCCTCATGGATACTTGTCGGGTTTATTAACCACTGAGCCACAACAGGAACTCTGACATTTCTTATAAAAACATCAGTCATACTGAATTAGCGCCTGCCCTACTCCAGTATGATGTCATTTTAACTTGATGACATCTGCAAAGACCCTGTTTCCAAATAAGATGACATTCACAGTTAGCCGGGGCTAGGACTTCCACATCTTTTGGAGGGAAACACAATTAGCACATCACAGTCGCACTGTAAGGGATTTTGAAGAAAAGATCAGAGTCCTCGCCTGTGGATTTTAGCCTCTAGCGGGGAGATGAGTTGCTCATGAGAGTTAAAGACCAGATGAGAGCTGCGGGCCAGAGGAGGGAGCCAGGAGCCCGGGAAGCCTCTGTGGCTGAGGGACCTCCGTGTGTCCTCACCATTGGGCACCTCCAGGAGTGTCCCCTGTGTTGCTGTGTGCTGTTTTGGGGCCCAGGTCATAACACAGACAGAGTCTCACCGTCAGCGCCTCCTGCAAGAAGCGGCTGCCAGCTGGCACTCCTGGGTCATCAAAGTGCAGAAGATGAAGGCCATTTACCACATCCTGAACATGTGCAACATTGACGTCACCCAGCAGTGCATCATCGCCGAGATCTGGTTCCCCGTCGCCGACACCGTGCGCATCAAGAGGGCGCTGGAGCAAGGCATGGTGCGTGCCCCGGGGCGGTCGGGGAGGGGGGCACCGTCACGTCCAGACTGACCGCCCCCTCCGCCCGGCACTCAGGTCTCAGTCTCCAAAGTCACGTGAGCGTCACCTGGTAGGATCGTCTCCTTCATCTTTGGTCCTTACCCGGCGCGAGGGCGCGTGGCAGAAACGCCTGTTCTCAGCATTTGCTGAGCGCGCACCCTTTCTTGGATCTTAGCGAGGGTGCCTCGGGCACTGATGTGCCGTCCTTCCAGTCATGCCTGCAGATGCCGTCCTTTACCTCGTGAAGGTCTCAGTCTAGCTGGAAAGAGAGGGAACCAGGCACTTGCAGTAACAACCAGAACGCAGGGACTCCATTGCTTCCAGTGAGCCGCCGCTGCGTTGAGCCCGCCTGCACCTTACCGAGCTCACGGCGCTCTTAATTGTCTCTCTCCGCGTTCGCGGTGCTCCAGGAACTCCCTTTTTAGAAAGGGAGATAGATAGCAAGATGGTCCCTAAGCGACATGACTTTAGGCAGTGATGCACAGGGGACAGGAAGGAAAGCAGGAGAAGGCGAGGGACTGGGGGTGGGTGGACGTGGGGCGCCTGGCTGATCACCTCTTCACTGCCTCGGTGAAGAAGGGGCCTTTTGCCCTATTTAGCACAAGGTGGCCAAACATGTGACACCTGACACTGGAGAGGTGATTTGGGCAACAGGGTGTCGGTCACGTATACTCACAGCCCAGGGGAGGATGACACATGTCCCAGAGGGCCATGTGGCGTTTGCGCTTGGACCTGCCTTTGGGAGCAGAATGAACCAGCAGGGGCTGTGAGAGGCACGCTTTATGGTGACATGAGGAAGGGGGGGCCCTGGTTCCCGTGGAGAAGGTGGTTAGCTTATTTGAATGATTTTCTGGGGTGGTGGGGAGGCGAGACTCGGGGGTGAAGGGGAGACAGTGTGCTGTTGGTCCGGCTGATGGGACGACGAGCTGGGTGGGGAGCATGTCCTGCTAGGAGGTGGCGTTTGTGGTGGGAACAGAGGAACTCCGGCCTGGCCTTTGGGGCCCTGAAGCTTTAGGTCTTTATGACACCGTTACAGGGCTGCTGGGGGCAGGCCCCTCCGAGCAGGTGCCACTGGAGCAGACTCGCCTCAGTGTCATGGGAAGATCAAGGCAGGGTGGCTGCAAGAGCTTTCAGGCTGCAGGGGCTGAAGGGAAGGGCCTTGAAGGTGGCTTGGGACTAGGAGAGAGGAGCTGTCTCTATGCCCTTGGTACAGATGAGGAAACCGAGGCACCGAGAGTAACCGAAGTGACTTGATGTGGTCCTGCAGCCAGGAGGCAGGATTTGAACGTTCCCAGGTTGTGGCCTAACAAGAACCGCAGTGGGGCACTTGCACGGAGCATTTCACCCAGACTGGGAAGGGCAGGCTGCCTTCCTGGAAGGACGCACGAGAGGAACAGTAGACGGGTGGTCGGGGCGCAAGTGGACAGAGGCGGGGGCGGGGGAACGTGGTACCCGACCTACCTGGAGACTGGTGGCTGGGGCGGGGGGCATGGCAAGTTTATTTATTTATTTGTTTGTTTGTTTATTTTGCTTTTTAGGGCCGCACCCGCAGCATATAGAGGTTCCCAGGCTAGGGGTCAAATCGGAGGTACAGCCGCCGGCCTTCGCCACAGCCACAGCAACGCAGGATCCGAGCCGCGTCTGCAACCTACACCACA
>PVHT020000237.1:3119980-3157845 GCA_004024745.2 Catagonus wagneri | reverse complement strand
AAAAAAAAAAAAAAAAAAAAAAAGGAGAGAAAAAGAATCAGAGGCTTATATGGCTTTGTTGCCCCAGTAGCAGCAACTCCCATTCTAGGACTTGCTAGGACCTCAGGGTGTGTGTGCCTGGATCTGTGGGGGATGCCCGTGTGCCTTGCTGCGACCGCCCCGGTGGCTGGAGCGTCCTGTAGCACGCGTCCCCGGGGGCTGGCTTGCCTGCTGACCGTCACCCCCCTGTCTCCCTGGGGCCAGATCTGGAACACCTTCTTCCACGGCCGCTACCTCATCCTCCTCATGGGCATCTTCTCCATCTACACCGGCTTGATTTACAACGACTGCTTCTCCAAGTCTCTCAACATCTTCGGCTCTTCTTGGAGCGTCCAGCCCATGTTCAGAAATGGCACGTGGAAGTAAGTTTGGACCGTGACGGGTCACTCACGGACGTGCAGGGGGGCTCGGGGACATTTTTGATGGCCAGGAGATTCTACTCCCGGCTCTGCTCAGAGGGGGGCACCGACCAATTTGACAGATCCTTCGGTTTTGTCTCTTGTGAGACCCCGTGCCACCTCCTCCGCACCTGCGCGGTAACCGTAATGCACGGAGATGGGTTTTAAAACTTCAGCTCAGTGCAGTCTGTGTCCTGGAGCACGTGGCACGTGCCAAGCAGCGCTGTGAAAACAGAGGGCCAGCAGGTATAAATGGGGTGTCAGAACAGCAGTGGTGGGGGCGACGCTTCTCCAAGAAGGAGGTGGCCCTTGCAACATGCCTCGCTGGGCAGGGAATCAGAGACGGAGGGGAATTTCGCAGCCACACACTTAGGGCAGAGGCTTTGCTTTGAAGAAAGGCTGATGGCTGCTCAGAGAAGCTTGACTCAGTGTTACAATAAAACTAACAATAATTGAAGTATAGTTAGTTTCTCGTATACAACAAAATGATTCATTCGTGTATATGTATACATGTATATATTTTTTTCAATTCTTTTCCATTACGGTTTATCACAGGATATTGCATATAGTCCCCTGTGCTATAGAGTAGGACTTTGTTGTTGATTTTGTACCATCTGCTCATCCCAAACGTTTAATTTATCCCTCCCCGGCCCCCCACCCATTGATTCCGTGTTAAAAGCAAAGGAGGAGATGGTGAGTTTTGTGACACAGGTTCTTTTTTTTTTTTTTTTGTCTTTTTGCCATTTCTAGGACCGCACCCGCGGCATATGGAGGTTCCCAGGCTAGGGGTCTAACAGGAGCTGTAGCCGCTGGCCTTCGCCACAGCCACAGCCACGAGGGATCCAAGCCGCGTCTGCGACCTACACCACAGCTCACGGCAGCGCCGGATCCTTAACCCACTGAGCGAGGCCAGGGATCGAACCTGCAACCTCATGGTTCCTAGTCAGATTCGTTAACCACTCAGCCACGAAGGGAACTCCTGACGCAGGTTCTCCGTGTTGCCCTGTGGGCGTCGGGGTGAGGAAGGCGGGGGCTGGGGTGGGCCGTGCGTGGCTGGTGAGGAGAAGTCTTAGCTGCGGCTGGAAGAGACCTGGAAATTCTCTTCAACCTTACAAGCCACACCTCCCGTAGGCTTCCCGGGGTTATTCTGCAGTGAATCGGACACATGCTCATCAGAATGGAAATAGCGCTTCAGGACTGGAGACCTTCGTGGGGAGGGAGAAAGCGAGGTGGGTCAGTGTGATGAGCTGGGGAGGCGAGGGAGGGGGTGCAGGAGAGGGGCTTCACGGCAACACGCGGAAGTGCTGGCGACCTTGTGCGCTCTGGGGCATCTTCGGCTGCCTGCATCCCACACCCGCGACAAGCACAGTGGCTTCTGGGCTGCTTTGTCATCTCTCTGAGGATGCAGATTTGATCCCTGGCCTTGCTCGGTGGGTTAAAGATCTGGCATTGCCGTGAGCTGTGGTGTTGGCCGCAGAAGTGGCTCGGATCTGGCGTGGCTGTGGAATAGGCCCGAGCTGCAGCTCCAATTTGACCGCTAGCCCAGGAACTTCCATATGCCGCAGGTGCGGCTGTAAAATTAATCGATTGACTGATTGGAAATAGAAATAAATTAGCATAACTTTATCGAATTATTTGCACAAAATTTCATTCTCCCTGGAGCGTGACTGGGAAAAGGCTGAGTGAACTGGGTTGCTGTCATGCTGCACACGTGGGTGGTAGGAAAATTGCTCTTTTGTGCACAGGCAAGTTAGTGCCACCCTGATTTCAGGCCCTTGGAGGCCAGGTCCTGTCCTTGGAGGCCAGGTGTGGCCACAGGCCCGGGCATGGATGGCGTGAACAGACCCTCATTATCAATGAGGCAAGAGAAAACTATAAGCATTCATCGGAACAGTACAGGGCACAGCAGGCCGCTTTGGTGGCTGGCCACTGGCTAGCTCTTGGTTCCACTTTCCTCGATGGCAGGCCAGAAATGCCATCACACCGTCTTTTAGCCACAGACACCAGAAACGTGTATCATCATCAATATTGGGTTTATTGACCCAGGAAGATGGCGCCCCCTGGAGACAGTGCGCATCTTGGCAAGAAGGTATTAGATGGGGTTTAGAAGGCTTGGACCTTTTTGTGGTTTGGACAAAAGGTCCTGGGAGTTCCCATTGTGGTGCAGTGGTTAATGAATCTGACTAGGAACCATGAGGTTGCAGGTTCGATCCCTGGCCTTGCCCAGTGGGTTAAGGATCCGGCATTGCTGTGAGCTGTGGTGTAAGTTGTAGATGCAGCTCAGATCCTGTGTTGCTGTGGTGTAGGCCAGTGGCTACGGCTCCAATTGGACCCGTGGCCTGGGAACCTCCATATGCCGTGGGTGTGGCCCTAGAAAAGGCAAAAAAAAAAAAAATCCTTATCTTGAAATGTCCCTATTTGGATATCAGACATGATTGTGGAATGATCTTGTTTCTGTCTTGATCCATCATGGGCACACGGTACCTTGTCTGATGCTGTTTTGTGAAATTGGTTGTGTTCAACAGCAGCCACTCCGGCTTAGCTGTGGGCCCCAGGCCAGTTCCCTCTGTTTTTCTTTGTTGACACACAAACACATCTCTGCTAATTAATTCAACTGCTTGCGCTGCGGTGTGCTGTTAGGACAAGGGGTTCTGTGTCTGAGCTGGCCAGTCAGACCAGCTCTGTGCCCTGTCCCTGAGGGTCTGGTCGGCGTAATCAGGCTTCCTGATTCCCCCACGTGCTCCCGGATACGCCCAGCACCCCAGCTGCTGGAGGCAGGAAGTGTGTTTCCAGGCAGCCTGTCAGAGTTGCCAGCGTTCTGGGAGTTCCCGTTGTGGCTCAGTAGAAACAAACCCCACTAGTATCCATGAGAGTGCAGGTTCGATCCCTGGTCCTTGCTCAGTGGGTTAAGGATCTAGTGTTGCCGTGAGCTGTGGTGTAGGTCACAAACGTGGCTTGGATGTGGCTATGGTGGAGGCCGGCAGCTGCAGCTCTGATTGGACCCTAGCCTGGGAACCTCCATATGCTATGAGTGCAGCCCTAAAAAGAGGAAAAAAAAGAAAAGTTGCTAGCATTCTGTTCTCTACCCTTTTATGTACTCATTCTTGGGCCCCTCCTTAGATGTCTGTTCTTAAAACACATACACATGCACGCTGGCACACACACACACACACACACACACACACACTAAGCCCTAATGTTCCGAACTCCTGCAGGTTTGCAGAGACAGTAAGAAATTCCTGCCCGTGGACAGTCGTGCCTCTGAGCCAAAACGGGATAGAGATTTAAAGGCAGTCAATGGACCGCAACTTTCAGGGGCTGAGTTTCCAGAGGTCAGGAGCCCTGTGTGCAAGCTGGGGTCACTCATGTAGACCAGCTCTCATGCTCTCGGGGGTGTGTTGCCAGGCTGGTCCCAGAGCTGGGTTTTATTTCCTCTCTGTTCCTTGCACCACTGCCCTCTGCCTCTTTTCTGATATAGTGTAACTTTTTTCTTCTACACCCCCCACCCCGCCCCCGGCTGATGGATGGAAGCTCAGACTGTGAAGTCCTTGGGGGCCTGATAGTAATTTCTGTAGCGTCAGCCTCTAGGATGGTACTTGGCACATAGTAGGTCTTCAATACCTATTTGCGGAATAACTGAATAAACCAAATGATGAGTTGCACCAACAGCTTGGCTTTTGATTGGCTTGCAAGTTGATGACTGATGGTACTGGAATACTTTTCCTGCCTCTGGTTGATCATTGTGTTGTTTTTTTTTTTTCTCCCTCTGTAGTACGCAGGTAATGGAAACAAATCCATATTTACAGCTGGACCCAGCCATTCCAGGAGTGTACTCTGGAAATCCATACCCTTTTGGGATTGACCCGGTAAGAATGTCTTCTGAGGTGAAATGTTTATTATGTACTGTCTTGCTGAGGATATCCGGGCTGCGGTACCAGACCCTGTCAAATCCACAAACTTGTGTTGAGATAAAATAGCATTTCCTAGAGGTGTTTGTGAGCGACTGCACTGGATTTAAGTAAATGTCCTACCTGCATCCTTTACCCAGCCCCTGGGGCATTTTCCATGCAATTTCCGAAAACATCTGCCTTTCTCCTCAAGGATGCCCTTGGTGGTTAACAATTGCTTCTTTGAAAGGCCCTTGGTTGGAGTTCCCATTGTGGCGCCCTAATAATAAAGCCGGCTAATATTCATGAAGACGCAGGTTCGATCCCTAGCTTTGCTCAGTGGGTTAAGAATTTGGCGTTGCCGTGAGCTGTGGTGTAGGTTGCAGGTATGGCTCAGATCCCAAGTTGCTGTGGCTGTGGCGTAGACCTAGGCATAGACCCCTAGCCTGGGAACCCCCATATGCTGTGGGTGTGGCCCTAACATGCAAATAAATAAATGACCCTTGGTTGTCTGTAACGCACCCGTATTAGATAAGCAATTTAGCATCTTAACCAAGTTCCCGACTTTGGCATTTTCTTGCAGTGATTAACATCTCTTTTTCCTTGAAAAGCATGGGTTTGCTTTATTTTGCTGCATAGAATTGATACAAATTTAAAGAAAAAGGAGTTAACTTTAATTTGTTATATCTATCTTATTTGGATTTGAGCCAGGCAAAACAAAGGCACTTCCTCGCCCAGCTTTCAGTTATAAAGGGGTTTGGAGAAGACATGCACGCTTATTTGTGTAAAGCCTTACATCACGGGACGCCAGCGTGTATCGCCACCAGGTGGCAGCCTTGTGCTCCAAATGAGCATAGGCATCTCGAACTCGGCAGATGGGGTTCACAAACATTCCTCTACCCTCTTTTTATTGGAAGAGAAACTGAGACCACAGTTTCAGTTGCTGACAGTTGAAAGTAATAGCACTGGCCCTAAAATTGGTTCTCTGGTCTCTCCTATGTGGTGGGTCATTTCTCGTCAGTCTTCCTGGATCTTCCCATTGTCTGCCTGCTTCCCCTCCCTTATAAAAACAATAAGCATCACCAAGGATTACTATTTTATTTTATTTTATTTTATTTTATGCTTTGGAAATCCCGTCGTGGTGCAGTGGTTAACGAATCCAGCTAGGAACCATGAGGTTGCAGGTTCAATCCCTGGCCTCACTCAGTGGGTTAAGGATCTGGCATTGCCGTGAGCTGTGATGTAGGTCACAGACGCAGCTTGGATCTGGCGTTGCTGTGGCTGTGGCATTGGCCGGCAGCTGTAGCTCCAATTAGACCCCTAGCCTGGGAACCTCCATATGCCGCGGGTGTGGCCCTAAAAAGCAAAAAAGTAAAATAAAACATTTTATGCTTTTTAGGGCCGCACCTGTGGCATATAGAAGTTCCCAGGCTAGGGGTGGAATGGGAGCTACAGCTGCCAGCGTACACCACAGCCACAGCAACACAGGATCCTCAACCCACCGAGTGAGGCCAGGGATCGAACCCTCATCCTCAAGGATCCTAGTCAGGTTCGTTAACTGCTGAGCCACGAAGGAAGGGAATTCCCGCATATACTTGCCACCCCGGGGGGCTCTGACATTCTCAGTTTTAGCAAAAGAGGTAAAGATCTTGAAGGCTGGTTTGTGAGCTGCAAAGTGCTAAAAATAAATGCAAGCTGTTATTTTTGTAGACTGGAAGGCTTTATCTTTGGTCCAAGGAGTTTCACAATCAGCAGGCAGGCGGCCGGGGAGTGCAAAGGAGCCCGATTTTAGGGCATGGCTGGCATTTCCTTTGCTTTCAGTCTCATTGCTTGTGCTGTCTTGTCTCCTCCCTTCACAGCCCGCATATTAATGCAAACCCTGCCTGCTAGCTCTGCTCCTCACACGGGGGGCAGTATATTTCACATTTCAGAACTGGGGGGTCCGGTTTCTACGCTGTGTGCAATTTTTTCATCTGCCCACTAGTGAGTAAAGGAAAGGGAAAATATGTGAAGGTGAAAGGGAAGGTGGAGTGTTGAAAATCATTCATTTTTTCCTGGTAACATTTATTTTCATTTTTTCTGCATTTTTAATTGAAATATAGTTGATTTGCGATGTTGCACTAGTTTCAGGTATACAGCAAAGTGATTTAGTTACATGTATGTGTGTGTGTGTGTGTATTCTTTTTCAGGTTCTTTTCCTGTATTTGTCATTACAAAATATTGAATATGTTTCTTGGTCCTGTACACTAGAACCTTGCTGCTTATCTGTTTTACATACAGTAGGGTATATCTGTTAATCCCAAACTCTTAATTAATCCCCCCGCTTCCCCTCTGGTAACAATGAATTTATTTTCTATGTCCCTGAATCAAGTTCTGTTTTGTAAATAAGTTCATTTGTACTATTTTTTTTATTCCATGTATGTGTTATCATAGGGTATTTGTTTTTTGTTTTGTTTTGTTTTGTCTTTTGTCCTTTTAGGGTCCCACTTGTGGCATATGGAGGTTCCCAGGCTAGGGGTCTAATCGAAGCTGTAGCTGCCGGCCTTCGCCACAGCCACAGCAACGCCAGATCCAAGCCACATTTGCGACCTACACCACAGCTCACAGCAACGCCAGATCCTCAACTCACTGAGTGATGCCAGGGATTGAACCCGCAACCTCATGGTCCTAGTCGGATTTGTTTCCGCTGTGCCACAATGGGAGCTCTCTTGGTATTTGTCTTTCTCTGTCCGATATACTTCACTTAGTATGAGAACTCTAACTCCATCCATGTTGCTGCAAAGGGCATTATTTCATTGTTTTTTTTTTCAATGGCGAGATATTATGCCACTGTATGTATATGTACCACATCTTCCTTATCCATCCCTCTGCTGATGGACACGTAGGTTGCTTCTGTGTCTTAGCTGCTGTAAATAGTGTCGCTGTGAACACTGGGGGGGCATACGTCTTTTCAAATTAGAGTTTTCCTTTTGTCCACATGTATGCCCAGGGGTAGGATTGTAGGATCCTATGATACTCTATTCTTGATGTTTTTAGGGAACTTCCATGCCGTTCTCCACAGCTCTACACCAGTTTATGTTTCCACCAACAGCATAGGAGGGTTCCTCCCCACCCCCAACAGCTCCCTCTCTAGATTAACATTTATTTATTTATTTACTTATTTGCTTATTTATTTATTGTCTTTTTGCCTTTTATGTAGAGCCGCACCCGCGGCATATGGAGGTTCCCAGGCTAGGGGGTCTAACAGGAGCTGTAGCCGCCGGCCTTTGCCATAGTCACAGCCACGCGGGATCCGAGCCGCGTCTGCAACCTACACCACAGCTCACGGCAACGCTGGATCCTTAACCCACTGAGCAAGGCCAGGGATCGAACCCGCAACCTCATGGTTCTTAGTTGGATTCGTTAACCACTGAGCCACAAAGGGAACTCCTAGATTAACATTTAGATTTAAAAAGTTTTTGGTCTTGGAGTTCCTGCTGTGGCCCAACAGGATTGGCAGCATCTCTGGAGTGCTGGGATGCAGGTGCAATCCCCTGCCCGGCAGAGTGGGTCGAGGATCTGGTGTCACTGCTGCTGCTGCGTAGGTTGCAGTTGTGGCTAGGATCTGATCCTTGGCCTGGGAACTCCATATGCCGAGGGGCGGCTAAAAAGGAAAAAAAAAATTTTTTTTGGTTCTAAAAAATTTTAGGTCTTGGAATTACGGTTGTGGTGCAGCGGAAATGAATCCGACTAGGAACCATGAGGTTGCGGGTTCCATCCCTGGCATCTCTCAGAGGGTTCACGGTCCGACGTTTCCGTGAGCTGTGGTGTAGGTTGCAGATGTGGCTTGGATCTGGCATTGCTGTGGCTGTGGTGTAGGCTGGCTGCTGTAGCTCTGATTTGACCCCTAGCCTGGGAACCTCCATATGCCGCAGGTGCAACCCTAAAAAAGGCAAAAAAAAATGAGATCTTTTTATTATAATAATATATAAAATTAAAAACCCATATTATACAAAAATTATTAAAAATGAAGAGTTTTGTTTCTTGCCTTTCTTTTTTTTCTTTTCGCTTTTTTTTTTTAGGGCTGCGCCCGCAGCATATGGAAGCTCCCAGGCCAGGCATCCAATCGGAGTTACAACCGCCAGCCTTCGCCGCAGCCACGGCCGCAGTCACATCAGCTCCAAGCAGAGTCTGTGATCTACACCACAGTTTATAGCAGCACCAGATCCTCAACCCACTGAGTGAGGCCAGGGACTGAACCCCCAACCCCATGGTTCCCAGTCAGACTCATTTCCGCTGCGCCACAACGGGAATTCATCTTTCTTGCCTTTCTTATCCCTGCAATCCTATTCCCCAGAGAAACCCTCTTTAACAGAACATTTCTGTTCCGACATTAGCATTAGCAATTTTTTTTTTTTTTTTTTTTTTTTGCTTTTTAGGGCCACACCTGAGGCACATGGAAGTACCCAGGTAAGCTGTTGAATCGGAGCTACAGCTGCCGGCCTACACCACAGCCACAGCATCGCCAGGTCTGAGCCTCATCTGCGAACTGCACGGCAGCTCCTAGCAACACTGGATACTTAGCCCACTGGGCAAGGCCAGGAATCAAACCCCGGTCCTCACGGATACTAGTCGGATTCGTTTCCTCTGTGCCACAACAGGAACTCTAGCTCTTATGTATGTCAATGAAGGGTTTGATTTTTATATGATATGAATTCCCATAGCTACATTTATTAACTATGTTGAGCATCTGTTTATGAATCAGATCACAAAATATTTGGGCTGCAGCACTGAGGGGGCTTTCTAAAAGTGTTTGTGGATATTTTATAATAAATGATATGGCACAATGGTTTAAAAACCCATGATTTGGAATCAGGCAGGCTGTGTTTAAATTTTGACCTTTCTACTTCCTTGCTGTGTGATTTTGAGCAAGTTATGATCACTATATCTCTGTTTCCTCATCTGTAAAATGGGTATAATAACAGTTCTCATAGAGAGTTGCTCAGAAAAGTAAATGGATTTTATAGGTTGAACACCCAGAACAGAGTCCGGCATCTAAACTGAGTCAATGCTGCATTTGCTATTTTATTCTTTCTCCCTGGGTGTATTAAGCGGCTTCATCTCCCTGAGATTATGATAAATTCTCTGACCTGTCATATGAGAATACTTATATCTCTCGTAGGTTTTTGTTAGACTTAAATGGGATAAATACACTTAAAGAGCTTGGTATGTGCCTGGTACTTAACCGTGAACATTTTTAGTTTTTCCAAGCTGGGTGCAAGGCGTTCTGGTAGCCCTGCCGTCCCCGTGCTGGCTGATCTTGTGGGGACGGCCAAGCAGGTGGGCGAAGGGAAAGGCAGAGGCTGGGGGGCCGGCCTGATGCAGCTTTGATGCTGGGGCAGAAGGGGAGGGGATGGGAGGTGCCTCTGGTGTCCAGGTTTCTGGTTCCCCATCTTCCCAGCAGCCCCCTTAGTGATGGCCCAACTGGCAGCTGCTCGGGACCTTGTCAAAGCAGAATCAGCCGGAAGCGGTCCCTGCGCATCTGTGTGGGGGCGGGAGGGAAAGGCGACTCCACGCTGAGACTGCGCTGGGTCAATGTCAGCTCGTAGCCGAAGCAGAGGGGTTCGGAGGAGGCAGTGGTTTAGGAGGCAAGAGAGAAGACCCTGTGGCTTTGTTAGCTCTGGAAAGCAGTGTAGACAGTCCTCCAGATGTGCCCCACAGATGCCTGCAGTTCCAGAGGGGTCAGGGGTAGGAGCCAGGACTTGAGTCGTTTGCATATTGGTGGGCGTTTAAGATTTCTGCGGAAAGGAGAGCGTTGGTGACCGGGGCCACTAACCAGGGTGAGCCCCTGACCAGCCCCCGCAGCCACTCTGGGCGCTTGTTCTGTGTGCGCAGGGCAGGGGCGCCTGCAACTTCTGTGCAAGCCTGGACCATGTTTAAAACACGGACCATGCAGGAGGCAGGGACCGTGACTCACCCAAAGTGCCAATAAATGTTGGCTACAGCAGTGGCTTCTAGAGAAGGGCCTGGGAAAATGCTTTGTCGTGTAAAGCACTGTAAAAAAAAAAAAAATTCAGGGTAAGTTTGCTATTCAGAAGGAATGGGCCAAATTCATGGGCCGGAGATCTACAGCGATGATAAGGGAGCCCAGGCAAGTGTGAGATCTCTCGCTGATGTTTCACAATGTCTTTTCATTTCGAACAGGGGCACAATCATGTCAGATTTGTTTTTTCCTCTTCCAGCTACTTTAAGTTTTACCCAAGGCGCTCTTGGTTCTGACATATTGGTCGTGAGAGCTGTGTTTATAAGGGGTTTGGTCCTTTTCCTTTTCTGAACCTAAAATGCATGTGCTGACCTGGAGAGAAATTTGAAAATGTGGCTCTCAGAGCCACTGCCTCCAGCAGAACTTTTGGACTCTGGTCTCATGTGTTTCCCTTTTTTTTCCTTCTTGTCTTTTTAGGGCTGCACCCATGGCATATGGAAGTTTCCAGGCTAAGGGTTGAATTGGAGCTGCAGCTGCCGGCCTGCACCACAGCCACAGCAACACCGGATCCAAGCCATGTCTTCGACCTACACCACGGCCACAGCAACACTGGATCCTTAAGCCACTGAGCGAGTGCAGGGATCGCACCCGTGTCCTCGTGGGTACTGGTGGGGTTCTTAACCCACTGAGCCACATGGGAACTCCTCTGATGTATTTCTTGTCGTGTTCCCCCCCCAGATTTGGAACCTGGCTTCAAACAAGCTAACATTCTTGAACTCCTATAAGATGAAGATGTCAGTTATCCTGGGAATTGTCCAGATGGTTTTTGGGGTTATTCTCAGCCTTTTCAATCACATGTAAGTTTCACGATGAACTGTCTGCCTGTTGGTCTGACCATGTTGATGATGCGCAGTGGCAAAGCCACCAGTTTGGTCCCGCGTCCCTTGGTTCGAGTCTCCTTCCTATCTGGACTGCTTTCTTGTGTATCTCGGCTGCCCCTCGGACAAGCTGTTTTGCCGGGAATGGCATCTCTGTTTCTCTTGAGCTGAGTGCCCCTTGCAACCCAGAAAGATTTGAGGGTTCAGAAAGAGACTGCAAGCCCACAGGGCTTTGTGTCCTGCGAGGCCTTGGGTGGTGCCATATCCGGGCTTAGGTCTCCCACCAGTATGGGGACATCACTGCCCTTTGGCCAAAGTGCCCTCAGATCTTGAATTGCATTTGATGTAATTTCTTCCTGCAGATGCAGCCTCTCTCTCACCTCTTTGCCTGTTAATGTTCTCCCATCTATTCTTTTCTTTTTGTTAAGCTCTGTCTCTGGAAAGCATCTCAGACTTGCATATTTGCACTCAAGCTATAAATGCTTGATATCAGCCTCAAATATGCCCATTCAGAGACCCTTTTAGTGAACACGGCAGCTTGTCGGTGTTGCTGAAGCTCACCCGCCAGGGGGCCAGCCTGGTGCCGCAGAATCGATACAGGGTTTAGAGTCAGAAGTTTGGCTACTTGGAGTTCCCGTCGTGGTTCAGCGGAAACGAATCCGACTAGGAACAATGAGGTTGCGGGTTCAATCCCTGGCCTCGCTCAGTGGGTTAAGGATCCGGCGTTGCCGTCAGCTGTGGTGTAGGTTGCAGACGCGGCTCGGATCCCGCATTGCTGTGGCTGTGGCGAAGGCCGGCTGCTGTAGCTCTGATTAGACCCCTAGCCTGGGAACCTCCACATGCCGCGGGTGCGGCACTAAAATGACAAAAGACAAACAAACAAAATAAAGTTTGGCTACTGGTTCTAACTCTTTCTGGCTGCGTGACCCTAGACACGCTGCTGAGCATCTCCAGATGGTTTTCTTCTGTAGAACGGTAATGGAGGAGTCGAATGGGTCAAGTTATCGTGCTGTAACAAACATTTCCCGAATCTCAGTGGTTTAGGACCATGACCCATGTCATCGTGGGCCCACCGGGGCGCGCCACCCGTCTCGTTCTCACGCTGGGACCTGGGCTGATGGGCAGCCCCGCCTGGAACTTGCCAGTTGCCATGGCAGCAGAGTGTCGTCAATTACACACTGACCTTTAAGCTTCCCCTCAGAATGACAGGTGCTGCTTCCCCCTTTGCATTGACCAGAGCCCCCAGCCGAAAACCAGTAGACTCCACCTGAAAAATAAGAACTGTTTAGTGAGTAAATCAATGACCACACCTCGGTACTACTGCCTGCCTGAAAGTGCTGTGAGAATTACATAATTAAACCAAGAAGTTCTTTCTGGACGGGACTGTGATGGGCATCATTATATATTAGGCTGGCCTCAGTGCTGCCTTGAAATCCTGCTTTATCATGGGATCTCCGTTTCCCTCCAATAACTCTTACAATTAAAAAAAATATTTTTGGAGTTGCCATTGTGGCTCAGTGGTAATGGACCCGACTAGTATCCATGAGGACTCCAGTTCGATCCCTGGCCTCACTCAGTGGGTTAAGCATCTAGCATTGCCGTGAGCTGTGGTATAGGTTGCAGATGAGGCTCTGATCTGGTGTTGCTATATGGCTGTGGTGTAGGCCGATAGCGGCAGCTTTGATTTGACCCCCTAGCCTGGGAACCTCCATGTACCAAGGGTGTGCGGCATGTGGAAGTTCCTGGGTCCAGGGATCAAACCTGAGCCACGGCTGTGACAACACCAGATCCTTAACTGCTAGCCCACCAGGCAACTCCCAATTATTTGTACATTTAACAGAGTATGGGGCCCTTTCTGATGTTTTAACTGGGGTGGGGGTGGGGTCAACCTAGGCTTGTAGGACTGTGTGTCTTAGAGCAGAAGTTGGCAACCTTTCTCCATGCAGGGCTGGAGAGTAAATGTTTTAAACTTTGCAGGCCAGGCAGTCTGTCACGATACTCAACACATGTAAACAAATGAGCGTGACTGTGTTCCAATGAAACTTTATTTATGAAAATGGAAATCTGAATCTCTTACGGTTCTCATGGGCCCTAAAATATGGTTCTTGTGGTTTCTCCCCCCTCCCCCAAACATTTAAAAAGGTAGAAACCATTTATTTATTTATTTATTTATTTATTTATTTATTTATTTATTGTCTTTTTGGCTTTATCTAGAGCCACACCCACTGCATATGGAGGTTCCCAGGCTAGGGGTCTAACAGGAGCTGTAGCCGCCGGCCTTCGCCACAGTCACTGCAACACGGGATCCGAGCCGCATCTGCGACCTACACCACAGCTCACGGCAACGCCGAATCCTTAATCCACTGAGCAAGGCCAGGGATTGAACCCGCAACCTCATGGTTCTAAGTAAGATTCGTTAACCACTGAGCCACGAAGGGAACTCCGAAAAAGGTAGAAACCGTTTTTAACTTGCAGGCTGTACAGAAATAGGGGATAGCCTCATTTTGGCCCAGGGGCCATTGTTGACCTTGGTGACAAGCTGCCAAGCCACTGTTTTGTATCCTTCTGCCTTTGACCGTGTCGCTGTAAACTAGGTCCGCGTGGGAAGCTGTGGCCAGGTCTATGCGGGCCTGACCTTTGTCTCAGACTTCACCTTCCAGACCCAGGTTCTTTGTGAACCTTTTGTGCAAAAGCACCTTTCTTTCTTTTCCATCCGTGCATGCTCGGGGGGGGGGGGGGGGGGGACCAGAGTTCCAAATAAACAAACAAACAAAAACAAACATTTGTTGATTTGGAGTGAAAAGTGAGTGACTGATATTCCCTCGATATGCTTTCTTGTGTGTGTCTGTGTTTCCCACCCGCAGATTCTTCAGAAACACCCTCAACATCGTCCTGCAGTTCATCCCCGAGATGATTTTCATCCTGTGCCTGTTTGGGTACCTGGTTTTCATGATCATTTTCAAATGGTGCTCCTTTGATGTCTCGGTTTCCCGGCGCGCCCCCAGCATCCTCATCCATTTCATCAACATGTTCCTGTTTAACTATAACGACCCTTCGAACGCACCCCTCTATGAGCATCAGGTATTTCTGGGTTCCCCCCCCGCCTTCTTTACTCGCTTGATTATGTTAAATCTCTCTCCTACTCTTTTTATTTTTTTATGTTTGTAAGATGCTTCTTTATTTCCTTAACCACTGAAATATTTGAGGGATTGTCTCAGGTTTTAGATTTATTTTCAGGGGACGGTGATATTTAATTTTTTATTACTTAATGAATTTTATTACATTTATAGGTGTACAACAATCATCACGACCAGATTTTTACAGCATTTCCATCTCAAACCCTCAGTGCATCGCCCTGCCCCCCAGCCTGTATCATTTGGAAACCATAAGTTTTTCAAAGTCTTTGAGTCAGTATCTGTTCTGCAAAGAAGTTCATTATGTCCCTTTTTTAGACTCCACATGCAAGTGTTAGCATTTAATGTCGGCGTCTCATTGTCTGACTGACTTCACTTTGCATGATAATTTCTAGGTCCATCCATGTTGCTGCAAATACCATTATTTCTTTCCTTTTAATGGCTGAGTAATATTCCATTGTGTATAAGTACCACATCTTCTTTATCCACTCATCTATCGATGGACATTTAGGTTGTTTCCATGTCTTACCTTCTCTCCTACTCTTTTATTGAAATGAATTTTATGATATTTAGAGTTGTACAGCCATCATCACAACCTAATTTTAGAACATTTCCATCCCAACCCCCCCAGCCCATCCCTCCCCCCTCCCCAACCTGTCTCCTTGGGTAACCCTAAGTTTTTCAAAGTCTGTGAGTCATGTTCTGTGCTACAAATAAGTTCATTGTATCCTCTTTTTAAGATTCCACATACAGGTGATAGCATATGATGTTGGTGTCTCAGCGCCTGACTCACTTCACTTAGCATGATAATTTCCAGGTCCATCAGGTTGCTGGCTCTCCTACTCTTGAATCCTGCAGAGAGTAATTGTTCGCAAGACTCAGTCAGGGAGTTCCCTTCATGGCGCAGCGGTTAACGGATCCGACTAGGAACTGTGAGGTTGCGGGTTCGATCCCTGGCCTCGCTCAGTGGGTTAAGGATCCGGCATTGCCGTGAGCTGTGGTGTAGGTCGCAGACGCGGCTCGGATCCTGCGTTGCTGTGGCTGTGGCGTAGGCCGGCGGCTACAGCTCCTGTTAGACCCCTAGCCTGGGAACCTCCATATGCCGTGGGTGCGGCTCTACATAAAGGCAAAAAGACAAAAAAAAAAAAAAAAAGACTCAGTCAGCGTGTTAGGTTCTTCAGATTGCACAAGGTCCGTATCTGATGAGCGTCCAGGTTCGAGGGCTGTGCTGTGGTCCAGCTCCGGCCCTTCCTATTGGGTCACACGTGGGATGGATTATTACTATGGGGTTGAAAATTAGCTTGTACGTTGTCTGTGAAGAAAGAAAAATAACCCTTCAAATGGATTGGCTTGAAACTGAATGCTCTAAAGCACCTTAAAATGTAATAATCTTTTCTTATAAAAGGAATCTCTAGTTAAGTTTCACAAGAGAGAAAACTGAGAGAGAGCCAAGAAGAGGAGACCCTCTGTTCACAGGGGTAGTGGCTTTCTGGAAAACTGGACCAAACTCACGCTCTTCTATAAGCACGACTCGTTGGAGGTGCTTGTTTTTCTTTTTTCTTTAGGCTCTTCTGCCCAGTGGTACCTCCCAACAGTTGGGTGTTATTGCTCTTCTGCCCTTTTCTGTTTCTTTCAGCCTCATTATCAACTTGATACTTTCTTTTTTGGGGGAGGGGGACATACCCACGGCATATGGAAGCTCCCAGGCTAGGGGCTGAATTGGAGTGCAGCTGCCAGCCTACACCACAGCCACAGCAACTGCGGATCCCTGACCCCCTGAGCAGGGCCAGGACGGAATCTGCATCCTCATGGCTGCTTGTTGGGTTCATTACCACCGAGCCACAAAGGGAACTCTGGTACTTTATTTTTAAGAAGTATAAACGCCCCATGAGGTGGCTGTAAAAGTATGTCAGCATTTTTTTGGTAACTCAAAGTTTTTTTCCTCTGGGCTCGCCCAGTGACAACCTGATAATATTGTTTGCAGGTAGATTTTTCACTAAAGGAAGGCCCACGCGTATAGGTCCTGATGCCCCTGGATCAAGCTCTAGGGCTGGTTTCCCAGTACCAGGGGGCCCTTTAGTGTCCACGGCACCTGCCGGTGGCTGCTCGTCCTGGGTCCTAGTTAAAGCCAAACTCCTCCCACAGCTGCCTGTGTCCTCACGCGTTTGATTCCTGGCTGTGTTTTCCTCCCGTGCAGTAGCAGCAAAAGTAAGGAATGATTTTAGATAATAACCAGAGAAGACATACAGCTCTGAAAGCTCTGGTGTCCCACCTTACTGCTGTAGCATCTGCTTGTTACCCATCAGCACAGTAGCGAACATCCTTAGACTCTTGGCATTGAACGGTGTCTTTGAGAGGGTTGTTTACGCAATGCTGGAGTCTCAATGAAAGTTGACTTGGATTTCTCAAATAAGTCTTCTCATCGAGGCCCGGGACTCAGAATCACCAAGCATCTCTTCTGCCCATGCCTTTCCCAAAGACCAAAGCCCCCGCATCCCACACCCACCCCGAGGTCCTGGAGCACGGCACAGTGAAGGGCTTTTCCAGCTTTTTTCCATTCAAAAACCATTATTTGGAGTTGGCTGGTCTCCACACCCTAGAAGAAGATTAATTATCTTGACACAGTTTGAAGTTTCCATAACCTTCTTTTCCCATGATGCAGTTGGAAGAGACAGTGTAAGGTAAAAAAATCCAGCGCCCCCCCCCCAACACTGCCCTGGCTGCTTCGTGCCGTGTTTCAACAGTAAAGAAGAAGAGCGACAGAAAAATAGGCATCTCTGATCTCTTCGTATGTTGTGGTGTGTTTGAGGGGGGGAAGAGTGAGATAAAAACGGACTAGCGGGACCAGGGAGCTTGGAGGGCGTGGACCTGGGACAGGGGAGCGCCGGGTCTGTTCCCGTGGTCCCCCTCTCTCTTGGGAGCAGTTAAGAGTGGAGGAACGTGTTGGATGGAGCAGATAAGGGTCCCACCACAATCAGGGTGTATCTTGTTACAATCCGGATACTAATCAAAAGCCTCACTGAGAGCTTGGTCAGAACAGTTAAAGAAACGACAGAAACATTTTTCAGGAGTTGGCACTGTAGCTCAGCAGGTTAAGAACCCGACTACTATCCATAAGGATGCGGGTTGGATCCCTGGCCTCCCTCAGTGGGTTAAGGACCCAGTGTTGCTATGGCTGTGGTGTAGGTTGCAGATGTGGCTTGGATCTGGCGTTGCTGTGGCTGTGGTGTAGGCAGGCAGAATCTGGCGCTGCTGTGACTGGTGTAGGTGGGCAGCTGCAGCTCCGATTGGACCCCTAGCCTGGGAACTTCCATACGCTGCGTGTGTGGCCCTAAAAAGACAAAAAAAGAAAAAGAAAAAAGAAAGGAAAGAAAGAAAAAGAAACATTTCCCCTTTTACTCCAAGTACCAGTTTCCACGCCTTTTCACTGGCTCTGACCAAGCCTCCCAAGGCTTCCTGGTTCTTTTGCCAATAGCGGCTCTGGGTCATGCTCAAACCGGTGACATCCTCAGAGTGGAGGGTAGGAAGAGGTGAGGGTGGGGATGTGAAAGGAAATACGTGACAGGGTGAGAAAATGGGGTGACTCTCAGGAGTCAGCAAGGCGTGAAGACACAGACGCTTCGCTCCAAAGTGCATTGTGCCTGAGAGAACGAGATAACGAAAGACTTCAGTTCAGGTCACCCAGAGCCTGATCGGTAAGTGGCCCACAAGGAGACTGTGTCAGTCAGCTGGCGAGTGTGAGGACCTTTTTTTTTTTTTCTTTGAAAGAGAGCAAGTGGTACTGGAAATACAAAGTTACCCATGGGGATAATGTTTGTGACTAAAAGCGACCTAAGGACTTTCGGTGAAGTCCCGGACCTGCTCTTCATCCAGGGGCAGGGCTAACTGTCCCCCCGGGGGCAGAGTTAAGGGGACAGGGACAAACAAAGCTGCCCTGAGGCTGTGTCTTGTGAACACTTCATCCAATGACGGCTCCGTACGGCCTGGGTATAGGAAGAGGGGCTACCTGGAGAGTGGGGAATAAAAAGAGTGACTCATTTTTTTTTCCCTTTGGTTTTTTTGTCTTTTTTTAGGGCCGCACCTGTGGCATATGGAGGTTCCCGGCCTAGGGGTCTAACAGGAGCTGAAGCCGCCGGCCTTCGCCACAGCCACAGCCACGCGGGATCCGAGCCGTGTCTGCAACCTACACCACAGCTCACGGCAACGCCGGATCCTTAACCCACTGAGTGAGGCCAGGGATCAAACCCGCAACCTCATGGATACTAGGTGGGTTCGCTAACTGCTGAGTCACGACGGGAGCTCCAAGAGTGACTCTTTTTATTGGACACCCGACACTGGTGTACTAACATTTCTCTCTGCAGTAGGAAGAGCTGACAAGGTGAAAAGGTTCATTGAGATGCTTTCCGTCTGTCCAAGGGAACTGCCGCTGAGAGGGTCCCCATGAGTCGTTTGTGTCATATCAGGCATGCCATGCAGTCACCTTGAACTAACTGGATCGTACCATTTTCGTCTTACAGCAAGAAGTCCAAAGTTTCTTTGTTATTATGGCTTTGATTTCTGTGCCGTGGATGCTTCTGATTAAGCCCTTTATTCTGAGAGCCAATCACCGGAAGTCCCAGGTAAGTGCCATCCATTTCGGAGCACTCTCGGTGGGCAGCAAGCCGGGTTCCTTGGAAATATGTCAGGGGTTTAGAGAGAAGGCCAGGCTTACCAGGGCCTGAAGGATGGTGGTGAGGTGAGGAACTGGCCCTCCCCAGGTACCTTTCCTTCTGCAGAGTTCAGCTTTTCCTTGGGGCCTTCTTATTTCCAATATAATGGCATTTAAATCTTACGTGCTGCAGCTCTGTTGTGGCTCAGCGGAAGCAACTCAGACTAGTATCTATGAGGACGCAGGTTCGATCCCTGTCCTTGCTCGGTGGATCGGGGATCTGGCGTTGCCCTGAGCTGTGGTGTAGGTTTCAGATGTGACCCAGATCCTATGTTGCTGTGGCTGTGGTGTAGGCTCACGGCTGCAGCTCCGACTGGACCCCTAGCCTGGGAACTTCCAAATGCCTTGGGTGCGGCCCTAAAAAAGGAAAAAAAAAAAGAAAAAAACTTTGTGCTGCAAAGCTGTGCTTGGGATGTGTGTGCTGGGTCTACTGGTAGTTAATGACTTCCAAGGGCCTGAACATAGCTGTTTTATTGGTTGAAAATGAGGGTTTACTCTAGTTTTAGTGTGTTAATGAATATTGAAAGTTGTTTTCATCAGGACTCTAAAGTTGTGGGCTTTTGGAGTTCCCTGGTGGCTCAGTGGGTTAGGGAATCCAGCGTTTTCGCTGCTGTGGCCCAGGCTGCTGCTGTGGCTCAGGTTAGATCCCTGGCCCAGGGACTTCTGCATGCCTCAGGTATAGCCAGAAAAAATACAAATAAAAAAAATAAAGTTATGGGAGGTCCCGTCGTGGCGCAGCGGTTAATGAATCTGACTAGGAACCATGAGGACGTGGGTTCAGTCCCCGGCCTTGCTCAGTAGGTTAACGATCCGGCGTTGCCATGAGCTGTGGCTTAGATCGCAGATGCTTTGCTGTGGCTGTGGTGTAGGCTGGCAGCTGTAGCTCCATTTCGACCCCTAGCCTGGGAACCTCCATGTGCCTCGGGTGAGCCCCTAAAAAGACAACAACAACAAAAAGAGACAAAAACCTTTATATTTACAAGCATTTTTTTTATGGTAAAGTTTATGGAAGTACAACCTACAGAATGAAAAATGTGCAAATGCTAAGGGCACAGATCAGTGCGCTATCACGACGTGACCAGCACTCAGATAAGACAGAGACACGGAACGCTGCCATCAGATCCCACAGTCCCTCTGTGCCTCCTTCCTGTCACTCTCCCTTGAGGGGCAACCACCATCCTGACTTCTAACACCATAGGTTAATTTTCCCTGTTCTTGTAAATGGGACCACACACTACGCCTTCTTTTGGCTCTGCCTTTTCTTCATCCAGTGTAATATTTGAGAGATTGCGTGTGTGTGATTGCTCTATAGTATTCCCTTGCGTGAACATACCTATATATTTATTTGTTTTAAGAGCCGCCCCCATGGCATATGGAGGTTCCCAGCCAAGGGGTCCAATCGGAGCCGTAGCTGCTGGTCTACACCACAGCCACAGCAATGTCAGATCCGAGCCATGTTTGCAACCTACATACACCACAGCTCACGGCAACGCCGGATCCTTAACCCACTGATTGAGGCCAGGGCTCAAACCTGCATCCTCATGGATACTAATCAGATTCGTTTCTGCTGAGCCATGACGGGAACTCCATGAACTTACCAATTCGGTTATCCATTCATATACTGATAGTTATTTGGGTTTTTCCCAGTGTTAATAGTTACATACAGTGCTGCTATGAACATCCTCGTGTCTGTCTTTTTGCTCATGTGTTTTATGAGTTTTTAGAAAGTTGCGGGTAACTAATTTAAAAGTGATGACTTTTATTTCAGATAGCATCCGGCTCAAACATTGTGAGACATTTCATTAAGGAGACAGCAAAGTGTATTTTGAATGGGGAGAAGGGTCACTAAAGATTCACAAAGTCCAGTATCTCATTTTTGCAAAATCGTTCATGTTCGTTGGAACCAATTTCAGGATTTGACCAGAAAGGGCTAGAGTTTAGGGATGGAAATGGAGAAACTGTCTTCTGTTTCTTCTTTGGTATTTGCTTCCTTAAGTTGACAGGGAGAGAAAATAGGATTTTAAGAAGACAAATTGATGTCAGCTTGAGCCACATTTCTCACCATGGGCCAAGGAACCATGGATCAAGGGAAAAGGCTTACCCACAGCCCCCTCTTGGTAGCTGGCATCCTGGAATTCCTGTCCCGATGGACTCAAGCCCACGCAGCACTGGCTGGATTCCGCTGACCCCAGTATGGCCCGGGGCAGCTGTTTGTGGGGAGTGTGCGTGGGATGTGGACATCTTGGGTGGGAGTGTCCACGCATGTGCAGCGAGGCCATGACCTTTGTGCTATGAGAAGAAATCAGGGGAGGGGAGTTCCCTTTGTAGCTCAGTGGGTTAAGAACCCAACTAGTATCCATGAGGATGTGGTTTCGATCTCTGGCCTTGCTCTGTGGGTTAAGGATCTGGCATTGCCATGAGCTGTGGTGTAGGCAGCTATAGCTCCGATTCGACCCTTAGCCTGGGAACTTCGATATGCCACAGGTGCAGCCCTAAAAAGACAGAATAAAAGAAAAGAAAAGAAAGAAAAATCAGAGGTGAGAAGGAAAGGATTAGACATAGGGGTGCGGGGCCAGCCCTCCCCTGCTACCACGTCCTGGTGTGGGACGCTAACTTTGAACCTGGCCTTCCAAGTTCTTATGGAAACATTTTTATCTTTGCCCTGAGTTCTGCAAATATAGGGTGCAGACCTGCTGAAGAAAGAAAGGTAAAGATACTTTCATGTCTAATTTGCCACACGCCACCTGTGAAATCATTCCAAGAGAAACACTGGACATGGGACATTAAGTTTTGCAGGGACTGGATAGAAATGTTCTCTTCAGACTCAAGGATAAAATCAGGCCAAACTGAATGCTGACTGCACCTGGGTCGTCTCCCCCCGCCCCCGAATTTTTTTCTTAGCTATTTTTAAAGTGATATTTTTATTTTTTAAAAAAGTCTATTTGTGTTGGAAAAGTCATTGTCTAGTCTGTTTTAACAAAACACCACACACTGAGTGGCTGAAACAAGAGAAATTTATGGCTCACAGTTCTGAAGCCTGGAAATCCAAGATCAAGGTGCCAGCATCATCACCTTCTGGTGAGGCGTTTTCTCTTTGTGTCCCCCACCTGATGGAAGGCGCTTGGGAGCTCTCAGAAGCCTCGTTTATAAACGTGCTAATTCCATCCATGAGGACTCCAACTTCATGACCGAAGTGCCTTCCAAATATTCCACTTTTTTTTTTTTTTTGTCTTTTTGTCTTACCTAGCGCCGCACGTGCGGCATGTGGAGGTTCCCAGGCTAGGAGTCCAATTGAAGCTGTAGCCGCTGGCCTTCGCCACAGCCACAGTAACGCGGGATCCGAGCCGCATCTGCAACCTACACCACAGCTCACAGGAACGCCGGATCCTTAACCCACTGAGCGAGGCCAGGGATCGAACCCGCAACCTCATGGTTCCTAGTCTGATTCGTTAACCACTGAGCCATGATGGGAACTCTGAGACTCCACTTTCTAATATTTTCTTCATTGAGGGTTAGGATTTTACATTCTTTTTTTTTTTTTTTTTTTTTGTGGGGAGGCACAAACATTAGGACCGTAGCAGTCATGAGTCCCTCCTAGTTAATTTTGCTTATAGAAATCTGGCTGTTCGGCTCACAAGGCTGTTGGTTTACTATAAGGACTGTGATTAATTTGGCACATTCTGAAACACTATGGAGAAAAGCACAGGCCATACAGTCAGATTGCCTGGGTTTGAATCGTGTTTGTGTCACTTACCAGCTGTGAGATCCTGGGCTCATTTCTTTTCTTTCTTTTTTGTTTTTAATTTTTTATATTTCAGGCCACACCCGAGGCACATGGAGGTTCCCAGGCTAGGGGTCGAACTGGAGCTGCAGCTTTCAGCTAACCTATACCACAGCCATAGCAACATGGGATCCAAGCCGCATCCGCAACTTACACTGCAGCTCACGGCAACACTGGATCCTTAACCCACTGAGAAAAACCTAGGGATTGAACCCGCATCCTCATGAGTACTAGTCGGGCTCATTTCTTTAGCTTCCTGTACTGCAGTTTTCATCTCTGTAAAATGGGCTGATACTTGTGCTTTCCTAAAAAGATTGTTCTGAAGGCTAAATGAGATAATAGAGCATTAAGAACGGTATCTGGTATCTAGCTAATATTTAACGAGAGCCTGTACTTTATGTAGAATTTTGGTGGTTTCAGGGGTGAATTTAGCGCTTCATTTTCTTGTTTGCTGACAGATGCAGGCCTCCAGGATCCAAGAAGAAGCCACCGAGGACAATGAAGGTGTCAACTCCAACGCTTCCGTGGGCTCTGGGCAGAGGTCTCCTGCAGGTGCCCCCGGGGCCCACGATGACCATGAGGAAGAGGTATTTGGGACTTGTCACCCTGTACAGATGCTGGAAGCCAGACCTAGTCGGGGTGATCACAGCAGCTGATCGCAGTGGACTTAGGCGGTAGGGCTGGGAGAGTTGGGGACACCCTGCTGGTGGCAACTCTGTCATCACCGAGTCCTGGGAAGTTGGGGAGGTCCCCAGGAAGGTGGAGCACTTGAGATTACAGCTACTTGCCAGCCAGTCAGAAGGTATTTTATTTAAACTTATTTATATTGAAGTATAGTTGACGTACAATGTTGTGTCAATTTCTACTGTATAGCAGAGTGGCTCAGTTATACATATATATATATATACATTCTTTTTTAATATTCTTCTCTGTCATGGTCTATTCCAGGAAACTGGGTATAGTTCCTTGTGCTATGCATAGGACCTCTTTTGTTTTTTTGGTTGTTGTTGTTTTGTTTTGTTTTTTACTTTTTAAGGCCACAGCATATGGAGGCTCCCAGGCTAGGGGTCAAATCAGAGCAGCAGCTGCCAGCCTACACCACAGCTACAATAATGCCAGATCTGAGCCTCGTCTGCAACCTACACCACAGCTCATGGCAATGCTGGATCCTTAAGCCACTGAGCGAGGCCAGGGATGGAACCCACATCCTCATGGATACTAGTCAGGTTCATTACCACTAAGCCATGAGGGGAACTCCCAGGACTTTATTGTTCACCCAGCAATAACCTTGAGTATAAGAGAGACAGGATAGAGTTCATTTGGGGTTCTTCTTCTTTAGAGTCAGCTGCATCCATGCCCTTTTTTTTTTTCTAATATACATAGAAAACTCACGAATTTGTGTTATCCATGCACGGGGGCCATGCTGATCTTCTCTGTATCATTCCCATTTGCATAATGTGCTGCCGCAGCGAGCACTGGAGTATTTTAGTAAGTTCACCCAGGCACTGCTCCATCTGCAAACACGAGGTGAACGTCAGCCTCAGATTTGCTGTCCTGGAAGGTCCTAAAGGTTACTGAGGCCTCCCTGACCAGACTGTGCCCCGGGAATGTGCTGGATTTATGGTCCTTCCCATCAGTGCCCCCCAGACCGTGACTGCAGAGCCCAAAGCCTGTCCCTCATCCTGAAGCAAGAAGTGGGTTATTTTTCGCAGCCCTTCTCCTCCCTCAGCCCTGGCTCTGACCTTGTTCGCTGATCTTTGTAGCATTGTCTGCCTCTCCCGTGAACTCACACTTCGTGTGCTCTCCTCCATCCCGGCCCCAGGGGCAGTCGCTGCCCCCTCAGAAATGTGCTGTGTTTTCCCAGACAAGGCAGCTGGCTGTTTTTATATTGTGATCGGAGTCACCCACCGTCCTGAACCCCAGGCTGGGGGTTTTAACGGGAGCTCTGTTCTAATTAGAGAGTGGGGACAGGGTTCCTCTGAGGCCGGAGAGATACTAGGAGTAGCTCCGTTTGTGGTGTTCGTTATTTTAATAGTCCATGAGAATGAATGGAAAGCCTGGATCATGGAAAATTGTGCCAGCAGGATTCCAGGTAGACAGTAAACCCATTAGTGGCGATTGGTATTACTAGGTTTTGTCAGACCTGCTGGAATGTTTTCAAATCCAACTTAAACATCTTCTTCTTTTTTTTTGTAAGATTTTTATTTTTTCTATTATGGTTGATTTGTAATGTTCTGGCAATTTCTTCTGTATAGCAAAGTGACCTAATTTTATATATACACACACATACATTTTTTTTCTCACATTATCCTCCATCATGCTCCATCACAAGTGACTAGATATAATTTTCCCTGCTCTGTGCAGCAGGATCTCATTGCTTATCCACTCCATATGCAGTAGTTTGCATCTAGCAACCCCAACCTCCCAGTTCCATCCCACTCACCTTCTGACTCATCAAGTCCCGGCTCATCCATTCTCCCCGTGGCCTCAGTGAATACCCAGTCAGTGTCACCTGCTGCCTCCCCCACGAACTGGCTGCGCTTGTCTGGGCATCTTCAGGCTCCATTTGACAGCTCCTCCCGCAGCATAATCTCTCAGCGCAAAGCAGACACAGGCTGGACTCTGCCTCCCCCCCAGGTCCCCTCCCACCCCTGTCCTCACCGCAAATTAGCCAAACTCCCGCTTAAGGGCACAGTTCTCCACGCTGCCAAATCTACCCAACACTTTGGGCACCAGCCGCGGGTTTGTGGGTCCCCTCAGCCCCGCTCAGGGTCAGTAATTTGTAGACAGCTCACAGGACTTTGCAGAAGGCTGCACATTCAGTTACAGGTTTCGTACAGCAAAAGTCTACAAATCAGGGCCGGCCAGAGGAAGAGGCCCCTAGACAGAAGCTGACCCTGGGAAGGTTCCAAAGGCAAAGTTTCTGTGTCTTTAGGGATGCACGACTCTCCCAGCATCCACATGATGATCGTGGTATTGCCAACTCGGGGAGCTCACCTGAGCTTCCAGGTCTGATGCCTTACTGGAGTGTGGTCGTGTAGGCGTGATGGGTTTGAGTCATTCTGAGTGGCTGCCTTCCATCTCCAGCTCCCTCCCTCCCCTGAAGACCCATTTGGCTTATTAACCTGTGGCTCGGAGTCTCAACTCTCTAACCACGTGGTTGCTCTTTCTGCTGAGGCCAGCTGCCACCTAAGCAAGCAGCTCCCACCACAGTCACCTCATGAGCAAAAACTATGAGGTGTGATCCCGGGGTCGGACCATGAACGTCAGACATTTCTTTCACTTGGGAGATGCCAGGGGTTTTGAGGTTGGCTCCCAGAAGCCGAGACAAAGGCAGACCCCTCTTTTTCTGAAGTTAGTCCTTCAGCACACGTTCCTCCGTTACTGTGACCTGCTCCCCCCACTCGCTCCATCACTGCCCGTCCCCGCCCGTTCCGTCCCTCCTCCCTGTGTTCACAGATGAACCGGGAGGCAGCGATTTTGGTCTTTTCCCCAAAGCATCTGACTTCAGCCCCCAGTGACCACAGCCCCCATTTCTTCCTGGATGTAGCTTTCCAGCCTTGCTGTCCTGGATCACAGCCCCGTGGCTCTTCTCTTCGTCGACCTTTCCTTTTCATCTCTGAGTTGAGATGCTTCCCAAGGCTGGTGGTGCGTTATTTCATGCTCACCTGAAACGCAGCCTGTCGAAGAACCAGCTACACCTCTCCCCGTCCAAGTTATGCCTTCCTTCAATGTCATCCTTTCACCTGTTCGGATGCAAGGACCTTGGAGCCCTGTATGACCCTGGCCCCGCTGGGTGAGGGGGCCCTTCTCCGTGTTCCCACAGCACCCTGTCTTCTCGGTTGTTGTCCTTCCCCTGCTATTGGGTGGTAACTCTCTGTCTGCATCTTTTCCCTCCCGGGTGGTGAGCTGCTTGGGGGCAGGGATGGTGCCCATCAAATTGTCTGCCCCGTAACACCGGAGTGTGCATGAAGGAAAAGAATGAGCTGTTGCTGTCTTCGCGCTCTTTCTCTCCCCCCACCTGGATTACTAACCTAAGCAGCAGGTTGCCTTTTTTTGCATTATAGGCGACTCCTTCCCTGATCCATTTTGCTATTCAATTAATCTTCCCCCAAATGTTTTTTTTTTAATTAAAAAAAATTCTTGGCCACGGTGGGGAGCAGCTTCATGTGGGAATCTCAGTTCCTGGATCGGGGATTGAACCCTGGCTGCAGTGGTGAAAGCACCGAATCCTGGAGTTCTGTTGTGACTCAGCAGTAATGAATCTGACTAATGTCCATAAGGATGCAGGTTCGACCCCTGGCCTTGCTCTGGGAGTCAAGGATCCGGCATTGCCGTGAGCTGTGGTGTAGGTGGCAGACGCGGCTCGGATGCTGTGTTGCTGTGGCTGTGGCGCAGGCCGGCAGCTGCCAATCTGATTCAACCCCTAGCCTGGGAATTTCCATATGCTGCAGGTGTGGACCTAAGAAGAAAAGAAAAAAAAAAAAAAGGAAGAACTGAATCCTAACCACTAGACCACCAGGGAACTCCCCTGAATATTTCTTTATTTCCCCACCACTTTCTATTCAGATACTTGTATGGTGCCTCATGACTCCAGGTTTTTTTTCTCACCTCTTCCCATGCTTGGCCTTCCAGCAGTTTTGACAGCTAAGTCTCTCCTGACCTCAGCAAGATCCCAGTTCCAGCCAAGTGGTTTTTCTCCCACATGTGCCGTCGTGATGATTGCAACCAGCCACCTTTTCCGCACCCCGGAGTTATTTCCTTTTCTAGGAGTGACCTGGCCTCTCTGGTCCCCTCCCATCGTTCAAAGCTCAGCATGAATCTCAGCTCCCCTTACCAGCCAGTCTCCTGCTTTGAGATTTTTTCAATCATTTATGAGAAACCTTCCTGCACACACACCATATCCTGTTTTGGGCTGCTCATTCGCTCTTTTTTTTTTTTTCTTTTTAGGGCTGCACCCATGGCATATAGAAGTTTCCAGGTGAGGGGTTGAATTGGAGCTGTAGCTTCAGGCCTATACCACAGCCACAGCCACAGCAAAATGGGATCTGAGCTGCATCTATGACCTATACCACAACTCACGGCAACACCAGATCCTTAGCCCACTGAGCGAGGCCAGGGATCAAACCGGCATCCTCATGGATACTAGTCAGATCCGTTTCTGCTGAGCCATGACCGGAACTCCTGCTCATTCTCTTTCTACAAGCATATGAATGCTTATCTCCCCCTCATTCAACTGGAAATGTTTTCAAGGCAGAGCTCAGGCCTTATCCATCTGTGTATCCTTTGTCTTACGTCCCTGAAGAAAGCACTTAATGAAATAGTGTTAAAAATTCTCTTTTTCAGTTCAACTTTGGAGACGTCTTTGTGCATCAGGCCATCCACACGATCGAGTACTGCCTGGGCTGCATTTCAAACACAGCCTCCTACCTCCGGCTCTGGGCCCTCAGCCTGGCGCATGCACGTGAGTGGTCTGCCCAGCAGGGTCACGAGCAGGTGTCCCGTTGGACACAGATGCCATGTACTTGCAGCTGAAAATTGCCACCTGGGTCATTTCCAGTGTGCTTGCCAGAAGAATGGCTCATCGTTCTTAGTAGAGGTGACTTTTATCATGGGTCTGGCTTTATCCTGCTGGAAAAGTTACCCTCTGTATCAGCTTCCTGCTGCTGCTATAACAAGTAGCAACTTAGTAGCTTAGAACACTGTGAAACTGACTGGCTTCCAGTTCTGGAGGCCAGAAGTTGTAAAAACAAGGTGTCAGCGGGACTGTTTTTTTTCTGGAAGCTCAAGGGAGATCCTGCTTCTTTGCCTTTTCTGGTTTGTATGGGCTGCTCGCATTCCTTGGACTTAAGCCTGGGATCTTGACTCACCAGCTTCCCTTGTAAAATCCGTCTTGAGCTCTGCCTGCTTCTCCAGTCTTGTCTCTTGGTATTTGCCTCAGTGCTCCATTGGCCCCTTATTAACCCGCCACCCCGCCCCTTTCCCATTTCACATGCAGTGGCCACAGGGAATTGCACTGAGACTCCTGAAGTTGCCAGACTATCTGAGCTCCCTTGTGGGTTTGACCTGCAGCTCCCTTGCCAATAACTTTTCTTTTTTTTTTTTTTTTTCCTTGCTTTTTAGGGCCGTACCTGTGGCACATGGAAGTTCCCAGACTAGGGGTCAAATTGGAGCTGTAGATGCCGGCCTTCACCACAGCAACACAGGATCCTTGACCCACTGAGCAAGGCCAGGGATCGAACCCGCATCCTCATGGACATTAGTCAGGCTTGTTACCACTGAGCCACAGCGGGAACTCCCATTCTTCCCTTCTGATGTCTCATTCCTCCCTCAAAACTCATCTTGGAGGGCACCTCCCTGGAAGTCTTCCTTCCTGGTGCCCAGTCTGCAAGGTGCCCTTGTCCTGGGTTCTGAGGTGCCCCTATCCTAGCACTGATTATAATTCTGTCTTGTTAGCCTGTCTCCCCGCTAGACTCTGTGCTCCCGAAAGGCAAGAACCTTGACACTTATCTCTGCATTCCCAGCCCTGAGCATGATGCGGAGAGCAGAGAAGCCAGGCCAACATGTGTGCAAAGTGGATAGAAACCAAAGCAGTGGCAGTGAGCCCGATTGTTGATTTACAGCAGGAAAGAAAAGCGAGTGCTCAGTGTCAGTGTGGTCTTGCCTCCTCTGGCTGTGTTTGTTCCCTCGAACAAAGTCCTACTTTGGTAGTATTCCCTAGGAAGAGAGGGAGAGGGAGAGAGAAAGAGGGAGAGAGGGAGGGGGAGGGAGAGGGAGAGAGAAAGAGGGAGAGAGGGAGGGGGAGGGAGAGGGAGAGAGCGCGCTCTGGTGTCTTTTCGTATAAGGGCACTAATCTTATCGTGAAGTACCCCACCCTCATGGCCCCATCTAATCCTAAGTACCTCCCAAGTACCATCACTTGGGGATTAGGGCTTTAACATGAACTCGAGGGGCTGGATGAGAAGTAAACATACAATGCGTATCAAATTATACTGCGTGTATTCTTTTGTATTTTGCTTCTTTAGCGTAACAGGGTGTTACTCGGATTTACTCCCATTGCTGCTGATAGCTGTAGTTTGCTCACTTCCACTGGTGAATAATAGGCCCTGTATATTTGTCCTCTCGGTGGACACTCCTCCACAGCTGCGGCAGACAGTCTCACACAGGCACCCTAGGGCGCCTGCGCTCTCCACCTGGGAATGGAGCTGCTGAACCTTAGGGTGTGTGGGTCAGGATTGCAGGGTAAGGATAAGCTGCATAGTCCAGATCGACCGTGCGGTGGAGACCGTTTCCCTTGCATCTTGCAGAACTGTCTGAGGTGCTCTGGACCATGGTCATGAACATCGGCCTTCGAGTGCAAGGCTGGGGAGGGCTCCTCGGGGTGTTCGTCATTTTTGCCGTGTTTGCCGTCCTGACAGTAGCCATCCTTCTGATCATGGAGGGCCTCTCCGCTTTCCTGCACGCGCTGCGACTGCACTGGTAAGGACGGATGCAGAAGCTCTCAGGGTGCTCTGGGGAAAGAGGATGGGCTGCAGGGCCAGCCGCCTGGGTTCAGATCCTGACACGAGCAACGGGCGTACCTTTTTGGAAGCTTAGTTTAGTCCCCTGTTGGTGTAATATGAAATGTGACATCTGTGTGCCTCTACACAGACAGGACGGCCGCCCTGTAAGGCGTGTCAGTTCCCATTTACTCCTCCTCTTTTTTTTTTTTTTTTTGTCTTTTTAGGACCGCACCTGCCACCTATGGAGGTTCCCAGGCTAGGGGTCCAATCGGAGCTGCAGCCGCTAGCCTACGCCACAGCCACAGCAACGTGGGATCCAAGCCACATCTGCAATCTATACCACAGCTCACGGCAATGCCGATCCTTAACCCACTGAGCGAGGCCAGGGATCAAACCCACGTCCTCATGGATGCTAGTTGGGTGCGTTAACCACTGAGCCACGATTGGAACTCCTATGCCTCCTCTTTGAAATGTTCGTTCGTTATTATAATTGGCTTCAAAATAAGGGACACCACCAAGTGCTGGTTGGATGGGGAACCAGAAAGGCTCACAGAGGGCATGCTGGGCAAATCTGGCATGTCTGGCCCTTGTTGCTGAGCGCAGGAGCTGTGCCAACAGAACAGGGGACTAAACGCTTGGAAAGCAGAGACAGAAGGAGGGTACCCAGCACGAGACCCTTGATGGTCACAGACGCATCCAGAGACTGTTGGCCGTCACGGGGCTTAATGAATAGGAAAACGTTTGTTTAGGCTTCTGTTTCTCTCCCAAGTCACCTTCCAGATGAGAATTGTGAGTGCGCCCTGCATCTCGCAACATCCGTGCTTCTGGGCATCCTGAACCACACAGGCGGTCCTTGGCCTTCCTGCCTCCCTCTGTGGCCGCCGTGCATAAAGAAAGGCTTTTTGTACATCACGTGCTGAGTTGAGAGACCACAGCGTCTCCCCCCTGAGGTTATAACATCACTTCTGGGTCATTAAGAAATGAACTCTGGGAGTTCCCTTTGTGGCTAAGTGGTTAACGAATCCGACTAGGAACCATGAGGTTGCGGGTTCGATCCCTGGCCTTGCTCAGTGGGTTAAGGATCTGGCGTTGCCGTGAGCTGTGGTGAAGGTTGCAGACGCGGCTTGGATCCCGCGTGGCTGTGGCTGTGGCGAAGGCCGGCGGCTACAGCTCCTGTTAGACCCCTAGCCTGGGAAGCTCCATATGCCGTGGGTGTGACTCTATATAAAAAAAAAAAAGAAAAAACGAAATGAATTCTGGGGAGTTCCCATAGTGGCTCATCAGTAACGAACCTGACTAGTATCCATGAGGACGTGGGTTCCACCCCTGGCCTTGCACGGTGCATTAAGGATCCAGTATTGCCGTGAGCTGTGGTGTAGGTTGCAGACAAAGCTTGGATCCCTCGTTGCTGTGGCTGGGGTGTAGGCTGGCAGCTGCAGCTCTGATATGACCCCTAGCCTGGGAACCTCCATATGCTGCACCTGTGGCCCTAAAAAGCCAAAAAAAAAAAAAAATGGAGAAATGAACTCTGCAACATACTAAAACAGAAATAATCACACGATATTTGTTAAGTAAATGATAAAGATGTAAGTCAAGGCTCTGCATGTTTTGCGGTCATATGAGGCCCGCGGTTTAAGACCAGGATGTAAACAAAAACCACGTGTAACCTGTCCTCACCAGCTCCTCAGACAACACTGCCCAGCAAGGGCTCCCGGCTGGTGGGGAGCTGGGGGCGTTATGCTGTGGTCCTCGAGGCCAGTGGCAGAGATCTGGAGAAAGTGGGGTGAGAAGGTGAGGGGAAGGTGGAAGAGGGAGACCAGAGAAGGAGTTTTCATTTTGTTGACCATGCCCATGAGGTGTGGACGTTCCATAGCAGCAGCCTGAGCTGCTGCGGTGACGATGCTGGATCCTTAACCCACTGGGCCACAAGGGAACTCCAAGAGAAGGATTTTTTTTTTTAAAGCCTCAGAGAGGAGTTCCCGTCAGGCTCAGTAGAAACGAATCTGACTAGCATCTATGAGGATGTAGGTTCGATCCCTGGCCTTGCTCAGTGGGTTAAGGATCTGGCATTGTCACGAGCTGTGGAGTAGTTTGAAGACGTGGTTCAGATCCCACATTGCAGAGTTCCCGTCGTGGCTCAGTGGTTAACGAATCCGACTAAGAACCATGAGGTTGCGAGTTCGATCCCTGGCCTCGCTCAGTGGGTTAAGGATCCGGCGTTGCCGTGAGCTGTGGTGCAGGTTGCAGACGCGGCTCGGATCCCGCATTGCTGTGGCTGTGGCGAAAGCCGGCAGCTACAGCTCCTGTTAGACCCCTAGCCTGGGAACCTCCATATGCCGCAGGTGCGGCCCTAAATAAGGCAAAAAGACAAAAAAGAAAAAAAAACAGATCCTGCATTGCTCCGGCTGTGGCATAGGCCAGCATCTACAGCTCCAATTCCACCTCTAGGCTGAGAACCTCCATATGACGCAGTTGTGGCCCTAAAAAGGCCAAAAAAAAAAAAAAAAGGCTTAGAGAATTCCTGTGGTGGCTGCCAGCCTGGGGCGCCTTCCTCAAAGTGTGCTTGATTTCACAAAGGTTCTGCTTCCCCCCCCCAGCTGCCAGCCTCTCTTTCAGGTGTTGAATTCCCCTTTCTTCTTGCCCCCATGACAGGGTGGAGTTCCAGAACAAGTTCTACGTCGGAGCTGGTTACAAGTTTTCTCCATTCTCCTTTAAACAAATCCTGGATGGGACTGCCGAGGAGTAGCTACATGTCCAGTGCCTGCAGCCACCTCCTCATTGGTCACCTCCTCGAGCAGCCACCTCCTTATTGGTCACCTCCTCCAGCAGCTGCCTCCTCATTGGTCACCTCCTCCAGCAGCCGCCTCCTCATTGGTCACCTCCTCCACCAGCCACCCCCTCATTGGTCACCTCTTGGACCAGCCTCTGTGCAAATGAAAGGAGCTTAGTCTTGTCTTTGACGTCAGCCTGTGGCAGGCAGTCCATGGAATGATTGTTCTCAGCTAACTGGAGGCAGGAAATCAGGTATTTGGTCTATAAGCTTTGGGATTTGATATGATTTAACCATGTCACAGAGAAGCTATATAGGCAGGTCATTTCAACCTGGCGTGGGGCCTTAATTGTCAAATACGAAAATGATTGAGAAATGGGGGGGGCCGTGCCAACCTGCTGTTTTCTTGTACTATTTTAAGTATTATTTTGAAGAAAATAAACTTCTGGACCATTCCCTTTTTCTTTAAGGTGTCTTTATTCAAAATCATTCCCCAGAATTTAGTATTGATAATTATAGGTCAAAGCTAAACAATAGACTTCCAGAAACTAAATCCTTGAGAGGGATTATGTTTATTTTATTCCTTCATTTCCTCCTTCCTCAAACAGCTTTCTTCCTTGTCTGGGGCTAAACTTTACAAGATTAGGAGCTTTTCTCATGAGTTTGCGCTACGGGACGGGGGGTGGGGGGGGGAGGGTGTAGGGGAGAGAGGACAAGCAGCTCCTGTTCTCTGTTCAGATGGAGGGCCAGCTCTCCGAGTTGTTAGGACCTATGGAATGAGGTGTGACAACATGATGTCACCAGCGATCTTGTTATGCACATTACGGTAGAGAAATTGGAGAATGAGGTCTGTAGGCTTGGGCGAGTTCTGGAAAATGGCTTGTGGGAATGGAGCCTGCCGGACCATCCGCCCTGACATTTTGTGGATCACTTGGCCCCAAAGGCGTTTCTTAGGGACCTGGATGAGTAAACTCAAGAGCCAGGTGTCCAGAAAACTCAAAATTGAATTACCATTTGATCCAGCAATCCCACTCCTGGGCATCTATCCAGCAGAAACCATGACTCAAAAAGACACATGTACTCCAGCGTTCATTGCAGCACTCTATGCAATAGCCAGGTCATGGAAACAACCTAAATGCCCATCCACAGAGGAGTGGATAGGGAAGATATGGTACATACACACAGTGGAATGTTAACTCAGCCATTAAAAGGAATGAATTACCAACATTTATAGCAACATGGATGGACCTAGAAATTATCATGCAAAGTGAAACCAGTCAGACAATTAGACAGCAACACCCAATGCTACCGCTTACATGTGGAAACTAAAGAGACACAATGAACTTCTTTGAAGAACAGACAGTGACTCACAGATTTTGGAAAACCTTGGTTTTCCAAATAAGACAATCTGGGGGGTGGGGGGTGCACTGTGGGTTTGGGACACAAATGCTATCAAATTGAGTTGTGATAATGTATGTATACCTATAATTGCAATAAAATTCATTAAGTTAAAAAAAAAAAAAGAGCCAGGTGTCGAGTAAGCTGTGTTTCATCAACTATTTAGTCTGAACGACCTTTATGCAGGTTAATTATCACCTTTGTGTGTGTGTGTGTGTGTTTAGGGCTGTACCCATGGCATGTGGAAGTTAGTCATATGTTTCACATCTCTATGACACATCTTATTCCAGTAGTGATTCTCTTCATTACTACTTGAGGTTTTCTTTCTTTTTTTTTTTTTTTTTTAGAGCTGCGTGTGTGGCACCTGGAGGTTCCCAGGCTAGGGGTCTAACAGGAGCTGTAGCCACCGGCCTGCACCACAGCCACAGCAACGCCAGATCTGAGCCTCATCTGTGACCTACACCACAGTTCACAGCAACACCGGATCCTTAACCCACTGAGGGGGCCAGGGATTGAACCCTCGTCCTCATGGATGCTACTCAGGTTCGTTACCACCGAGCCACAACGGGAACCCCAATTATCATCTTTACGGTAACTCTACTGGGAGAATTAAGTGTCATTAACATCGGTACAGTGGAGTTCCCATTGTGGCTCTGGGAAAGTGAATCTGACTAGCATCCATGAGGACACAGTTTTGATCCCTGGCCTCACTCAGTGGATTAAGGATCCGGCGTTGCCGTGAGCCATGGTGTAGGTTGCAGATGAGGCTGGGATCTGGCATTGCTGTGGCTGTGGTGCAGGCCGGCAGCTGTAGCTCTGACTTGACCCCTAGCCTGGGAACCTCCATATGCCGTGGGTGTGGCCCTAAAAAGACAACAACAAAACACTAGTGTAGTGCTTTACAGTTACTGAGCACTTTCACATAGTATCTAGCTCTTATAAAGCTTCCAGAAGATCTGACCAAATTCAAAATCGCCTTTAGAACAGATCTCTATTTTTTTTTTTTTTTTGTCTTTTTGCCTTTATCTAGGGCCGCACCTGCGGCATATGGAGGTTCCCAGGCTAGGGGTCTAACAGAAGCTGTAGCTGCCAGCCTTCACCACAGCCACAGCAACGCAGGATCCGAGCCACGTCTGCGACCTACACCACAGCTCACGGGAACGCCAGATCCTTAACCCACTGAGAGAGGCCAGGGATCAAACCTGCAACCTCATGGTTCCCAGTCAGATTCGTTAACCACTGAGCCACGACGGGAACTCCTAGATCTCTATTTTTTTTTTTTTTTTTTTTAAGTTCCCCACTGCCTCTCTGTATAGTGCAGTTGGTCGGTACTTGTGGAAGTGTCATCGTTCAAACCCAAGGTAGCATCCATGAAGGTGACATGTTGGTGTCATGACTTGTCTGGGACAATTTTCAGGCACAGTCAGATGCTCAATGCATATTTATCGAACGATTAAAACAGGTTGAGCCCAAGAATGACAGCTGGAGTCCGAAGATACTTATCTGAGTTCCAACTCTGATCTTTGTCAGGAAATGGAGCTGGGCCCCCTCGTGGCTACAGTGGAGACCGTGATCTTCCTTCTGGGTTGTGGGAGGGGGTCACAGTGCCAGGCATGGACCAGGCGCTCAGCCAGTGCCACCGATCCAAGGAAAGAACAGACTGAAGCAGCAGGTAAGCAGTGGTTGTAAGCCCGTCAGTCCCCGGGCCGCCAAGGTCACTGGACAGTTTCAAGATTCTCAGCTCGTGGCTGCCCTTCTCCGTGGCTCGCTAACAGGATGCTTCCCCTGGATGGATCAGAACCTTTGGCCCTTTGGCTCTCAGCAGTGATGGCTGTGAGAAAAGGCTCGCTCGGGAATTCCCTTCGTGGCTCAGTGGTTAAGGAATCCGACTAAGAACCATGAGGTTGCGGGTTCGATCCCTGGCCTTGCTCAGTGGGTTAAGGATCCGGCGTTGCTGTGAGCTGTGGTGAAGGTTGCAGACGCGGCTCGGATCCCGCGTGGCTGTGGCTGTGGTGTAGGCCGGCAGCTACAGCTCCTGTTAGACCCCTAGCCTGGGAACCTCCATATGCCACGGGTGAGGCTCTACATAAAGGCAAAAAGACAAAAAAAAAAAAAAGAAAGAAAAGGCTCGCAAGAGCAGTGCTGCCCTGTTCCCCTTGCCTAGACACCCCCTTCTCTCAGCCATTTCCGGCCTTCCTGAAGACAGCAGGCGTTTCCTGCAGGGTTTGGCCGCCTCTTTCTGTCTCAATGAGAGATACTGTTTCCCCTTTAGAAAGGGCTCGGGTGAAGGGCCACTGAGAAGAGGGTGTGACGTGGGTGTCACTCACCGACCCAGGATGCAAGGTTGTTCCTAATAGAATCTTGTTCACAGAGCTGAGCTGAAAGGGAAGGAGAGGACCTGGGAGCCAGGCTTGGGGGGGAGGTAAGTCCAGAGCCCCCCACCCTCCACCCCAGGGGCCGTCTGTGGTCCAACCTCCGTGTGAGACGTGACTGCGCTTAAGGGGGACCGAGAGAGCCGGCAACGCGAACGCTGTCCAGAAAACATACAGAGGTAAGAAATTTCAACAGACAACAGAGATAGGATTGATTTTGATGTTTTCTGTGCTCCGGGAGGGGTGAGGGGTGGGGGTTGTTGGTGGAAGGATTTGGTCATTAACGCTGTTTTAGAATACAGAGGGAATATGAAAATTTCGCTCTTCTTACTGATGATTTTGCAAAACAAATCGCATCACACACACACACACACACACACACACACACACACACACGTTCAGCTTCAAAAAGCTCTACAGGAGTTCCCACTGTAGTGCAATGGGATTGGCGGTATCTTGGGTGCCCTGGGACATAGGTTCGATCCCCGGCCTGGCGCAGTGGGTTATGGATCCAGCATTGCTGAAGCTGCAGCTTAGGTTGCAACTGCAGCTCGGATCTGGTCCCTGGCCGGGGCACTCCATATGCCTCAGGGTAGCCAAAAAATAAAATAAAATAATAAAAATAAGATGTCTAGCCATTCTTTAGAATTTGTTTTAAGGGAACTTGAACTTCATCTGAGCCCTTGTGTTTAGCAGTAAATCCCCTTTGAAGGTGGGCAATGAGTTACTTTCCTATTGTAGTTTTTAAGGAATGATGATGGGGGTGTGGCATGTTCTTCCCCATGTTAGTTTCTAATTTCCTGAATTGGTCTGACTGGTGCTCCATACATCACGCATCCACCCACCCCTCCCTCCCTCCCTCCACCCATCCCTCCCTCCACCCATCCCTCCATCCTTCCATCCCTCCCTCCCTCCATACACCCATCCTTCCATCCCTCCATCCTTCCATCCCTCCCTCCACCCATCCCTCCATCCTTCCATCCCTCCATCCCTCCATACACCCATCCTTCCATCCCTCCATCCTTCCATCCCTCCC